>QRAM01000552.1:0-41495 GCA_013436055.1 Halocynthia roretzi | reverse complement strand
GAACCGCGATATAGCGAGGGACGACTGCATTGCATTCTTTTCTATAGGAAGTAAGATAGGTAATTCTGTATAGTGTAATTCTGTGGAGGACCTAGGTGTACGGAGAGGAATCTTTGCGAAATTCCACACATAGAGGAAATTCACTGTAAATTCGTTGAAAGTTTTGCTTTTGCTGATTTAACAACGAAGTTTTGCGGTCGCTCGAAAATCAATGAATTTTGACCGAATTTTCACCCTTTTATGGGCATGACGTCATCCAAAAATCTGTCGATACAATAAAAGCTTCCCGGTAGGTCGTAAAGGTTCAGTTGTTTAATATAGCACGTTCTTGTGGGATTAACCTATTTAACCTACGTTGTCGAATGACTCAGAAATACAAAGAGATGTAATGGGGGTTTCCATACGAAATCACAAAAGGCGAAAATCAGAAATTCATATTCTTAGACATTCTAGAGCCTCCTTTACGTCCAACTAAGTTTCAAGTGATCCGTACCTGTTGTAGGCTTCCCATAAACCACTTACATCAGACGCGAGATCAATTTTACTTTGTATATTATAAGCTGGAGTGAAGTATGTAACGTTTATTCACGACCTCTGACCTCCTTAGTCTCATCGATATGTTGACTCATCACGCGTGGATTTACGATTTGGATAATGGAAAATTCCCATGACGAAGTTCGTTGATTCTGAGTGGTGATTGGTTTCTTACCTTTGCTTCATCATGGTGATGTTCACACAGCAGACTACTAGTTCTTTACCCTTTCTTTAAGTTGTGGTGATAAAACATATTTTGAGAACGTGAAAAGTGATTTTTAGGTAAACAAATCAATATGAAGCTTGTTTGTTTATGTATCTGTGATACAACGTCGCAATTTTTCAACGGATATACAGTATATCAAATTTGACATGGCAATCCAGATGCATCCAACAATAATGTATGTACAAAGAAAAATCGTATCCAAGCTTCGGGAGGATGGGAGCGGATTAAAGCTTACTTATGGATGCCCTAGCGACTAAAATAAGAATCTGGAGATATAATGAATACGTACAAGATGTATTCCATTAAAATGCCGGTCAGATATAGAAAACGCTATTGACGGAAATTGGGCGTGTAAAGCTGCACTCGTAAGCACAAATCTAGACGAACTAGCTGATTCCCACCACTGATTGGAGCTATGAAAGTATGCAAGAAAACAATTTTCAGTTATACTACCATAGTATACATAGAACACAGACTTGATTTATTAAACTCGTAAATATGGTCCTAACTACGTATTGTGTTCACGATTTCGTGCTCAACATCTCTAATAAACCGTGATAAAAAAATTTCGCATCTATTCTCGCATCGGTCCCGGTCACGTTTCCGTGAAACGTAGTTCGCAAACATAAACCAGAACGGTTACAAGGAGAAAGCAAACGTTGTATGAATCAGTGATGGTATAAATATAAAATAAATACTCACAGAAGATCTGGAACATATGTTTTGTTCATTTATTTCTCATCCGTTTGTTTTGACTTCCAAGTCAACATAAGTCAATTTGAACCCAAAACATAAACACGATCGTCACAGTAAGCAAAGTATAAGAGGGATGGCACAATCAATGAAATACATGAAAAGTGGGCGCTACTGAAACTGGCTTTGAGCACAACGTAGATGAATTCGTGGGTGTAAATTGAGATGCAGTTGTGATTTCCATGCACTGCCTCAATTAGTTAATCAGAATAATAACAAACTTGTGTTGTATTTTGAGCTGATGGTATTTTAAAGTTATCTAAGAGGCAGATATCACATGTTCGCAAAAGGGGGCGATGGGAGCAAATTTCATTGCTTGCCATATTTTGTCATTATGCAAAGATTGAAACATGTAACACTGCATTCAAGGCTTTAGTCTATCGACATCATTCATCAGATATTTTAGTAGATCAAAATATAATTCAACACATTATCCGTTGGATCAGGCTGCAAAAACAATTACTAGAAACCATGTGATCTGTCACCTCAAGTGTTTGAAATTTAAAAGTTATATTGCAGAGATGCGGAAACTTCAGGCAATCGCAGCGTAATTTTAGTTGCATTTAACCGTGGTACCAAAGGCGCCAATGAAGTGACAACGAAAATAATTCCCCTATTTCAACCCTTAAACTAAGACAATTCAAATATAAATACTGCATTTGTAAATGTATTTCTCAAAGCAAAAAAAAACAGGTTTAACTTGGAGCTATGGTTTACAGATTCCCAGGTCACGATACCAGGTTTCCTCCATCATATAATATTTTGGAATCAACTGTGTTCACATGGAATCAATTGATGTTTCAACTGTTTACAACAACAAACCTGATATTTCTACCACAGCTCCATTGATACATCCGTAATAAAAGAAAATCACATTTATCAAAGTTTCTGCCATTCATGTTGACATTTCGATTAGCCAGAATCCATTAGCGAGAGATTTCACAAAATTAAATCACCCGAATCACGCGAACAAGCTTTTCTACAACGTAATAGTCGTGTTTGTTTATTGATATGTTTGTGCTACCGCTTGTAGGATCGAATTTACAACCTTGGTCCCAAGAAGACGGTGTTGTCATGCGGCGCAAGAAACGTTGTATAGTTTACTTTATTTAAAAGCAAATGGTGTTCCGGCCATAGGTTAGTAACACGAGCTCCGTACATGCATAACCTGTAAGATTACCTTTAATGCTGTGCCAACGGATTATATGCTTTAATGGATATTTGAAGTTCTTTGAAATTTGCGGTGGAACTCTTGCACGCATTGCGTTTCTCCGAACAAGAAATGAATTTTGATGTTAAAGTGAACCAGGTTGGGAAAGTGAGGGTTAAAGAAGATAAAGAGGCTTCTCATATTACAGAAAAATCTTCGTCCTGTTTTTTCACTCATGAAAATGCTTTAGTTTTCGTCAGAAATTTCGCTGTTCATGGTTTTATTAGTTGGGGTCAGCCTTGTGCACAGTTCAGACAAAGTCTTTGAAGACATTCACTGATTTTGTGATATTATTTCGACCTACTCCCAGGATCAAATAATGGCGAATCCGAGTTTCCCCTATGTACTTAATTTAAATATACATTACAATATAGCATACATTGTGTATGGAAGAAGAAATGAGGTTAATTATTAAAAATATTATTTTATTCCATTCGAAGGAAAACGCTTTAGAGTCAAAATAATCATTAAATATTTCAAATTATTTCTATATTATAAAAATTGCCTTAAAAAGTTATCCTAGTTCAATCATTGGTCCTTTCTGGCACCCTATTCCCACTCTACCCTCAAATACGGCATTCCTAACCTTCTAAAATGCATACTCTTCTCAAAATTTCATATCGCTTCACGTATTCCCATATTCAAATTTATGAATGGTTGTCATACTGCTGATTTCTACGAAATCCGAAAACTTCCGACAACCCGAACCTCACATTGTTTCTAATGATTCAGCATAAATTAATAGAGAAGAAACGACCTTTCGCTTCTACGTATACACACCCAACATAGGAATTAGTAATTACAAAGATATGTGATGAACATGTATGTTATCGGGCATACAAACAATTCAAGGTGCAGTATCAACAACACACACCTGAAATCGTGCAGGGACGGGCAACAGACAATGGCGCCATGAACGAATTGCCTCAATATAGTTCACTAAAATAAAATCGATGACGTTTGAAGTTTTCGCAAGCCAAATTTAATTAAAATGTAAATCGCGAGACAAAATGCTTATACTTCATGTGAGTTTTTTTAATTTCATCGACCCAGTGAATGTAAGAAAAAATAATTAAAATATCAGACATTTTAGTTTTTTTAAATAAAATTCGGAAAGGACTTGGTAAACGTCATCTCACTCGTCTTCATTTACCCCAAAATTATAATTTTTTTATATATTTTCAAAAATTGATTGGAAATTAATAAATATTGCACTGTATAATGTAAATACGACAAAATGTAATAAAATGCGATTTCAGCATCATTTGCACACTCCACATTACAAGTACAAAAATATTCGGTTGAACATACTTCAGCAGCGTGTTCAAACTGTCTTTGTATTTATTAAGTTCATTTCTCCAAAGCATGTATCTTTTAAAACAATATAGTATTAAGCAGCTTAGCATACACAACCCTTAGGCATTTTTTTCTGTATTTTATTGGTTTAAAAACCGCGTGAATTTAAAAATTTATGTAAATATTTTCGGGAGTGGATAAATAGTAATACCTTGCTATCTTTAATAAATGGAAGCGAAACGTCTTGAGGTTATTATTTTTAACTTTCGATGTTTATTTTTGTGTATAATGAGGATTAAAATATACATTGGATAAAATGAGTGCTTTGTAATTGTGTATATTTACTATATTTAACTTATTATACTGTACGAAGTGTTGACCTGATCACGTAGGCAATGGTCGCGCTATGGCGAATGGATGTTGAGACATCATTTATTATTGTCCATATTCTCGTAATCACCATGGTGTAAGTCTTACACTGATTATTTAGCCCGGAGGTGTGTAACATGCGGTCCGTGGAACAGTTGCAGCCAGCGAACCGAATTTGTGCGGCCCACAGAATTTGTTGGAGTCAATGAGGCGATAATTTTTATGAAAGATGTAAGGGACGCGCAGCCCAAAAAGTTTAAGAACCCCTGCTATAGAGGATCATAATTATTTGACGTGGATGTAGATGTGAACACTTCCCGTAAACCCACTGATAAGAAATATAGTTGTTCTTGGTTTCTTTCCACAACAATCACAACATGTCGTGCAACCTCCAGACTTCGACATAATCACCTCCGTAGATCAATCAATTATGGAAAAAGTTAGAAAATAGTTAGTTATATCAGTCCTTGGTCGCCTGTTATCCCGCTATGAATTGACAAAGCTGAAAATTTAGGTGTTCGCTTTTGATATAATGTCCAGTGACGCACTTAAGGCCTGACACGTGTGGTAAGTGCCCTAGCCGTTACTTAAATTCGGCGCTATTGACGCTAACTTTAAGCTAAGTCAAACGAGCCTTCAGATATTATGCCGTATGCCATATGGTACAAACTTTACATGCTTTTTTAATTGATATTATGGTTATCTTAAAGATGGTCGTCAGATATTTGGACGGAAGCTCAATTTCAGTGCTTTTCATATGCGCTATTTCACGTAGGCACACGTCAGATACGTATATCAACATGCTGACAGTCACGCAATTTGCATGAATGGTCTTGGCCAAAGTCTCTTAATTGTGAAAGGAATATGAGGCAAACAGCAAACATTTTCTGCATATGTTTCTCCCTAATTTGTCCCTGACACCGCTCAGCCTCACGTCTTTGGACAAGAGAATTTTGACGACAGATTGCAAGGGCTCATCACTACTATTCCTCATTAGATAAAGCATTCTTGACACAATTAGGAAACGAGGTGACATGTAAATCGGCAGAGTGACATGATAAATCGCTCGAATTCGATTAACTATTCAGCGACATACGACATTTCTGCTCATAATTCAATCTGAAAGTGGCAACATTTGGTTCTGGTCGGATTTGTAAATAAAATTTGTCTGCTAATTGTCTTATTATTCGCGATACTGATCGCGATACTGATCGATTACGTGTCGTGTAAATAAGAAATATTGCTCTCATATGACGTCTCGGTCAACAACAAAAAAGTTTAAAATGGGAAAATTATAAAAAAATGACGTTTCGGTCAGCGTTGTATTATCCAATATTTACTTTTCGACTTCTCTGAGCTTACCAATGATTACGTGAGCACTTTCATGCCCGAATACAATGTCATCGAATGACTCAGTAATAACTGCTCTTAACCTGTACATTCGATTCCATAATTACTTGAAAAGTAAATTTCTCCACTGTTTCATCTCCGGTCATTAGCATCACAACGAGCCATTGACTAAATTTACATTTCCTTCAGCCAATCAACTTGATTCGTTATCGAAGGCTTTTAAGGTGTCATACGGAGTAATATTTCATAAAAGTTTTGAATTACGAACCGCAAGATTCATTCGACATGAAATGCATGTTCCGTGAGCAGTTCGTGATTGCCAATTACTAGAATTTTCAAAAAAATGCTCAACGCACTCTGGAAAGTAGCTGAATCGGGCACAAAAGGGCTAACTTATTGGGTCATATCGTTCGTGAACGTGCAATTTCATTTTCGTTATGAGGATGAAGGAATATCCTTTTGTAATAACTCTTAAACCGATGCGATTAGCTTACAGGAAATTTGTAGATTTGAAGATATCCTGGAAAATTACAAATATTGTGTAATTGTAGACGGTCATACGTGTAGTATTGCAGTTTCATAACGGAGATCGCTATAGGATTTCCCTTTTCCTATTTTAATCATTACTTGCTTCATATCCATATCCCTTCATATCCGAATCCTAGAGGTCTTGAATGAACTCTCGCATGTAAATGGTTTAGATACCACTGTGGTGATTTAATTCTATGTGGGGACTTTCCAGGGAATATCAAAGTAATTCAGAGATTCTTACGTAACAATGGCTTGCATTGATCTTTTGTATATTTTATATTATATATTAATTCCAGAAAGTTATAAATCTGAAATTTATATTGTATAAATTCGATATAGCAGTTTACGTTCAATGCGCATTATCGTCCTTTTCAATTAAGGCTTGAATCCAAATCACATAATCCCACTTAGTAATATATGCTGAGATTACTGTCATTCGTCTTTCTCAAAAGAAGCACTTATTTCAATGACCAAAGCTTAAGGGAATTTTCCGCGAATTAATGGAAAATATTTCTAACTTTCTTGTGCTTTTGAGCGATTATCTTTAATCTGGCCGAAGAGTTGATGCTTCCATTCATTTCAACGATGATAAATTACCTAATCGACATTTAAACGGCTTGGTGCACTTGGTAAATAAACATAGCACTGAGAGCAAGTGTAGTATCAAGGCACATGTCGTTGTAAAACTATCGGCTATGTTCTAAAATCTAAATGCCACCTTCTATTTAGTATGAGTCATAAATAAGTGTGAATATCCTGAGTGCAGTGGTTTGGCGTCGAAATAGCAGTGGGGGAAATGAAAGTAATACTGAGATATTCAACACAATGCTTCATTTCAATGCTAATGTGAACTTCGCTAATCCAAGGCGTATTATTTATAAATTATTGATATGTGGATATTTTTCTTGATTCTCATTAATTGATTTGAATTTTCGAAAGAAAAAGTAGGGAATTCCCAACAATGAACGAAGCGTGTAACCATGGTTTCCTCTTGGACGTGGAATGATTGGCTGACACATCTTCTTCAAATAGCACTAACATAGTAACATTGGTATTTACTCTCCTTTGTAACAACTTTTCTCATAAATCGTGAACTATGAATAATTTTTTTTTGGAATTCGTAGAACTGCGCAACCGTACAAAAAAACGCTGGAACGCAATAAAGGGTAATTCATGCCGGTTGTACAAATGTTTCATTGAAAAGTAAGGTGAACTTTTAATTGCACCTTTAATCATATCGAAGCGAGTATTTCTACAATATTTTTACATGAGTAATGGTTAATTAACGTAATTTATGACATAAATAGAGAGGTAGGTCCGTTTAAAGGCCTGATCATTGATTAGAAGAATACAGAGAGATACCTTATTTGTCAGAGAGTGACATCGAATGTGCGGTATATTGCCCCGGCATGTAAGACACAGTCAAACAATAGATACGTTGTTTCAATATGTTTAACAGGTGGTAATTCGAAATTAATTAAACTCCTTGAATAATTCTCACGTGTAGATGATGCCATTGACAAATATGTTCAGTATGACGTATAGTGATGACGTAATACAGGTTAAGTGAATATTTATTGTTTGAACATGAGAATGTATCTGCAGTCATGTGATATTTGATATTTGTTGAGTCAAATGCTCGTTGTCGCCTTTGTTGACGTCATCAATGATGACGTTGGAGATTTTCATACCGTGGCGCAATATGACTGTCGGTATATAATCAGATTTAATAGTTATTCCCCTCGCCAGCCACGACCTGATGATTATAAACTATATTTATGTGTGTTTTATCTGTTACTGTGAAATAGATGAAATTAGAGTTTTCTGATGAATTTATATTGATCATAGAGGTATAGTATTGTCTGTCAAATGGTACTACGTGTAGTCCTCACTTATCACGTCTGCCAACTACGACCGGTCCTCATACTAACGACCGTTAGACATGTTGTTACCATTAGAGTCTAATTCAAGAATTCTCTCATTCAGATAATTTATTTCAAACTGATTATTTGTAACTTTACATCTTCTCATGAACTCTACCACCGGCCGGGCGACATTAAAACAATATCAAAAGATATTTTACGACGAACGAAATCTCGCCGTCAAACTGAGAGTTCGTATCCGTCTAATTCGCTCTATGACCGGTTTCTGGAACGGAACTTGAGGCTAAGTGAGTGATTGAGTTCCTGTATTTTTATTATAATATATATTTATTTAGTTAACTCAATTATCAATATTATACAATCGGAGAAATTTCACAGAGAGTGAGATTTAATAAACGGCAATAGGTGGGGATTTGGCAGAATTATGTTTGAGGTATGAGTAAACTTTTTATCTGAATCTCTTGCTATAAATACACAGATTTTCTATAAATAGACGCACTGGGTGAGCAAATGATTGTACTCATGAAAACACAATCGATAGCAATCATAAAACAAACATATTTGACTTTAAATACATTCAATGATCCGTAGATTTGGCGCCATAGGAGGTAAAATATCTCCAGGATTTTGTCATGAGTCCTATTTTTAAGTTATACATTAAAGAACTTATCTAACAAGAATGGTTATGCTAATAATTTCAAAGCCCTTTCAGATACAGAAATGTAGTGTTCGGATGAATTTGCTCTGCACTCATAACATCAAAAATTGTAGAAAATTTTCCAATACAGAATTACAATAGCAATGATGTCTATATTCAACATTAATTTCTGGGCCGTGTATTGAACGACTGTTTTTCTTATACTGACATTTGAACCATTCACGTGAGGCTAAATGGATACACCCCTAAACAGGGTCAAAATCCTCTGGCATGTAGCTATCAACTATCAGCATTAATCATGACAGTATTTCACGTGATATCATTTTACCTCCCGATTGCTAAAGTTGATTGTTTTCAGTCCTGCCTCCGTGGAGTCTGGGAATCACTCCACTAGACTTCCGGAGGAAGCTTATTCTTATTATAAGCAGGATAAATTATCTCTGATGATTTACCTATGTGTGTTATATTATCGTCGAGCTATTGTATCGAGTAACTAAAAATTATTTACTTTTATATTGCTTCATGTATAGTTTTTATCTCGTTCCGAAGGTCGGTCAGTGCTATCAGACGTACGAAGGACTGTACTTTATGTATGGTTATTTAAACCAGATAGAATGGAAGGCGCCACATATATTTGACCCCCTTGTGGTGACGTAACATTTACTGATTTGTGAAATTGCTATCTTGTGTAGTTAAAATGTGACGTCATAGAAGAGTTTCGTACATGTGACAAATGGCAACAAACAGGGATCCTAGGTTAGGCACATGTCTTGGAAGTCACTTGAAGGGCACTTCAATGACACCAAGTTTTCTGTTAAAATCAAGATCAGATTGTGAAAAAAACGCGAGTGAAAGCATGACATGTGCAATTGTTATTTCCATGCTATAATTTGTGAATAGAATTTGGCCTGTAGTTTTGAGTCAGATGTTTGCACAGGGGATCAGTCATATGCATACACTGTTTCTTAGTTATAACGCGAATTATAACGCGATATATAACGAGATGGGTCTCCGGTCTCTCTATTTTTAACAATTTAACGCAAGAACTGATGGCATTTTATGGATCTCAACGATTGTGTCATAACAAAGTTGCATTGTAATTTGAAATTACGGACTAACAGATAACGAAGACCCCCTTCGATCTATCCAAATGTTGTACATTCCTTGCATCGTTGTAATACCTATAATTTCGCTATTATTCTATGAACAACGTACACAAGGAAATTTGTATGTAGACATAATGTAGTGACTCATAACATTTCTATATTCCGCTGTGTTTATATTAGCGATACAATAATGTTTGGATGCGCAAACCGCATAACCCAGCAACTTAGAAGAAAGCGAAAGTTAGCGATAACGATGCGAATGATGTCATTGCGAGAAGCGAAAGAGAATCATAACGAAACTTTCATGGTTTAAAATAGATTTTTTACGGTAAAACTTTCGCTTTTCAGACGATTCCGGCAAAACTAGTGGTTTTTAGACGACACCTGTCTTCTCCCATTTTTTCCTGCGAAAAACATCGTAGAATTCCCAAAATGCGAGCAGATTGAAATAGTGCGTTTTTTATTGCCAAACTATAGGAAATATCGCGCCGTGAAAATTCTAACAATTAAATTCCCAGTTTGTGCAAATGAAACAAATCAAATTGGCCAAAGTAGTGAAATACTACCTTGTTTCATATTACTCGCTCAAAATTTCTCTTCCTGCTTTGAAAAAAATGAGAAAAAAACATGATGAAAAGTAGCCCAGCGCAAAATGCACGGATACGTTGCTGGATATGTTGCTAATCATTACTGCTTATGACGTCACACAAATGTAGAAACTGATAGCTAGATGGCGCTAGGTAGTACTAATGTTCGATTTTTATTGCATTTTAGTTCTGGAAGTTTCAAATCTTCGAATTATTTCTTTGTTTACCCCCTAAACATTTAAAGATAACACGAACTCGGTAATTCAAAGGACCCGGTAAAACCCTAACGTTATACGTTACGCATGGGTGATTGCCGAGATATACTACAGTGCTGCCGATGATTTCCATCTTAATTTTCCGATTAACTTTTCCGGTTCTAGAAAAACACCTTCTCCCTCTTATTATGACATCATTATGCAGTTAGATTCATTGTTTGGCGTACCACACAGATTTGCATAGTAATGCTTGTAATCATGATGATGATGCAGCATTTTCGATGACTTTATGAATGAATATTCTTGAAGTATTTACTTTTCAGTGCGATTCATTTGTCGATTTTTTTGGGGGTAAGTTGGGATTTTCCTTTTCCTCTGTTAAAAACTCCCCCATTTCAAACAACCTTCATATCTATCAACTTCTGTCGTTTCTACCTTCGCTAATAAAGAGGTGTGTGTTATTTAATATATTGATGACCTTGTATGAACTATTTTGCACTTGGTTAACACATTCAAGAGTTATTTAATTATGAATGGAAAAGCATTCGATATTGCAACTGCTTATGAGATTACCAGGGGTCACCAGTTACTACTATCGGTCATATTTTGTAGGCGTTTTTGAGGTGTGGTAGCGTGATTTTAACGTGTGATTATGGTACCATTACCCAGTTGAAATCCGAGTCCTTGTTACATCACAAGACACCGAATTCAATGATTTGATAAAGGAAGAGTGTATACCAAACACTGTCCACTTTATAGATTTTTATGCTTAGAAAAGATGTAAGAAAATGCAAAAATTTAGGTGAAGGGGAACACGGTTGGCAGTTTCTTAAAGGTACAAGTTACCTCCGATATAGATAGAGACGGGTAATTGTCTAGCAGTGCGGTGGCTCTTAAAATCCGGTTACATTAGGGTGGGATAGGCCAGCTTAGGTTGGTTAGATTAGGTCTGCTAAGAGGTAAGGGTAATGATTAGTTAACACTGTTCCTACCCCTCATCCGAAACACAATCCTAACTCTCTCACGAACCTAAGCTAAGCTAACCCTAATCTAGTTGAAGGTAACCGGCTTTTCGAGAGGACAACACTGCAAGACTAGTAGCATAGACTAGGGAGTATACTTTTCTATACAACTGCTATTGGTTACAATTAATACCATCATTTGCTGTCTCTAAAATTCTACTCTCTATGAGACGAGTAGACGTTGACTAGTAATGGAAAAATTAAACTTTGGCTATCAGTGTAGTATTGCGGGCCCTCCAAAACTAATTAAGTGAAGTAACTCACCCTAACGACCACCCACTCAATCTGATCCGTTTTAACTTCACCCATCGTTACTGTGTCTCCTGGCACTTGACTATCGATCTCTAGTAAGAATATGAGAGCAATTATTTAACTTTTACTTCTAGGCTATGTGGAATACTAGTAATTTTCCGTTGGTAATTTGAATACTAGTAATTTTCTAGGAAATAGCGCCTTATCATATCGAGTATTACACATGATAAGGTAAAGGTTTCATTGTTCAAGGTTTGGTATGCGCGACCTCCAGTATTATCGCTATTTAACACCCGCTGTTAAACCCAGCTAGCGCTAACGTTTTGTTTATTTTTAGACGTTTAATCGCTAGCAATTTGCCTATAAGGCAGAGTACAGTACTTTAAATTAGGCTCAGTATAGAAAGCACTTACCAGTATTTAGTTGGAACAGTTATATAGATTTTCTATCTAATGTTGCAAGCTTAACTTTCATTAAATACGGAAATTCAGCGTTCGCATGCAAGTACGTGATTAGCTGCGTTTGAAACTATAAAGTATATAGAATTGATATAACTTTCTTCATTGTTAGAATTTCTATATTCAGAATGATTTAATACAGTATTTTGATTATAGCTAGTCATGCATGCTTGGTGGCGAAATACATGACGTAGCGACTTAGTAAATATTCTCCTCTTCACATCATGACTCTCTGTTACTATATCACCAGTCGTAACACTGCACAGATTTCCCATATGACACGGCAAGGCGAGTTTCGATGTGATAGTTTCGATAGACTGAGGTTTACGATATGGGAAAGTCCTGTTGCGTAGCCAAGGTACTTTCTGTTAAAGGACTCAAGTCCTCAGATTATTGAAAAAAAAACATAAGCAAAAGCAGGGAAAGTTTAGTTGTAATTTGGTAATTTAAAGACCAGCAAGCTTGAAATGTATTTTTTCAGTTGATTTTATGGTAAAGATAGATAATAGATGAATGTCAGGACAGGGTATGCCACTAAGAACGGCATAACGATCTGAAGCGGAGAGGTGGGCAAGCGGTGGCGTCATCGCTCTCTCGGCTATCAGGAATTGCAGAGAAAAAAAATTTAAACGAAATAAGAAAAAATATCTTCCCCTGCCCTTTATAAACGAAAGGTCGGACGATTTCTGACATTGTTACCTGACGGTGTCAGGGTGCGAAGACCAAATAAAATTTCAACAGTTAGTGGCCACACGGATGTCATTTTGCGGCCAAATCGGTCGCTTCGTACCGAGGTCTGTATGAGAGATATTGCTTGATCCGTAGAAAGTACAGCAGTGCACGTGGTTCATGTGTAGAGCAATAGGGGTTTGCGCACTATGAATAAAGTGTTATGCAGCTAGCAAATATCATGTTGAATCATTGAACCAGATTTGAACTCGTTCGTTGTTAAGACGATTTCCTGCAGTGCAGACATTGTATAGTTGTGGGACATTTATTGAAAATTGCCTAAATTTGGGATCGAGCAGACTCGATACGTTTGAGACGAGTATTAAAATAATTCGACAAAAAAGTCTGTTGACTAATTATAACGAGAATGGAACGCAAAAAGTCTTAATTCTTTTAAGGCTAATATAGAGGTGTGTCTGACAATAAAGTCCACAGACAATACATACCTAATTGTAATGTCTCCCTTTTTATTTGTCAATTGCATTCCTATGTTAACCTAAAGTTTAGTTTAAACAAGTCCATATCAATTGAAAGGCGTTTTTTCTTCGAGTCTTGTCTGGATGACGATTAGCTTCCTCGAAATTCTGTTTCAAAGAAATATATCAATATGAAATATGAATGTACGTAGTATTTCTTATTACTGGATGGCTTTTCGTGTAGATATCACACGTTGTATGCGAGTCACCGCCTCCACCAGGCGCCCAATAGGAGCGTTCCGAACTAACTGGTTTCAATATCGTAACATTTGTTGATTATACACTGGAGAATTTATGCGCAGCAGATAAATTCATGATATTATTTCGAGTCTTCGAGGCAGAACAAAATGCCTCGTTTAACGACAATGACAGGGGTGAATCGAATACCTCGCTCAACGACGCTGGCTATACTTTATTACAGAGTATCAACAGCAGCTTCGATATTGCAGCTCTTTTTCATATATTATGCGATGAACTTTGAAATTGGCTATGTCGTAAAGTATTCCTCGATACTTTAAATACTATAATTGTAGTGAGTTCTTTTTATACTGAAATGTACTATAAAATCCCTCTGGACTGTTTTCTCACATTTTTTGTATCATACTCTTTTAGAATTTTGTTACATTATTTTTCTTATTCATAAAAAAGTTATAGTTTGGTTTGAAAATTCAATTTACTACATTCAACAACTTCAATTGTAAAATTATCACTTTTCCATAAAATTCGATCCTATCAAATGACAGTGTTAAAAATTGTTGCTTTTCACAGAAACTCTGCAAAAACTACTTTTATTACTTTATACCACTTATTTATCTCACACATCATCGAAGAAAAATGGCAATTTCAAGCAAATTAATACTGTCAAAATTCATAGTTCTACTGTGCGTCGTTTTTCTTTTCGGGATCGGGAATTTCTCCGAGGCTAAGCCGACAATCAAGCCATTGACGTGCCCCGTATGCACAGTCACTGACCGAGCCAAATGCCCTGTGCTCAAGGCGGGCAAAGACTGCGAACTTATCCCTGAGCCTAATTGCGGATGTTGCAAAATGTGCGCTAAGAAAGCGGGTGAAAATTGCGGTGTCGCTACGGGGATTTGCGAGACAGGCCTCGAATGCATTCCCGAACCCCTTTCGGACGAGGAGTACAGGGACTACGGTGCTGCTAACTATTTCATGGATGTTCTTCTCGGGAAATTCGTATGCGTTACCCGCGCTCAGTTTGTGGAACTCTTATCTGGAGCTGCTTACGGAGAAGACAGCAATGTAGGCGGTGATGGGAACGTCTATATTCCTGAACTTTACAATCCTGGTTTGGGTAAGTTCTTTTTTTGCAATAAAAAAAAATAATTTGAGAATTAAATATCATTTTAAGTGAAATCAGTTTATACCGCGATCGTTGAAGTTCATGAAATGACATCGCGAAAAAACTCGTTCGCGTTAAATCGAGCTTCTAGCGTTCATTTACTAAAACAATGTCCAATGGCCGATAGCTTTATATTCGCTCCGCAATATCAGAGTTACGATTCCATTCATAAATCGTAAATATCTATGAGGGAAATGGCCCGTTTTCCTAATTCCTAAAAACCATTTCCATCAATAATAAACATCACCCAGCACAGTTGTCTACTTTTGAATTTCGTCATACGCGATCACTGACTTCATATGGACGCAATTGTGTATTCGATTTTATTACAATTTAATGTTATAAATATTCAAGCAGATTAGAGTCGCAGAGTTATGAACAGCTATTTCGTACCTGTATTTCGGCATGTACAATAAATGCTTACCTTGACATTCCGGTTAGCTTGAACCTATTTGATTGGCCCAAGGGAAATCCTTGGTAACGTTGTACTTTCGGAGTGAGGGAAACCGGATTGACTTGTGTGGTTCATCACGCCCATATCACACACCTCATTTGGACGTCTTATGCTATTACTAAGTATTACGAAAAACCCACAGTTCTCTTCGATCCAATCAGTGCAAACTACATATTGGTATAACCGCACATACCTCCGTACAACAGGCGGCAGACAGCAGAAAACCATATTTTATTAATTAACAAATGTGGTCGTTGTGCTAAGATTGTAGAATTGATTAAGAGAAAATGATACGCTCGAACCATATCATGTAATTTATGATTTGATAGTGTTATAATTTAAATTATGAATATCGTAATAACTTTATTGCGATTTAAATATAGCTATTATTCGATAAACGAACCAATTTTCTCCGTTGTATTTCAATCTCGCCTTTTCTTGATTTTTTGTAGACGAACGAGGAAAAATAAAAATATTTGAAAATTTTTTTTTACTTTTTTCAATTAATTATAATGTTGAATATGAAAATATAGAAATAAATTGGGAATCTATTTTTTTTTCAAACTTCCCACACAAATAAACAGAAGGACCAATTTTGATAAAACTTTATATGTAATAATATTCTAACTATGTTAATTTTCTTCTTGCGACTCTGCGAAACTTACTATATATCCGTTTTTTACACTTATTAATTCTGTCCCACACTTGTGATATTTTAAAAGTCGTTTTGGATTACCGAAAGGTTTCTAGCATACTATAAAATAAATAATCAATTCGAAAGAAATAAATATAATAAGTTGATAAAATAATAGGAGATATTTTTGGCCAATATCCAGTGTCAATTACATTCAATTCATAATATTAAATTCTTCATTTTTGGTCATTTCAAACCGCAGCGGATGATATTTCGTTACCTTACCGTTAATTTATGCCTCGTTAAATAATTTGCCATCGCGACAAACCACAGATCAAAATCGTGGTTCAATAAATTGACAGATTTCTTATAATGTTGCGCAATATCGATGTAATCTCCAAAGTTCAATTCGAAAATATAATCCGATGGGATTGAAGGTTTTCTATATATTGAATGAAATTGGTTTTAAGAGAATAACGGCCTTGGAGATGGGATTTGGTATGCTCGGTATCAATTGTACGTTTATTTTAGTTTGGCTTTGGCCAGGTATATATTTTAACGCCCTCGACTTGACTTGAGTTTTTTCCCTGAACTCCAAAATTACAGACTCGACTCCAAGTCAAGTGATTTATTATGAAAAAAGGCAAAAGATTTATTTACTTGTAGCAAAATAGAAAATATAATTGCCTCCAGAAATCATTTTCCAACTTCCGATATCTCCGATATCATGTGATGACTTTGCATTCTCTATAAATACTTCCCGTGATATCAAGCTCCCGCTCCGCGAATGCCGTTGGCGAAATAAATCTAAACATAGATGAAAAGCGCTTGTTCACATGTAACTTCATTGTTACGTCATTCTTCACCTTTATTTCTTTACTATTTTTACCTAATAATCACTTTTTTTAACAGGTTTTCTTTACCCTGAAATCCCAACCGATACAGAAACATCACACAATAACCATAAGTAAGTATTTTTCTCTATATTTCAGCTGTCTTTAGAAAACGTATATCACGTATTTCTGTGCTATTATGACGTACTTCGTTTAATATTTTTATGACGTAATAGTCACGTATTAATTGCATATTTTATTTTGCAGTACGCAGGGCAATGGTAAAGTTGGTGGAGGTAAAGAACAAGGCGTTATTCTTCCTAGGTAAGTTTCGATTAGTCACAAATAGAGGTTGTGTGACAATAAATACACTACCATGTTGGTTAGTTGTGCGACATTCCTTTCGGGAGGATCTTTCATCGTCCCATGTCATAATCTATTCCCATCTTTAATCTACAGTATAACTGAAGTTGTAGACACGACTTCATCAGACGAACCTCTGAAGTCACCATACCGTTCCACACCGGTAAGAATTTTCCTTAAATTACGTCTATCTACTATTACCACTAGAGATGTGATTGCTAAAGTTAAACTTGACATGTACTGTATATTGATATATAAACATATGTATATGAAGTTTCATCAATCTATTCAAACACACAAGGAAAAACCTTTACACAATAGTTCCTCTGTTTTTGGATGACCTCTTCTCCAATTTGAATTTTTTTCGAAAAAATCGTAAATTGATTGCCTTATTTAGTCAGATTTTAGGAATATACTGTTTTGCAAGAAATCGATGTTTACCGGTTATAATTATATATTTTTTACTAGTTTTATTTCGACTGTAATTTGTCCGATTCCCGTCTAACTTCAATTATTAGAAACTTTCAAGCAGTTCAAAACAAATTTCCTATCTGCTATTAGTCAAGTACGCTTGCCAAGCTATAATTACGTTCTACACCGCAATTTTTTTAGTTATGTCTTAAATCTCAGAGTATGATAAACAGTCACTAAAAGTCTATTAGTTAATGAAGATATAATTGCAAAAAAATCGACATTTAAGCCACAAAATGTTCCATGTTTTTCGCTAAAAATAAGTAAGTTGCAATTAACTACTAGAAATCGCCGATTACTTAAACGAAATTGCTGGTTTTGGTGTTATTCCACACAAAATCACTGTCGTTTTTGGGCAAAAATCTGTGAATTATATCGAAAGTGGACGCTGCGGTCATGTCTCATCTCAAAAATATCAAAATCAAAATAAGTTTGTTATTTAAAATCGTCATCTTGCACTACTTGCAAAACAATGTGATCGTAAAAGCGGTGGAGTGTTCTCTATTAAGTGCTATGTAGGTATCATATTGACTTCCATCAATCCTCCATGATAATTACTATCACATAACTATTGAAATTATATATTCCCCATAGCTTTACCATTGTATCAACTCAAAAATGCTCTTTAATCTTAAAATCAACAAATCATGTCACAACATGAAAATCGCAACTCCATCTTTCACTTATACAAATTCCAATCCGAGGGCTTGTCTGACTTGAACAGGAAGTTAGTGTCAGTGGCGTCCATAGCACGTTCCATACCGTAGGTGTGGCACTGCCACAAGTAGCATTATGATGTAATGCTGTTCTTAATACTGTAGTTTCCAGTAATATCCTAATGGGGTATAATAGGACTTATTGTTATTAAACAATCAAAGATAAACAACGTAGCCGTACTGTACCAATCTCAGTAATGTTCTCCATCACTCCTTGTCTCAATCGCCTTTGAATATAATGCTTGCATTGTATTTATCATCCAATTTTATGAATGACGCGATATTATATGAGTTACGTACACCTAGATTTTTAAAGTTAATGAATGGAACCATTGTTCTGTAGTGATGCATTCAGTGCAATTAGGATATCCCTGATAACTGTTTCAACTCTCAGCAGTGGTGGTCGTCTGATACTAAATTACATCATAAAGAACGAATAGAAATGTAATTGTGTCGTATACAATTCCTGTATTGTTATGTCGAGAGTATGGTTTGGAATCATAAATATTTGTTTCTTCACAAAACAGGATTACCTAATTTATTGTTACGGAATAATGTAAACTTACACAAAATTTGGTTTCCTTATCTAGTTCAATAGAATTAAAATTGTATTGTATTATATTCTTTTGAAAGCATTCAAATCAACTTCAGGTAATAACAACAAACTTTCTGTGATATATTGTCGACAAGTTATATAGTAGGAACTTCCTCACTTACAAATTCCCGATCTTTGAAGCCAGTAACAGGAATTATCCTTGTTTTGTAAACGTTGCTTGTCGGACCATAGTCATTCTATTTAATCATAGCAACATGAATTGTTGTATTTTCACCATAAATATAAACTGTGTATATGTGGATACATGTTAGGATATAAATAATCCATATCAATTTTAATGTAAGGATGTATTCCATTGTATCGCTTCCTATTTAATTCCTGAATTCGATTTTTCCGTAACTTTGAAGTATCTGTGACGTAACTGAACTTGAAATGACGAAAAAAAAATATATTTTCAAATGAATAAATACTAAAAATTTTCATAAAATAATAATATTCTATTAAAAATAGTAAAAACATTCACTTAATTACAATGCCAGTTGCTGCTAATGCTAGTTGTGTGACATTTTTCTTCTATAGTACTGTACAACAGATTACACTGTCTTTCCTTTTCTCTTTTCAAAGGATATTTCCCGCGGGCATATTTGTACCTTATTACCAGAACACGTGTTACTTCCCCATGTCAAAACCAATTTTCCTATTGATGTGTCATAATTAACCTGAGTGACGTCAATATTTTAATTACGACACCCAATACAACAAATTATGTTAACCCTTTAACATTGCCTTACACGTCTCGTCACGCACTCACATGGTAGATATGGTGATTGAGGAATGCAACGGGTTATATAAGTTTAATAAGGAGCTCACACCGGTAGAATCGATTTTAAGTACAAAATTAAAAATGTCCTGAACTAAGTCGATATTCTGAGAAAATAAGATATAGGAATTCCTTATTCTTTATCAGATTGCGCTTTAGTTGTTAATCCTTCTACTGCAACGCAAAATTCCTCTCGTGTGTGTCACATGACTGTCCCTAACTTTTGAAAATAGTAAAAAACTTACATTCTATCGTGGATTGCAAACTTTTTTCGATTGAACTTTTCCAAAAATTTAATCTAAAATATTGAGATAAAATCCAGCAACGCAATTCTTCATCTTAGCGGTTTTGCCTGCAGGTGCAGTGCGATGTGTTCTATATCATGGCGTTTCCTCTGAGTTGAAATTCTGCGTAATTACAAAGTTCTTCTCTGTCATTAACTCGTGTTTAACCGTTGCCACACTTCCCAGAATCACCTAATCGCTCGATATCGAACCAATTACCTCTTGTTCGTGCTTGAATCAGTGCAACAAAGGCTGATATTATCTCGTGCTAACATTGTGTAAACACAAGTAGTAAAACATTGCCAAAACTTGGCAAAGGAATGGGTTAATTGACTTGTATTTCGAAGAACAATTCTCAACAGTATAAAATAGTTGAGCAGCATAAAATATAGATTTATTCGAATATTTACAAAGTACTTTGTTCTTTTCTTTGGTTTTGTATTTTTGATTATATTTTCAATCACACTTTGATTTTCTCTTCCAGGAACCATGTACTTTCCATGCTGATCGAGTCTGGAGTAAAGAACACTTTGATCATCACGAATGGCTTCCTAGTTGCTCAGATGACGGTTACTATTTACAAGAACAGGTGAGAACTCCATACATCAGACCATTCGATGTCTTGCATGCAATATATATGTTAGCAAGCTTTGCAAACACGGCAGAACTTGAATTTAGCGTCTCCAAATAATTCAATCCCACATATAATTCAATTCATCATTTTTTTTTTTTTTTTTTTTTTTTTATTATGGACGAACCATGCAGCGACTCTGGTGGACAATATTTTTGTGTACAGTCTAAATACTGTACGGCACGTCTTGCTCCAACGTTACCCTATATTACGGGTTTTTCTGCTTCTATATCATAAACAATACAACATTAAATTTACTACGTATTATTTTCTTTCAGTGTGAACTATCATTTGGATTAGAACGTGGTCGGTGTTGGTGTGTAGATCACATGGGAGATCCCGTATCCAAGTTCCTACCTGAAGACAGAGCATATAACGAATGCCGTCCGGAATTCAACAAAACGTAAGAGTCCCAGAAGAATTTATGTCATCCTATTTTCGTGATGTAATCGTCGTGATGTAACTGCGTCAGTATTGCTCTGACGTCATCATGTAAGCTGTTGTCTCAGATTTGGAATTCGGCAAAAAATATCTTCTCGGTGTCGCGACGGGCTCGGAATGCGACTCAGCGGCGCTTCAAAAGGAAACTGTTTTCTCTTTAAATATCTTGACCTTTTCAAAACGAAAATTGTCAAGTCAGCTGTGACGTCATATCTTTAATTCTTTTACAAAACTAGTACGGAATGTAGCAGACGAAATACTAGAATAATAACAATGTAGTACTATATACTATACTGTTATTGTTGATGAATAGGTTTACTTATTAACGGCAAAGCAATTGGCTCTTGAGCTGTTGTTGTGCGCGGGAAATATGAAATGCACATTGATACATTGATGTGCAGGAATCAAAATTATAACGACAATGTGAAAGTTCACACCAAGGGAGAAAAAGGAGGGGTTATTTTGATCTTGAAGGGAAACGAGCGCTAGTAGAATCCTTCACACTGGTAATATATAATACACAACGTATTCCACAACAACCCCCAGCCTACATTACTACATTTTACAGTTATACAAAACCTCAAATTTTCATTTAAGAAATGAACTTCATAATATCGGTTTTGTATTAATGAAATGATAGGACTTGCGGCGTATCTGGACTGTAGCACCATGGTATTTATTTAATTCCTTGTGGAATCAAAATAGCATGCGGATTTCCGTATTCCTTTGAATTTTGGGTATTTATAGCGGATATATTGACAGTCAAAGGTTAAGAGCCGTCGTTGTATTGAATAGGCTCCGTCCTGGCTGTCATCAAAACACGATTGATAATGATTTCCAGAGTAACCTCCCGGAAATTTACATCAATCAATTCCCAGCCATGCTGTTCCTCGAATTTTATCAATTTTGTTCTCATTTTATCAGTTCCCACTGCACTCATTGAATCTTTCACCTGCGAATTCTCGAATACTCCTCATTGTTATCACAAACAATCAATTATATCACACCATATATATATAGTGCAGCCGCCGTTTAAAAAAATCACCAAATCAATTGATTCAGCAATTCATATTTACAGATTGTGTCTGCTAATTGCCTGCCCTGTCTCTTTATTTATTTTAAATTATTTTTACTTTTATACCTTCTGCTGTATTTTTTGTTCGTCGCTTTTAGTTATATTTATTATCCCCTTACATCGGCCTATTAGCTCCAGTTAAGAAACCATAATTATCTTCTTCAGTACTGTTATGTTATTTATTATATTTATTGTTGCCCGTCTATCCGTGCTTTGTTTGATAAATATATTTATTCACAGCTTCAGAGGACTCTTGAAATGAGATAACATGGAATAATATTTAACTATTGTAAGCTACAGACAGAGGTATAGCAAGAATGACCACTGACAGTATCTTCCCATTGAGCCAGATTAGTAATTGCACGCCTACTGGGCCGTAAATTGTGCAGGTTCAGACTCTTCCTGCATTGCTCTGGTTGGATAAATATGGGTTATTGTTCAAAATATTGGGTTGTTACTCTTAGCCAGATATTGACAAAAATGCCTTGTCATGCTCTTTTCACTTTCGTCATAGTCAGTATTTATTACATACCCGAGTTACTAAGATTGAGGTCGATTGTAGGTTAGCTTTCAAGTTTTCTCTCATTTCATGAATAGAGTCGGTGATTCTGATATTCTGGAGGTAGCTGCTGTCAGTGGTCAACGTTTCCTGCTTCACTCCCCCACCTAACTAAGTGTCAGAATGTTATCAGCCTTTCATTTCATTGACTCGAAGGGTGTATTCCAAATAACATGCATGTCCTCTCACGTTGCATTGACCACTGAAGGCTGCTTTGAGGTGCATGCATGAGTCCCCCGTACTGGGTGGACATTTGGACATAACTCTACCAATCTGTGATCCCAGTTCCCCACCCGAAATCCTGAAATTCCCACTTTGGGAGCAATGCTTCTCCTGATTGAGACCCCCTGAGAAACCCCCTCACCTTTTCGCGATTGATTCAACAAGAATCGTCCTTTAAACTTAATCTGGATATAAACGAGTCAAAACCAGTAATTAATCTTTGAATAACGACGCATCGCCTGGAAAGGTACGAAGTGGTCTTTCTTGCTTTTTAATGAACAATTTTATTGTCATTTGAATTGAGGTTACTTGTCTTAAGCCGATTAAAATGCCACGCTGTCGAAACTGTAATTTCTAGAGATGATGCGGAACGAAACTTACAAACGATAATTTAGAAATACTTGGAATATTTTACATGCCTTTCAGTCTGTCGTCTGCATACTTTTGAGTCCATTGTTACTTTTCTCTTTCAGTATGTTACAACCATGACAAGATTTAGACGGTGTAATAACATTAAAAATCTTGAAGACTCGGAGACGCCGGTGGAAGTCATTTCCTGAAGAGGACAGACGTATCACAGATGACCAACAACATATATTTGAGTTTGCCGAGCACCGCAAAGTTCAGACAAGTTCTTCATTGCTACGAAATTGCTACTTTCAGTTATTGGAATTTCCAGAGTTATCCGCATATCAATTCGGTCTAGCCACGCAATATTACGGGGATTATGACGTATTATCTCAGCCTTAAAGTGAAATTAAAAAAGACAAAAAACTGTGACTTCCTTAAAGGAATTTTATTACCACTAAAGAGGTACTGAAAAATCACTACAAAATTGAAGTTACAATCCCTTATCGCCAACTAGCGGTTAAAAATTTTGTGTAAATGCCAAACTGATAAGACAAAATACAGGACGCCTCTTCTTAATTTGTATTACCACTAAAGAGGAACTTCTGAAAAATCTTTGCAAAATTACTAATATCACCCTCTATCGCCAACTAGTGGTTGATTTTTTTTTCTATCGCCAATTTGATAAGACATAAAACAACACACCAATACATATTACTAAAATCACTACTAAATTTCAAATATGATCCCCTGTAGTTTTTGTATAAATTTCCGCGTGGTTGGGTAAGTATTTGGGTATTCATAACCCATATCAATCAATGCATCGACTGCAGCCGCCTGAACCTTCCCCGAAACGCTCCTTCGTATCTATGGCGGTTAAGATATGCAGGGTCTTTCTTTCGTACATACAAAATGCCTCAATATTTTGCCTAGCTTTTGACCCCCGATTTACCCCCATCATCGTTTACCCTGTTATCCCTTTCAGTTGCATATTATCGGCTAAAAATATATTCTTTTACGAACAGAGATGCCGCTGTATCAAAGTTTAGGCCTTAGCACCGGTACGGAGAAATATGCCGTGGTTTTGGATATTGGAACAGCGTACACGAAAATTGGATTCGCAGGAGAGTCGTCTCCCAGAGCTGTTATACCGACTGTGTTGACTTTGCGCGGTAAGTTGTTAGTTTATTGAATTGTATTCTCTTGTTTGAACTTATCCCATTTCAGCATTTTTAATTTTATTAATACTAACATATATGTTCTAGTTATGTTCTAGACCAGTGGTTCTTAACCTTCTTTTTTCATCGTCCCTTTCTCTGATATTTGTTAGGGCGAGAACCTCCCTAAGCCTATGCTATACTGACCTTAGTAAGATTAAGCTAAGTTAAAAATATCAGTTTCAATATCTGACAATCAGAACCTCAATCTACTTCACGGCTTGGTTAGCATTTTTTTCCCACTATGCAGAGGAATTTTTCGGCAAAATATAGTGATTGATATGCCAACGGCANGTTTATTGAATTGTATTCTCTTGTTTGAACTTGTCCCATTTCAGCATTTTTAATTTTATTAATACTAACATATATATGTTCTAGACCAGTGGTTCTTAACCTTCTTTTTTCATCGTCCCTTTCTCTGATGTTTGTTAGGGCTAGCACCTCACTAAGCCTATGCTATACCGACCTTAGTAAGATTAAGCTAAGTTAAAAATATCAGTTTCAATATCTGACAAAGATGGGGATATTTATGTAAATGTAATGCCTAGTGCCCGCCATAGTGTCCCCTGGTCTTTGCCAGTCCCCTCAATAGTTCACAGGGGAACGGTACCTTGTGTATATTCAAATTAATGCAACGCATCATTATTTTTCTCAATATTTTGTGCTTGTACAGGAAAAAAAGACGAAGCTGTGCTCAGTGAAATATCTGAAGAGTCGAAGCTCGATCGGAAAGAACTGACAAGAAAATTAAAATCGTTTCTTCATCATATTTATTTCAAATATCTACAAATTAATCCGAAAGATCGTCGTGTTATTCTCTGTGAATCTCCAGTTAATTTGACAGAGCTGAGAGAAACTCTCGCTGACGTCTTGTTCACTTACTTTGAGGTATTCCAGTTCTACTGAAAGTAGTTCCCGTCTTTTTGTTCAATTTTTTCAGCCTTTCCTTATGCTAGGTTTCCACTTAATATGAAGTTTGTGAACCCTATTTTCAACTTATATTCACTGCTAATTCCTGCTCGCCACACTCTCATTTAAAAATGTTCCCTATTATCTTTGTTTGTATTTTCAGGTCCCTTCTATCTTATTTGCACCTCATCATCTCCTGGCTTGCTTCACTGTTGCTGTCAACACAGCACTTGTCCTCGACTGCTCAGAACTCGAGTCTTCCGTCCTTCCTGTCATAGAAGCAACTCCGATTATCTGGGGCTGGCATTCGGGACCGGTAAGAATTTTTCTGTCCAAACGGAAGTATTTTTATTAGCCAGATTTCACTCGATAAATTATATAAAAGAAATAATATTTAGCTTGAAATCATTTCACTTGAAGTTGCACTTTCCAATAACTGGGACCTACTGCATACCCCAAATTAACCTGTGACCTCTTTCTATAATTTTCTATCTCTTTCTCCAGCTTGGTAGTCATGCAATTCATGAAAGTATTCTTACTTTGATCCGGGCAGGAGGATTTCTTCGCTCTGCTGCCGGAAAACCTTGCAAATTGACAGAAGACTTGTCGAATCATATAATCGAAGATATTAAGGTTGAATATTACCATACTTAACCGAATGCATTAAAATCCGTTTATCATCATGTTGATAATGCTGCATTTAAATCCGTTTATCATCATGTTAATAATGCTGTGATAAACAGCTGATAAAATAAAGCAAGATATTATATTAATGAATTAATGAATAATGTACCGGTACACGATCTTGACCTGAAATTCCAATAATTAAAAATCTCCAAAAATAGTACTGATATAAGAAATTTTCAGATAAGTGGTTATGTACTTAAGGTTTAACTATAGTAGTACTGTTATAGGAACTACAAGTACTTCTCACTTAATGACCACTCACAGTTACAGCCGTTCCTCACACCTATGACCGTTAGATGAGTGGTTCTCAAGCGGAGCCACTTGGCTCCCTAAAGGAGGAATTTAAAATTCCTTGGAGGAAATTTGCCAAATGGAGGAATTTGGAAAATAGTTTCTAGGTTTTCTTTTTTTCTGTTTACGCAAGGTCTGATGTTATCAGTGCTACATGATAGTTTGATGGAGTTTTCTAGAATCTAGATTCACCTACTATCTTCGAGTTGTAATGACAAATGACTAATAGTTCTTTGTCATCTTCTTCAGGTCAAATCTTGCTTTGTTGCCGGATATGAACGTGCTAAAGAGATTCAGCAATATCGATTAGCTCAATGGAGAGCTGCTGCAGAAAGCCAGGGTGATGGACCCCAAGAAATAACGGAAAAAAGACCCCCACCTCCCCCTGATATGGTGTATCCTATCGGAGGGAATAAACTCCTGCTGGTTCCTGGATTAGTACGCGAAGAGGCGACAGAAGTCTTGTTTGAGCAGGTTTAACACACAGTCATTCTTCACTTACCGACTTACTAGATTAGAAGTGGTCCATACACACATTGCTGTATTTATATACAACTACAGTGGTGCTTCATACTTCGTACTTAATCCCTTCCTACGAGGACGTTCGAACTCGTCACTTCGACATCCGTTTGCTTGAACTGATTTAGGGGTCCTAACAAAATCCCTATAAAAATGCATTGATTAAACTTCGTTTTGCTTCGTTTCTTTCCGTTTTTTTTCCCAGCCCATTTGGCATCATTTATCCCGAGGTAGTTTGTAAAATTCCTGCTGGTGTAACCAATGGTTCAGTTTTAATTACTAACGTACATTATGAGCTTTGATGTTTATTTTCACTGTTAACAAAGTATGGGGTGTTCGAACGGTTTAGATATTGGTTTCATAATTTCATCTATGTGACATTACATTTAAGGATAATGATCGTCTTTCCATTGCAACTTTGATGCTCGATTCTCTTCTCAAATGTCCAATCGATTCGCGGAAGGAACTTGCAAGAAATGTGATTGTGATCGGTCAGTAATTGTTTCAATAATTTTTTGTTATTGTCTCCGCATATTTCATTTGTTAAAAATTAATTTCTGTGTTGAAATAGGTGGAACATCAATGCTTCCTGGGTTTCAGCACCGACTATTCTCTGAGCTAAGAGTACTCGTTGCTGAAGAGGAGCGATATCAACAAGTATGATCGTTTTTTCTCTCTCCTATCTCCTTCCATATATAAAAGTGAATATGTGTGTGTATCTTCGCCGGTTCCCCTTCATGAAACCAAATGGTTTGACTGATTTGAACCAAATTTGGCTCTGGGAATCCCAACAGGGGGCATGCTGGCATTATTCTTCCTTTTTAATTTGGCTGTTGCCTTTTGGAGGGATTTTTCCTGTCGGATCAGTAACATACTCTTGTTATTGCAGCTGACTGAATGCGAATTTAAATTACACAAACTTCCGACTCATCCAAATCTTGCGTCATGGCTCGGTGCTGCTATCTATGGATCGCTTGAAATATTTCAACAGAAATCAGTTACAAAAGAATATTTTATTCAGGTAAGTTTTACCGGGTAACATTTTTAACAGAGGTTCAAAGTTGTAGAAAGAGCTTGATCTAAATATTGAGATCTGCTCAGTCTTGAGTGGTGAGACATTTATATTGTGCAAGGCATGTCCTACATGTGCTGTATGAGGGAAGTAACATTCAGCATCCAATTTTGTATGAATCGGGATCCATGTTGAACATGTAAATATGGTAGCCTATCACTCTTGTGGAAAAATAGAATGGAGGAATTGCAAGATCTATCTTTTTCATTTAATGTCAGCTGGGTAGAGTTTATACCATGTGAATACTTCACTAAGTTCACTCTATTTTCCATTGTCACTGTTTGTCAGAGGGTAATCAAAGTATTCAAAGCAAGCACAGCTTATTACACCACCATCACGCAATGCAACACGGGACTGAGCTGAGCTGCACCTCAGGAAGTATAGCGACACCTTTAGTGATGCCTTGTGCTTATAAGTTGACTGCTGAAGCCAATAACCTATATAGTTGTACAGTAATACTGGCATGTAAAAGACTAGAGTACGAAACATGGAGATTAAATTGTATATGACGATAATGTGTAACGCTAGTTCCCGTTCACTGTACTAAATACAGTAAAAAAGACGGGTAGAGTGGAGTGATAAGATTAACATTAAAGCAAGCGAGTCTCAGAGAATGGTGAGACGTGGCAATAAAAGAAAAATAATGTTCAATTAATAGTGTCACTTTAGAAGCACTGGTGATTGGATGCAAACTTATAATGTTTCTATTAATTCAGCACAATAAACGACTGCCGGACTGGTGCGTTCTAGATCTGAAACCACCCGAACGAATACCGGAACGACCGTCAAATTTATTCACTGGAATGAAAGGCTTGTCTTCATTTTCACCAAAATCATCAGGTGGACAGTTATCAACCACCAGAACATCAACATCCTCTTCTTTGTCAGGACTTCGAATATCAGATTCACAAATGAAGCAAGGAGAGGAGAAATAATGCCTGTATGTCTGTCTCTTTGTTCTGCTATCCGTCTGTGTGTCTGCATGTTTGTTCCAATAGTATTAAACATTATTATATCTCGATGTGCTGTGATGGTGATTGTTGTTATATTGCGATATTTTGAGGTTTTTATATAGTAGAATCCTCCATTACAGCCTCCTTACATTATTCGAAATGATCCATGGCAGAGTTTTCTAAACTTTTCCAGTTGGTGATACACTTCCAGTTTTAATAGCAAACCAGAGGTTAATTCAATCCCTTATGAGAGATACTGATACATAAACACATTTTAATGTCCGCGTCCGCGATACACCTACGCACTACAGGCGACACAGTTTGGAAAGCACTGGGTTAAGGACTAAAATGTGTCGTGACTCACAGTTTGGAAAGCACTGATCTACGGGGTAGACCATGGGCTCAGCAGTATCTAGGGCCCAACTGAAACTAATTGTGTTGAAATTCTTATTTCTTGCATTATGATATTATGTAATATTTAATGACATTTGGCCATTGCAAAATAATTACAGTAATATATATATTGAATATTGAAACATGCAAGCATTTCTATTAATTTGGGGAACCACTGATGAGTTCAGCCTAGGCTGCATAAGTGGGTAATTCCGGCCCTGGTAGTGGGTGTCTTTGGAGCAGATTTGAAAGGGCAAAGTGGGCAGGAATTGGCAAACTTTCAAAGTCATTGATGTCATAGTAAAGGATAGGATAAATTTTGGATCAAGTGTATTCAATCCGCCATACATTCGGCCTTCAAAGTGAAAAAGGATCGTTTGGGGGAAGGTATGATCCTGACCCACTAGTTTGTTTGCTTTACAATTATGATAAAATTCACCACACTTAGTCATAAAGGACCATTTCCCAATGTTTTCGTTAATACCCAAGCCACGCAATGATATATCAAGCTTCAACGGCCGATGGCTAGAATATTCTTGGTCACTAGAAACCGGATGCATGTCAAAGGTTACATTTACATGGAGCTCACGTGTGCACACGTTTGTTTGTTTTTCTTTGAAAAATGCGATATCTATTGTGGATAAGCATTTTGCAGTTTCCTATTATTTTATGTTCGGTCTGTGAGGATAATATGAAATCAGGTGATGGGGAGTGCAGTAAAAATTGGGCAGTTGTACCGTATGCACCGTCGGACAAGAACGTTTTGCAGATTGCTGAATTTGACGAAGAATTTCGAAGGTTTCAATTTGCAGGCATCGACGAAGATATTGTCATAAAACAAAAATGGAATGAACGAGGCGTGGCGGCTGTTGTATGGGAAGCTGTGAGTACTTGCAATGAATCTAAGGAGACCCCAGGCGCCGGGTGCCCTACGTGTCCGAAGAGGGTGACATCTCGCATAGAATTACTCTAACGCCCCCTAGTGGCCTAAATTATCTTCTAGAAACTGTGTGTATTCAATGTCTGAGCAAAAAAATGAGGTTGCAGGGAATGTGGGTTCTAGCGTTTAACTATTAAAATGAAGGTTCAAATCACCGCAAATTTGTGTCAAATCGAGGAGCGTTATCACAAAGGTATACAGTGGATATATAATATGAATATGTAATCACTCGGACGAGTCCGGTTCGCTCTGTTAGTCTCTCAATAATACTCTGGAAAGAGTGAGAAATACTTCTTCAATTTATGATTGACAATCACTTTTTTCAGGCAATTCAACTTGGAAAATACTTCTCTCGAGACATCAATATTAAAGGGAAAAACATAATAGAACTTGGTTCAGGAACTGGATTGGTTGGGATAGTCTGTTCCAAAATCGGCGCAAATGTAACATTGACTGATATGAAAGAATCCTTACCACTGCTACAAGAAAATGTTGAACTCAATTTCAAAACTGTGGGTCAAGTTCCCGTGGTTCAGGAATTAAAATGGGGGCAATACAAAGAATACTCCCCTTGTCAGTATGACTATATTATTGGGGCAGATATTGTGTATATCGAAGATAGTTTTGATGATCTCTTACATACGATCTGCTTCCTGTCTGGGTGCAAAGGTTACGAAGGGAAAGAGATTTGTAAAAAATCAGTCGTTCTTCTTTCCTGTAAAATGAGATACTCGAGAGAAATGAAATTTATTAACAGACTGAAACAATACTTTGAAGTTGAAAGAGTTTTTGTGGATATTAAGAATGATATCCATGTTTATAAAGCAATATGTATTTGAAATTTTTTTTACTAGTTTAATAGTGTTGTCCCTTCTAACATCCAGTTACATAAGGTTAGGTTGGATTTGGGTGAGGGGTAAGAATAGTATTGAATTAGCCTTCAGCAAACTTAGCGTAACCTAACGAGATCAGGTGGATAACACTGTTAGACAACTTTACCTTTTAACATCAGTTTAAAAATACAAATCAAGTTCATTAATCTTTCAAATATCAAATTGAGGCAATGCATGAAAATTTCAACGTTCCTTGCTTCCATTGATGCGAATTGATTTGTATTTTGCTCTCAGACCTTGTGGCCCCCTTTCAAGTTGCACCTATATACACCATTGATCAAGTATATCTAAAGTATTTTTCTTCTATCTTCTTTCTATATAATGCATATTTAATGTACAAGATGACCTCTGCCCAAGTAATGATTCCTATTAAATTTATCCAGGGCTTTGAGGGCGATATTTGTTTCGTAAAAACTGACATATTTTTTCTTCAAAAATAAGGAATATTTTTCAAGTTTCAGGATGCCTTCACCTTCATTAACTTGTAAAATTGCTAAAGTATTTCCAAAACTCATCGGGACTAGGAAACACGACTTCATTTTCAAATCGTTCTCCGTGCAATCGCTCAATATAAGTAACAAACGCTTACAAATTCACGAGAGTGTCCGAGATGCCTTGGTTTCGAATGAACCAGTGGTAGCATTGGAGAGCACGATCATAACGCATGGAATGCCTTATCCAGAGAATATTAAGTGAGTAATTTATCGTTGTTGGACCTTGTATAACAAAGTGGTCCAACTAAAGTAATCAAGTCTGTTAAGTACAACATATCTTCAGTCAGTATGAAAACTAATTGTGCTACTATGGTACCCGGTCAAACTCATATTTGGGGGTTTGGGTTATTCTCACAGTCTTTACAATGATCTTACAAGCAAGCATCAGTCAATATTATTATTAGAACAGTTATCAAGTTTTCTTTACACTCCTCATCTCCCCATGTCATGAGACTTCTCCTCACATTTCTCTAGCGACTTCACTAGTCAGCTTACATATTTATTTCTCTAAGTTTCAAACAGTAACATTTCCCACCTTTGAATATCCTGTTTAGGAAGTGATACTATTGTATCACATGTCTCCCATCATCATACATCGGTATATCATCACCTCTTATCGTTGTATTTTCCACTACTATTTGTTAAAATTATTACTATCATTAGTTGTCTTTAAAATACTACTCCCTATGCTGTTCTGGTTTCTAAGCTTTCCATTTACCTCGACAGAACTGCTCTGGAGGTCGAAGATATCCTCAAAGAGAAATCTGTAGTCCCAGCAACGATAGCTGTTCTTGACGGTGAAATACATGTAGGTCAGAAGGATTATTTATGTTTTTATCTGAACATTGAAAATAATATTAAATTGAACTTTTTCCTTTTAGGACTGTCCCATGAACAACATGAAAAGCTTGCTACTTGTAAATCACCAGTGAAAATATCAAGAAGAGGATTGCCTGCATCGATCTCATTTCAACAGACAGGAGGAACGACTGTTTCAGCAACTATGATGATTTCCCACTGGTATTTTTTAAATCTGTTACCAATTATCTAGGAACAGCACTGGTTTATCATTGGGCCAGTGGTTCTTAGACTATTCGACTTCTTTATTCAGATAATTCATATAAAACAGATACTTGGTAATTCTTCATTCTCTCATGGACTCTATCACCTGTCAGGTGACGTTAAAACTTCCTCTGAAGGTATTTTCAAAGTCATTGGGATGGATCCTGGTTATTAAGTGAGATGTACTCGAATGAAGTTGAGACTGAAAAAATGTGACTTTTACACATTTACATACTGTTCATTTATGTGAAGCTTTGATTTTTTCCTTAACAGTATTTCAATCATTATTGTGTGAGTGATGATAAATTCCTGATGCACTTCAAGTTCTATGTTTTATAGTCCAGAAGTTAATGGTTATATTCCTGGAGTATCACTGCACTAAGGTCTAATTTCCCTTTTTACCAGGTGTGGAATCCCTATTTTTGTGACTGGTGGCATTGGTGGGGTTCACAGGAACGCTGAAGACACTTTCGATATCAGCTCCGACCTCACTGAACTTGGCCGAACACCTATTGCTGTTATATGTGCTGGTGTGAAGTCAATCTTGGATATCCCAAGAACATTGGAATATTTGGTGAATGTTAAGACTATCGCAGAACATATTTGAAGCCATATTTTAGTGTGTGCAAGTCTGCAGCAATGCTCGATACTTATACAGCAAATAGATATAATTAAAATCAATAAAATTAAATGCAATCTCAATCTGTCATTTCAAGGAAACTCAAGGAGTTACCGTCGCAACTTATGGAACAAATCGAGACTTTCCTGCGTTCTTCACACGTTCTAGTGGCTGCAAGTCGCAACTGTGTTTAAAATCTCCGGTGGAAGCAGCAAAGATGATTCATGCTGCCAGGAAATTGAATATGGACAGCGGATGTTTGATAGCAGTCCCTATACCGGAGAAGGATGCAGCATCCGGGCAGGAAATTGAGGCTGCGATACAGCAAGCACTTGCTGAAGCCAAGTAAGAATGACTTGCAGTCAGGGAGAAATCAGAATAGCAGGTTCTGAGCCTGAACAGGCAGATTTATATCGTTTCATGTATTTGTATTTTTGATATCAGAAATGTTTTAGGAAGTTATTGAATCTATGGTGAGTACATGCTGAATTACTCATATTGCCTAATGCCTTAAATATGATGACAAACGCGTCACAATTAGCTACAAACATGTAACGCTTGGAAGCGCTATCCTTCTTAGCTCCCATGGATAAGAAGCACATATAGAAATACATATACGGGTCTAGTGTCTAACTGAAGCATAACTTTCTATTTATATTCTAGAGACCACTCAGTGTTGGGAGCTGATGTAACACCATTCATATTGGGAAGAGTTAATGAACTAACAGATGGAAGATCTCTTAAAGCTAGTATCCTTTTCATAAAGACTACAGATATTAGAGGGAAAAATTTGTCCAAATAATGCGTGGGTACTATTTTTCCCAGACCTTAATGGCCACTATTCTTAAATCTATCCGATTGAATTTATTTTCCAATTTTTTTAGACGGTGTGATAGTGAAATGTGAAATAGCCTGCAAACCCTATCAGGCAAGACTGAACCATGCTTTTGCCAAGATACAAATAGGTTATCTGCAAAATGTCCAAATGTATTTCCTATCATAATAGATGTTAAGTTTATCCTTATATAATTGTCGAATGATAAGATGTATCTCTTATCAAGAACAATGCATCGATTGGTGCAGACATTGCCTGCGAACTTTCATCTTTGAACTCTGACTCGAAAATGAAAAATGAACAATTGAAAGATAGGCCGGCAAGTGAATTTTTATATTAACCTTTTTTAAATATTTTTACTGTAAGAATATTATTAATATTATTTTTTGCAAAATATATATTGACTTCCCATATTATAACGCTAAAATTCAAGATAAAATCTAATCAGTTATACAGATGTGGAGTCAGATACAAACACATGGAGAAGCCAGAAATGCAAAGTAGCAACAAGAGATTATGAATTACCGATAGAATGCAACTAAATAGAAAAACGGAAATTTCAATTGAATCCTTTTTTTTTAGGTGGTTATCGGAGGAACCAACATTGACATCATTGGGAAGTGTAAATCGCAGATTCATTTCAATGGTCCAACAAACCCAGCATCAATCAGTTATTCTCTCGGTGGAGTAGGAAGAAATATTGCAGGTAAAAGAGTATTCCATTGATGACACTACATTATAACCCTACCTAGGTTGCTATTTTGCAAGTCATTATTAGCTCTGTCAGAATGACTGCACCTAGTTACTTAGGAGTAGCATCTTCCAAGTCAACATTATTGTTTAAGTTGAAGAAAATCAATTTCAGGATGATGGGAGTTGTAAAATTCATACCTTTATGCCAGGTCTGTCTCCCCAAGCATCATAACTTAATGACAGATCACTGTTAAACAAATACATAAATTCTATGTTGCGTGTGCACCAGCAATCGCATATAAAATTTCTAAATCTGGGTTTCTTTTTACATCGGGTTTCTCTAGAGGGCCTGTCAAGACTCGGCAACCAACCAGTGTTCATTTCTGCACTCGGGGAAGATGCTCATGCTCGTTTGGCTAGAGAAAGGATGGATTATTTGGTAAATATCTGTATATGTATTTTTTACGTTATATTCCATTAATTTGGCAATACAGCAATTGGCACTGTGCAAAATCAAGGTTTCTAGATGAATTGCACTTTGAGAAAAGACGGGAAAAATAAATAAAGGTAGTAAAAAAATATCTATGCATTTTGCAGGATCAATCCTTCATTGAAAAATTTGAGAATCAAAGTTCTGGGCTGTACAATGCAATAATGGATGACAAAGGGAACTTGGAAGTTGCAATAGGAGATGACAATGTTCATGAAAGGTAGATCTGAATAAATTTAACGTTGCAAGCTTGCTAGTCAGTAGTGGGATTGAACTGGTTCGCACCGGTTACAAACATTACAAAAGTTTGCAGAACCAGTTCTTGAATAGTTTTAAATTAAAGTTTCCCTTACCCATATATTTTTCATGGAGTTAGTATGCGAATTTGTAAATTTTGGAATCAAGATAACCAGTTGCTAATGAATTTGTTCCCACCGCTGCATGAGTATGATTGTTGTGGATTCTTTTTGAAATTTCAGTGACTTTTTTTTTCATTTCAACATTATTATTTCAAGGTGTTTTTTTTCAGGATTATACCTGAAATCATTAAGAAAAATGAAAAGATTATTTGCGAATCATCGTTAGTCTGCATGGATGCAAATCTCCCTGTCGAAACAATATCTTATATTTGTGAATTGTGCAAAAGGTGAAATAGCTTAACTAATAATAGCTGAACTATTGCTTATAATTTCGTATTTTTATATCTGGTCATCTTCCTTTCCTTCTGTTTATGATTTTTATTGAAAAACAAATCGGAAAATATTAGGACCACTGCATTTTTTTACAGCAATAATCTAAGACTATTTTTTGAGCCCACCGGATCTTTGAGAGCGATGAAACCATTTCAAAGCACGCAATGGAGATCAATTAAATATCTGTCCCCAAATCTACAAGAGTTTGAAGTCATCATGTCTGCTATTACTGGAAGGAAAGAAAAGATAAATCTTAATGGTATGTACTTGGACCTCTTGCAATATTTAGCATATCTATTATTTCTGACTTGATGACCTGTGCTTATTGCTTTGTAGTCATGCTTTGTAGTCATGTCACATTTGCATGATCTAAATTTAAGGACTTCATGAGCTCCCATATTTTTACCCCTCGACTTTCTTTCTAGAAAATTCTCATTTCTCTGACGCGGTGCTTCAGAAGATCAATGAGAATTGTCGACCATTGCTTGAGCATGTCTACTGTCTGATAGTAACGCTTGGTAAGAATGGCGTGGCGACATTTGTACAGGTATTCTACGAGAATTGTTGAATCTATATAGCCCTTGTTTGAGTTAATCCAGATTTTGATAGTCAGTGTGCACAGGTTTGCCGAAAAAAAGTGTGTGTTCACTTAATGCAATAGGCAGAAATACTAGTTTATAACATTATTTTGATAATTAATCTTTTCAGATGAAATGTTTGAATTGCATTCAGGCCTGCCAGTACGTTTACATATGTCTAGTGTCACTTTTTGTTGAGAGTCCTCAACCATTTCCCTTTCATAAGCTCACAGGCATTTATTTTTCACCACCAACTTTTCACAGATTTAATATTATGTTATCTTTTTTTGTTATGGATTATGTTATAGCTTCTTTGCAGTGCCCCATTTTCCCTTGATACCTTTATGCCACTGCAAACGTGCTTAGGAATATTTTCTGTATTTTTCTCAGGATGAAAATACAAGCACTGGTATCCGAGGATCTTATTATCCTCTCACTGCGATGCCTAAGCTTGCTTATTTCATAAAACCGGTGGTAAATGTCAGTGGTAGCGGCGACACATTTTCAGCTGCGTTCATACACGGCCTTATAGCGGGAAAGTCGATTGACGTTTGCACAAAGATGGGGATCATAGCTTCGCAGTACACGCTTCGATGTGACAGCACCGTGTCTGAAAATCTGAACAAAAATATGTTTGATGATATCGAAGAGAGGAAATGGGAAACATGTGCAATATAATGATGAGGAGGAGATCATATCTCAAATGAAAACGTCCCATCTTGTTTTATAATGTATTTTAGCAATACCAACCGTGTCTTCTATTGTCCTGTTAAATATTAAGTTATTTGCTTAGATAAGTTGTGGATCGTTCCTTCAAATCATGTGAATTTTGTGAAATTGTGGAACTTCATGTCGAATTTCACTATTATAGATTGCAGTAGCGATAGTAGATTATAAATCTAATCTCAAAAGTCCAGCGAGAACACCACACCGAGTATATACATATCAGAATGTCGTGCATCACTCTCCTTGTAGACCAGTGGTGTCCAAAGTCCTGGCCGCGGGCCAACTGCGGCCATCTTTTATTGACCCGCGGCAAATTCTGAAATATAATGGAATGTGGCCCACTTGCACTGTCGAACGGATAAAATAAATCATACATTTTTAAAATGGATGTAATTGCTCTTTCCACCACATTGGTGGCAGCATCATCTTAATGCTATCTGGTTCTGTTTACTTGGCTTCCATTCTCCGCTCATTTCTACCATGGCGACTGCACAGAAAAAGAGGAAAGGTGACACTGAGGGCTACCGCTTTCAAGAGAGATACTCTTCAGAAGCTATTACCTTCTGGAACAGGCCAAGATAAAATCAAAATAATTCCCTTAACAGCGCTTCAGAAGTTCCATTCTTGCGTGAGATTTTCAACTCGCCTTCTGGTATTGTGTGCTTGTCCTTGTCCAGTTTAGGGTTGAGTTTGAAGTAAATTTTTTCTCCTTCGTCCATATCAAACGTATCATCTATCTTAAATGAATTTATGGCTGATTCAAAAAAGCATACAATTTTAGTGTCTGGTGGACTTTTACAACTCGGATTGAATGAAATTGTGTTGCCAAAATGGGCTGAGAGTTTTTTTTGTAGCAGTAGAAAATCTGACGTATTTTTCGCTATCGACGAAGAATTCTTTTTTCTTTCTTTGCTTTTCTTCAGTTGTAGTGACTACAACAGCGACAAGTTCAGTATTTGCTTTTATGTAGACATCAATCCATAGTGAAAGTAAAGGATCTACTTCCAACTAGCGTTTATCTGAATCGTCCGTTATCAAGAAACTTTAATTTTAATAAGATTCATATTTGATAAGCAACGCTTTCTAATCTTAATCTTCTCAATCGCGGTAACCAGTGTTGGTTTTAACCCTTCAAGCACCGCAGTCATTTGAATTATTTTTAGGGTTTTACAGCGAAAAAGGTTGGGGAGCCCTGGTGTAACAATGTAGCAATGAATTCCACCAACCTCTTCGGCATATATACTCGGACTTGTAAACTTGATCCTTGGGTAACAAACAGGTGTTGCTGAAGTATCTGTCATAACACGGAATTCCATCTTCGGCCGTGTGTAACGATTCATTGTACACCCATCACCCATCAGGCGACATTAAAACAATATATAAATATATTTTCCAGGACGTTGAATCTGATTCTGGTCGTTAAGTGAGGAGTTTGTTGTACGGAGTATCTGTAGTTGTTTACCTCTTATTGTATTTTTATTGAAATGAAATGAGTAGCTTCGAAAATCAATTTGACTTGAGTCATGGTGGCCCACATAGTATACTCTGTGCAGGGCACGAAATATTCTAAGACTGGTATTGTATGGACACATCCACATCCCTAAGATAACTGCCCAATGATTTGATGTTTAAAATTATTATATCACTCACCCACAATGGTCTCGTCCATCGCAGAAATATAACTTTGATACGCACGTCATCCGAGTTGCGCAAGAAAATTCATCATCTAGGCAATCTGAAGCTGATATTAAAAAAAAAATGAAATCAATGACTAATTTCGGTTAATTCATCAAAGTTTTGGAAGCTTTGCAGAGCGAGGATAAGTTAAGTGGCGAATGTAGTGACGAAATTAGATGTAGTTACGTCTTAAGCTATACAAAGCTTCTCGGAGTATGTCAGATGTTCTCTTATGAACAATAGAAAATTATGCTTAAACATTAATATCATTAATCGACACATCTGAATTCCACAGTAAAATACTGTCGTGCTTTCACTTTATTATCCATGTGACAATTAAGAGCCTACGTGTGAGGAGCAGTCTTGATAAGGGTGGTGACGGTGGTGATGGTGGTCGTTAAGTGCGAGTACCAGCAGTACATATGAGTATACAGTAGATCCTCATAGTTTGAGCGACTTATACGACGAGAAACTCGCTATACGAGCCGCCATTTGTGAGTACAGTCGTCCCTCGCTATGTCGCGGTTCAGTTATCGCGGATTCACTACATTGCGGATTTTATATAATATTTTATTGTATTAAATGCTATGACGTCCAGATAGCTGAAAAAGCTGTTCGCTTCTTGTTACGTCTCGTGACTATATTAAGTTATTTCACTAAAGTTAAGTAACTTAACTCCTCTTAACCTCTCCTCTCCTCCTCCTCTTAACTTCATGTATAATACGCACCCGACAGTTGAGTAATTTTAATGACCAAACACTGCGTATTATCTTCGGAAAATAAATAAAACAAGAGAACAAATATAACAATCTTACCTGATACAGATGAAGTAGCATGCAATATGAATATAGTAACGAGAATCCTAGTAAATGCTAAACCTGAATTCATGGTTCGAATTCTCATGATGAAATCCAAGTTTTTTCTCGGTATGAACCGCACGGAAGCAGCACAGCGAGTGAATGGTGTCCCATACGTTTTCAGCTTTTAACTATTCACTACTGTTTTACTATTCAACGCTTTAGGATTTTTACTTCCGCGTTTTTACTGATAGGTTCGATCAACACACGATTTTTTTGTTCGAGTTCGAACCGGATGCTCACAATAACCAAATAGCTGTGTAGTGGGTACATGCTTTGCTGCTGTGTGGGTACTGCTCTTGAGTATCCAAAGTATACTGGGATCCAACATTGCCGTACAAATACAACCCATACAACATGAATGCCTATTTCTATAATATTTGCCAAATCAAACCAAATACATTTATACAGCACGTCCAGAATGGCTTGCACTTAGTTCTATTTTATTTCTTATTTCGTAGTTCCCAGTAATTACGCTGGTAATGCGTTACGAGATAACTTCACAATTTGCATAGTGTGGATACTTTTTGCAACGGAGAAAATAAGATGAGATTTGATATGGCTGACGGACCTCCACCACTCTGGGCCCTGTTGTTGATTTCAAGTTTCTTTGAATCCACCAAAATCCACTAGGGCTAGGGCTTCACAGTCTCCCACCATTATACATCAATATATCATCACTACATAACATATTCCGTCATCGTTATGTTCTCCACTACTATTTGGTTACAACATTACCAACATCAGTTCCCTGTACAATTCAACTCCCTATAAGTGCAGCAAAAAAGCTGCTAAATTTTTATTTAAAAAATCAACGAAATACTAAACTGTCCTTACTGCCGAAATGAATTGCTGGCTTACTTATAGGAAAATAGTGATTTACTTTGTACAGTAGCATAAACAAACAAAACGCTACATTACAGCTATAGATATTTATTCATTAGCAATGTGATTAACAATAAGCATTGGTATTAGCATAGATCAGAAAAGCATTAACCTTTAACCATTAACATTGTGTTGTAGATTACAGATATGTGAGACTCGAGGTTCTGTTTGTCAAATATTGTCAAATTTGTTAGTATAGTATATGCTTAGGGGGCGCTAGCCCAAGCAAATATCAGAAAAAGTTGAGAACCACGGGTCTAACTATAAAGTCCTCAAAATTTGTTGGGTTTAAAATGAGAATATAAAGAAAAGTAAGAGAATAATTAAATCACAGACAATGATTTCTAGAGTTGGATAGTGATAGTGAATTTAACTTCACATCGCCAGAGCAAGGATAGTGTGAAAGGGTTCTAATTATATTCTAACATAATATTGCGTGAGTTAATAATAATTTTGTACAATTTGTTCAATTGGCTTCAAGCTTGTCCTGAAATATGGTGTTGATGTTTTTATTTCACAATGAATGTTGTCTGTAAGTTTTTTATTTTTTATTCGCTAGTGACTGGAAGTTCTTGAGTTGTCGAAGAC
>QRAM01000551.1:15673-49432 GCA_013436055.1 Halocynthia roretzi | reverse complement strand
TGTTGCGAAATTACCAGAAAAAGTGAAAAATAAGAAAATACTGTACTCTATTGTTTGACACTTAGTTTTTATTTTATATCAGAAATCTGCGGTGAGTTGGGAAGGATTCGACAAAGAACTTGAAAAAGTGACGACCAAGCTATCGACAACCGAAAATAAATTAAACTTGGTTCATTGCGAGATGCCTGGCTCAGTTCACGAGTCAAGATACAACCTTGAAGATTTTCAGGTAAAATTGACTTGGTGATAAACAGTGTTTACTTTGTGTATGTGTACCCAAGAGAGGTCACATAGACTGTTGCCCTTGGAAACCCTTAAAACTTTGGCTATGCCCTCTGGAATTTACTTAATTTTACCAAGTTTCACTCACAGTCTTGAATGTCGAGTCTTGAAGCAAAAACCATCTCCCCTAAATCTAAGGATGAGCTAATATGCTCGATGTAAAGTTGTTGATACATGACAAAGACAGAAAGAAGTCTGTAATACCACCAGTAGGCCTACATCTATACAAGAAGTGAACTAAATCTGTTATTTTAGTCTTGTACCACAAGTTGTGTGAAGGATCATGTTGGGACAGTCTCTTTCAGATAACATTAAGTGAGGGATATGAATATGATATAAGTATGTTTTAGGATCGATTGATAATGATAATAATACCAGATTGATAACATTATCCACCATCATAATAAGCCAGTTTCCATGTAATTAGTGTAGATGATATATAGATTGATGTATGATTTTATTTCAGGTCATATTGTCTGATCTTGCTTCCCTTGATCATGAAGTTCAAGCACTTCAAAAAGTTGCTGAATCTCTTGGCTCAGATAGTATCACCGGCAGAATGTCTGTGAACAGATCAATCGGTGCAGTGAAAACGAGGTTTGAAAGGCTGCAAGCAAGATCAAAGGTTTGTAAAAAAAAACTGTTGTTACGACTTCAAGAAATAGTTTAGGAACCAATAGGATAATCAATATTTTATGAATTCTCGTTTTAGGAAATTGAAAGACTCCTTGAAAGATATTTAAAGGACTGGGAACGATATCATCAACATGTATCAGATGCAAATACAACACTGGATCGAATTGAGAGTAGAATGCCTGTGAAACAGATTGAGAAATGCACTGCATTCGATCTGAATACACAAAAGTAAAGGAATAACTATTCAGCTTTAATATAACATTTAATGCTTCTTACTATAGAGCAGTGGTTCTTGATGTGGGCGATACCGCTCCCCTGTGATATAAATATGATATAAATATCCCCATCTTTGGCAAGAAATATAGTTACTGCCATTGGCTTATCAATCTCTATGCTTGGTCAAGAGAAATGACAAAGCGTATCAAAAAAGAAAAGTACTAATCAAGCAGCGAAGTATATTACAGATATTTGATAGTGGAGACTCAAGGCACTATTTTTAGATATTGAAATTGATATTTTTGACTTAGCAAATTGTCAGAATGGCTCATAATTAATAAACAATTTCTTTTGTTGTTGATCCTTCACTAAATATATCTTTTCGTCATTCAGGTCTTTGCTTATGTCGCTGAATCAGGATTTGTCATCGATGTCAAGACGACTCAGCACTATTGAAGATTCCTCCCACAACATCAGTGGAAAACTGAACACTCCAAGAAAAGGCGACATTGAACGAGAAGTTGACAATGTGAAGGAGAATTTACACAGGTTTGAGATTTTTCCATGATTGGTAAGAGGAGGGGACAATATCTTCAACGATATGTATTTCATGCAAGTAATTTCATGCTAGTCTTGTACTATAACTTTCATGAAAAAATACAAGTTTTCTATACTACTTGCATACTAAGTTACTGGTTAGCACATACAAATTCCTAACAGTAGGATGGAGGTGGTGCTGCCTTATTTTGATTGAATTATCCAGTGAATGTAGATTAAAACCTAAAGTACATCTCAGAAATACTTCTACATGGATCAACTTCTAAACCAGCTACTTCATATTCAATCTGCTAGTACTCTAAAAATCTCTTTTACTGATTTTCCAGGCTTACAGAAGAAGCCGGAGGAAAACTCTCCGAAGTGAAGAAGGAAATCCATGTTAGAGATTCAACGCAAGCAGATCTTCAAGATCTTCTTCAATGGGTGGAAGAAGCAAAAGATTCTGCTGATCGATCAGTTGATCTTACTCCAGCACCTTCTCATGTCCAGGATAAAATGGATGCTCTTAAACAGGTATATAATACGATATAGTTTTTCCACAATGAAGACTTATTTTTTGTTGATTTAATTGATAAATATTGATATGATATAAGATGTGATTTCAAGTTTGGCATTTTCATTGCATTTTCAGTTGAACGAGCAGCTAGGTTTGAAGAAACAATACTTTGAAACAATGTCTGACAATCTGAAAAAGAAATATCTCGATCAGTTGTCTATTCTCCCTGCTGAGCTTTCAACAATGATCGGGAAAATCAGAGATGCTTTCAGAGAACTGGAAGATGAAATTCAGGGCAAGGAAAAGGTGAAATATAAAAATATGTCTATTATTTTCAGCTGATGACTCCGTTTTCTGCCACTGGGTGAAATTAGAAGAAAATATTCATATTTTTTCAATAATGAAGCTTCCTTTTGCGAAAGGGGTACACAGATAAGTCAATTAAAATAGGGCATCACCAACTCATCTAACTGTCAAGAATTTGTATGTGTTCCCCAGCAGCTTAGCATGCAAGTAGTATATAAATCTTGAATCTTCCATACAAGTTGTGGTACAAGATTAACATGATAGAACTGCATCACCTGTGATATGCCTTACTTTGAGGACCACTGGCCTAGAGCATGTGCCTGCCATACTTCAGACATGCCCCCACCATTCAATTGAATTTCAAATTCAAATCTTTTTTTGACATTTAATCTTTCAGGAACTGGATTCTGCAAAATCTCTTCGCGAAGAATATCAAAGTGAACTTCTGACAATCTCAACAATGCTGAGTGATTCCGAGCTTAAATTAGCCGGTGGTGTGACTGAATATACCGCAACTGAAAAAGAACATCAGGTTTGTATTATTATCATTATTTCTTAAATTACCCTTATTTGTTGAAAAATGCAATAACTCATTCATTATCTAACTCATTCACTTATGCATTCTTAGGCTCTTCGTGAGGAACTAGACGCATGTCAAGTACGCCTTGTTAACCTTGATGCAATGGCGTCAGAGATCGCTGAGCAGACTTCATATGAGAGCAGCAAAATATCATTGAATGCAGCTATTTCTGCAATCAATGAACATTATACCAGGGTGAGAGAACTGGCTCATGCGAGATCGAGAAAATTTGCTGATGTAAGTTTCTATTGTCGTTCTCGAAATTATTTTTTCTGGTCCTTGTTAAATGATACTTTGACAGAACGACATTGATATCTTCTAGCTATTTGCATTTTTCATTAGTGAGAGAAAACCTCCATACAATTGTCTACTTCTTACAGCCACCTGCGTTTGGTCTTTACCTACCTGCGGTAGAAATGGAACTTTGCTAATTTTAGTACATCGACCACCACAGCTGTGACTTTATTTTAAAATTCATTGTTGAGTCTGAATGTTTCGAACTAATAACTGATTTACGATTTTATCATCAGGCATCAGCCTATCTTAATGAAATTGAAGAAACTCACTCGTTCTTGAGGAAATGGAGATCTAAAGCCCAGAATGTACTTGCTGGACCTTTGACAATACAAGATATGCATGATGCAAGAACTCAATTGAGAGAGAATAAGGTTTGATATAAAGAATATAATATAATTTGTATCTTCATATCTTTTAGTTATAGCAGACTAGCAGAGCGACACGGGCCTTTCCTGGGAATGTCTGTCTTTCCTCAATGCACATCCACGGGGCCATTGATAGCAGTGACAGGCCCCAGAGCAGATAGCCACAATATGGCCCCACACCATTTATGTAAAGTCATTTCCCCAGAACTTTTTGTCTATCCATGGTTTCCTGGGCATACTCATAGAGACCTTTCAGAGCCAAGTATAAATGAGATTGATCACTATATCTGTAGTAGGACAGATTATTATTTTACCGCTAGGGGGTGCTGCAGCTAGCCTAAATAGGACTTCGAACCCTCTTACATTGGGCCCAGAATACAAAATAAATAAGATGGAATTGTCTGTGTTCCCTACATATGAACGAATTCTTCTTTACCTGTAATTCATAAAGTTTTACCCATAGCTCTGCCAGTATAAAATATCACCATTGAATTTTATTTTTATTGAATACAATATACATATATAAAAATAGATTTCTCGATTTATAATTTTTTGATAATATTTTCACTTCATTCAGGCGCTGAGAGGACAGTTGAGAGAGCTGCGGAATGAAATCGATAGGATGCGAGACAGAATTCCCGATATCGGAATGCGGTCGGATCCGAACATCCTGGAAGAAGACAGTTTTGAATCTTCTGCAATCACGTGCGAAACCATCCCTTCTTCTTCTTTCTTCTCGAAGAAAATCGACACGATGGCGGATGAGTGTTATGATCTTGAGAATAAGATCAAGGAGAGGGAAGATCTTCTTCTTTCTGCTGTTGCGAGTTCCAATGAAATGGAAGAGGATGTGAAGAATATCAGAGATGGTATGTCTATGTTAAGTTGTGTATTGTAAATAAGTTGATTTATTCTATTACAATCACCCTATCGGCGAAATCAGCTAGGGGTGGCATTTCCGAAGTGCAGCCCCCTTTTACCATTACGTGAATCTATTATTGTTGAACTTTATTTCAGGGGTTGAAAAACTCAAGAATCGTGTTGCAAACAAAGAATACATTCAAGGTCTTCCTGTGAATGAACAACTCGCTATAAAGAAGAAGATCCTAGGTCAATTGAGAGAATGGAAGCAGAGGTTATCTGATGTCAAGAGACTTCATCCATTCATAACATCCCCGGATCCCTCACCAAGAGGAGGTAATCTAAATAAATAAATGAATAAGATATCATTTCCTTGAATAATTGCACTTGCGTGCACTTTTGCAACTGAGGAAGCAGATCGTTTCGTTTACTGAAATCACAGATTAATATGAATACATGGATGTGTAGATCATGTACTGCAGCTAAATTACTAAATAGAGCTAACTGAACATATCAAATATGTAATCAGAACTCTCGGAATGGTTCTCTTGTTTGATATGTCTCAAATCTGGTCCAATTCGGGACTCGAGTTGCCAACGAGCATACATTTTACCTTCTTAACTCAACAATATCTCTCTATTAGAATCATCATCATGCATCGTCCCACGTCTCGCTCTCGACACTCTCCATGAAGCTCCGACTGTAAAGCTTGCAAATGAGGTCGAACACGCGATCGATGATGTGGAACATGAGATTCTGATGGACATGGATGACTTGGCATCTCTCCTGCGTGAATACGACTCCTACGAGGAAGAGATATCACTGTTAAGTGAGCGGCTTTCCTCAGCGCAGCACAGATTGAAAAATCTTCCTCTGTCAAGATCTGGAGGTTTGCAAATTAAAATTGTACTTATAGTGTGAAATTTTGAAACTAATATTAACCACACTAAATTTAATCTAAATCTATCCAACTATTTAGTATTTTGTAAAGCGTAAAACCGGCGAACACAAAAACACACATTCACGTTTGTTTTTAAAGATAAATATTAAATTTTCATTCTAAGTGCACTTTCAGTGACACATTTACAGTATGAGTATATTTAGCTTCAAGTAATATTTAATATTTTCATTGTAGGTGCTGGTACACCACACTTATCCAGTCCAAGATACATTAAAGAGGAATTGGACGAATACAAAAGCTTACTAGCTGAAGTTGAAAATTTGGAAAATGAAATCAAGAAACTAAAGCAGAAAAGAAATACACGTGCGGAAGAAGGTATATAAAAAATTATCATGAATACCAACCTAGGTAAAGGAACTCCCGAAACAGCAAATTGATCATGATAAATGGAAGCACAATAAAAATGATGTATGATATTCTCATTATCATACAGGGAAGTATTCTATATCTCAGTTGTGCCAGTCCCGACAAGCTCAGATAATCAAGTGTTTATTGTATAGGATTATCCCCTTGCCATATGTTTAGTTTCCTGAAAGCCTGGAGTCTTCTTCAATATCTTCAATATTCTATTTTTAACAGGATCCAGTTCCAGTTCTTCTCCAACTAGAGATATCCTTGATATGTCATCTGATCTACAGCGACATCCTGTCAAAGAATCATTCAGTGCTGTCAGTATAGAACCAAGTCAAACCGATTTAAAGATGGATTATCTCTTATTTGGTGATGGATCAACTCCTTCACATTCAAGATCTCCCTACAAGGCAAATGCTGAGTAAGTGATCATATATTAAATTTTAAATTAAAATTTCAAAGATAATTTTAAAAAGTGTCCGGTTGATGAGTTTGTCATGTTATGTATAGTCTTTTTCACCTTTGCATGTTCAAATGTAGCACAATGTAGCAGACAGACAGTCATTCAACAGTATATAAGCATAATTTTAATCCTCATGAAAAGCATGGTGAACTCATTGCAGCGAATATGAATGTATTCTGATGCTTTGAACTAACTTTTTCTGAATATTTTTTTCTCAGATTGACGCAACTGCTATATCAGGACATCAAATCCCCAAGTGAACGATCAGGTATTGCATTTCTGTTTCATATATATTTTACCTTACAAGTGGTTGATACCAAAATATGAATAGTAATGCCTCTCTTACCGCTGTTCTTATCTTGACTACTCTGATAAAATACTGTTGCGGTTTCGTTTTGTGTGGGTTAGTTTATAGTCTACTCGCTATAATACTACATATATATATAAAGGAAATGTGTGTTTGTATGTACGCCGGTGTTTTTGAAGCAGGATTGCTCTAACGCTCCCTAGCGGCTGAATGAATATTACTTAACTAGAACAATAAAAATTCAATTTGTAATTAAGAAAACAAGTGTTAAGAATTATTGAGGTTGTAAATAAACAGCAAATACTTCATTTTTTCATATAAATGCAATATATTACACTGGTTACCAATTTTTTTAATTTATTCTTAGATATATCGCTAGCTAGCACATCTTCTCTTCTTGGTGTAAGCATCCTGTCTCCTGATTCTTCTCCGAGACGATCAAAACTGGATGATTCGGCAGGAGGTAACTCTTGTAGATTCTTTTCGTGTTTCCTTCTCCAAATTTGCGAGAGAAAACTGTCTTTCAATTTTCTTTTACTTTTTGAATAGAATTTGCTCACATGCCCCTTCCTATCGATGCAAGCAGTCCATACATGGTTGATCGCGATCGCTTTTCACCAGGAAAATCTTTGTCAACGGGAAGCAGAGATGAGGTAGCGCACTCTAATGAATTTTCATACACTCTTATATCTTATAGTCAATTCTGGGAAAATATGTCACTGGATAATATATCGCTTAGCCATATGGAGTTCTCTATATAGTATATCAGCATATATATGTATACTTCTTCTTGAATAATCTATCGGGGCACCTTAGCTGGCTGAGTCCCCTGCCTACTTAATTTTCAGATACAATACATGGAAATTTTACTTGGAAAAAACTGTTTTACAAATGTCACACAACAAAACTGTTCCAGAAGGCATATTTCCCTTGTTTATGAAACAACAGGCGACCCAAGATTTTTTTTAGACCTCAATTGGGGTCGCGATACACAGTTTTGAGACCACTGCCTTATAGTACCAAGCATGGCATTGCTATAAATATAACCATAATATGAATGACCTCATACTACCAATCTTTCAAGTATAAAAAATTTCTCTATGAATGACCAGGATATAAATGATCTCTCATTTTATTTCAGCTTGGGGAAAGGGTGAAAGATCTTCTCGCTTCGTTCAGAGAACAAGACAACATTCAGTCTGAAGTTCAAGAAGTAACAAAGAAATTGGACAGATGTCAGAAGAGGCTTGATTCTCAGGATAGAGAAATAGATTTACAAGAACAAATGGAAGTAAACCAGGTACTTGCTCATAATATATAGCAATGCTATGTTGTGTTACCTTGTTATATTACTGATAATTGTATTGCATGTGTATCCTAATGTTGCTAGTCAAATGCTTCATAGTGAAGACAATGATATTTTCTAAAAGCCTTTATTTACTTAGGCATGATAAAAGGATCTAACCTTATTTTATGAGACTCCTTTTTACCCCATACGGTTTCACACACTGTCAGTATCAGCCTATCTAATATAATATCCTTTTTTTTGTTACTTTTACCGTATAATTCTGAGTATAATACACCGACTTAATATATACTTGAAATATAAATAATTAAAACTGTAAATAGAACTTTCAATGTCCAACGCATTCTGATGTATTTTTTATTGATATGTGTGTATTATCCTGAAATACGGGTTGGCCAGAGGGTCTGTGAAGTCGACTACTTTTGGCTGGAGAGTCGATAAAAATATCTCTGACTTCAAATTCCCATGAATTTGTGGAAAAAATTAACTTTTTTTTAGGAGTTTTTCAAATCCTACTCCAGACCCCTGGTCTTGCCACATCTTTTACATTTTCCCTAACATGCATCCATTAGTAATATTTAAGCATTTAACTATTTTTTATCATTGTCGCATGTATGTTGCATGGTAATGACCTAACTGCATGTTTATTCGTTCGTTAGAAATTGCTTGATGATTTGAATCTGCTGCAATGTAAACTGGAATCCGTTGAAAGAAAGACAGGATCTCTTGCTCATGATTATGCTGGAAAGGAAGCTCTCAATACGACAGTTCAAATGTTGTATGATAGATGGGATACAATGAGAATGCAGGCAACATCAAAACAGAATTCAATTGAAGTAGGAAAATAACATATTAACAAAAACTACAAAAATTTTCTCTGCATGATTCTACAACTTTTTATGGGAGAGTTGCCCAGTGGTAGCGAGCATGTTTGCTATCCACTAGGTCTCCGGTTCAAACCTCACTTAGAGCATTGTTTATCAACCTTGAATTTAGTAAATGATTAGTTTACGGGAAGCTGTTTTATTAGTTACAACTTACAGGAGCATGTGTGCTGCATCCAAAATTTACTAACAAAATATAGGTTAGGTCCATCCACTAAAGTTCCATAGTACGATTTAGGGAGCCTTTTCTTCAAATTAAAGTTACTACCTTGTGAAACAATGACAGCCGTACACCCAGATATTAGTATGAATAACATTTGTGCTTATGTTATACAGATCAAAATTCTTGAAGAAGAACAATATAGCAGAATGGTCGAAGCTTATAGAGCTGAATTAGATCATGTTTCTGGATGGATGAGTGACGCAAAAATAATGCAAGAAAAAATGGAAGCAGGTAGAAATAACAAAAAAATATACTAATCTTAAAAATACCAGAATTAGAATCAGAAATATCCAAATTCAACATGAGCCTTTAACAGAAATAGTGTATAATTGAAAGGCTCTCACAAGTATATATCCAGATTCGTAAAGTCATAATAAACTGATTTCGAGACATTTGATACTAAGAGGAATTGATCTATTGTTGTTCCATCTGGTATACTGGCCGCTTGAGGGTGGAATCCTTCTTTGAAAATATATGCCACCACGTGCTGCCTAAGTCAAGACATCAAATTTGATTCAAATCGTTCGTTTGGTTTAGCATAGCGACATAGGTTTTGCATTGACAAACTAACATACAAACGTCAGTGAAATTATTTGTACCCTTATTAATTTCTCCAGCATCCTCAAGTAGCAGACCGGGTACAGTTAGTACACTGACTGATGAACTCATGACTCTGCAAAATCACATGAAAGAATGCGAAAAAACGATCAGCGATATAGAGAGAAAATTAAGACTGGTTGCAGAACTAAGCGGTACGTCTCAAATATATTTTATTCGTTAAATGAATAATTTGATAATTCAAATTTCTATGAATATATAATACAGGGAAAAGTTTGCCCGACTCAAGTTCCTTAAAACCTATCCCTCTGTCGGGGAGATCTCAATCTTCGCAATACAGTTTTATTCTTGCACCACCTTCACCTACTCATTCGTTGTCATCAGCTAGTTCTGGTATATGGTGTGATCGTAGCAGTGTTAGTGTGAAAATAATGTTTCAAAAATGAATGTAGTTTTTGTTACCAGTGGTTCTTAACCTTTTTTGATATTTGCTCAGCCCTTTCAGCCTATTGTATACTGACCTTAGTGAGATTTTGCAAAGTTTAAAATATCAGTTTCAATATTTGACAAACAGAACCTCAAATCACATATCTATAATCTACATTGCGGCTTGGTTAGCAGGTTTTTTTACTACGCTGAATCATTTCTCAACCAAGTATTGACGCCAGTAATTTCATTTCTTGCTAAAGTTCAGCGAATATTCAGAAATCTTCCCTGGGCAACACAGAAATCTTCCAAGCTTAATAAAGTTAACTTGTGCCCCCTGATCTCTGTCCGCTGCTCAATGAGTGCTTCACATGGAATGTTTATATTATTGGGCCCATGGTAAAATTAATTTCATTATAAGTTTCACTTTGCAATAACTTATTTAAATGTTAAATGTTTAAATGGGGACCTGCTGTATCATAGTAGTTTCAGTGTGAAATTACTTTTGAATAATAAAATCTGTTTATTTGTCATTTTTTGAAGTGAAGTAACACTATGCGTGCATATGCATGTGAATCTTTAGATTTCCTCAAACATCATTGTTTTCTGTTACAGATAAGACACTGACTATGTCCAGAGGTGATAAGGAAGGTGAAGAACTGCTTCTTCAACTTGACAATGTCAAAGACGAATTGGAAAACTTGCAGAAGGCAACGAGCCAAAGAGAGAAATTATTCCAGGTATTTTAACTAACGCTGTGTCCAAATGTCAGTCATGAAATCAATATAAAACCTTCAACTGAAATTCTCCATTGATTTGCTTTTATTCAAAGGACACCCTGGAGACTAAACAAGATGAAGCTTTGGAACAATATCAAGCAGAAGTAAAGCGAATGCAGAACTGGCTCGCATCAGTGAAAAGTCACGATTCGTCTCAAACTCGTCCTAGAAACGAATACAAAAAATTCCTGGACGATCTTCAACAACATCAGATCCTTCTCGAGGAAGTTACTGCACTCGGAAAAACACTCGCTGCCCAGAGATCAGCATTGAATGGTAAGCATTACCTTATGGAAATTTACTAAATTTAATTTTACCATAATCTCTTTGTAAAACTGTTAAGGTTCATGTTCCAGAACTTTCAATAGAAAAGAATACAGCAGTACCGGTTAATGCTCATCATCAGACCGATAATATTTCCCATTCCGTACCTTCATGGAAATCATTTTTATTTCAGGTTCCTTCAGATCCTCCAGGAAAAGAAACAATTCGTGGGACGAAATGGTTCAAGAATTCAAAGACAAATCAAAATCAACCGATAAGAAATTTTCACATGGACAGATATCTCCTTCCAACTTGCTAGCAAGGAAAACATCAGTCAGTGAAATAAAGGTATTTTGAGAGGGGGTTAAAATTAGGGGACCATCATAGCTTCTCCTGTTTCCTATTTTCCCCACCAAGGTACTTGCATATTGCCACAAAAGAAATGGGTACATGGTGCTGTAGTGATACTGTGATATATATTATTATTATCCATGCTGATGACACATACATACCATTTCATTATAAGGGTGATGGGTTATCTGATGATAGTGCTATATGATCCTGCAACCATATCTCATACAATTTATATAGTTATAACACTGAGCAAGGCAGATGTAGCCTTATGCCAAGTGACGCCAGACAAATAATCAAATAAATAATAAAGTATTTGTTATTTGGCAAATAATGGAATTTAGAAAATTTCGTTTCCCACAAACCAAGTATTTTGTATCCAGGCAATAATTGGGTAACTTAGAAACGCACCACTGCATTGTTTTGACCAACCACGTTAGTGGATGATGATGATAATTGGTATGGGGTAACTCCTCGTATAGGTTTCCTACCATCTGTTACTAGTGTATAGCCAATGCTGTTTGCCAAGGTGCAAGGATGTCGTGTCATGGTAATATAATACTGCTGATAGTTCAGGAGTTGACATATTTATAACATAATCATTTTAGTATAGTTATAATATATTTATTTTACCTGTAGCGGCAGCTCTCCTCACTTTTTGCTTTTTATTCACAGGCTAAACTTCAGAACTTGCAAGATTGCTGGAACGAGCTAAAAAATCAATCACTAGATTCTCAGGAAGCTCTGGAGAATCTTCAGCATCAGACCCAAGAAGCGCTCGAAGTAAGATGAACATACATAGAGGCCAATCTAAATGTGTATGCTAGATAACTTCAACTCGATAAACTGCCACACTCTTATTCTCCAATCTGTTTCCTACATGGCATTACAATAATTGTATATATTCTACAATGAAACTGGGATTATTTAAAAATTTCCGCAAGGCATCCCAATTTAACAGTAAGATTGTAAAACTAAGAATTCCATGAAATTCAATAGAACATTTCAAAAATCTCATGATATAGGTTGCAGCATTCAGTGCTTATTAGCTCATAATAGGAATTCTACCATTGACTATTCTTTTTGTACTCAGGCTGTATCGAATTGGATGGACGGTGTCGAAATTGATTTATCGCTCAAACCAACCACCAGCAGAAGTGTTGCAGATCAACAGAGGTTACAAGATGTTTTGAAAAATGAAATGGGAAACGTGCAGAGTCAAATGGGATTGCTGAGACATGTCAATGAAAATGTGAGATTCTTGATTACCCCATTCTATATTTTATAACATGTGTGATAATTTAGCATTGAACATGTTGAAAAAATATAATGAATGAGATTTTCACTTCCCCAAATATTATCCAAGAAAATTAATAAATTATGCTGTTTATACAGTATTTAATAAGGTACAAGAACTACCCACTTAACGACCAGATTCTATTTCTACGACATGGAAAACTACTTCAGATATTGTTTTAAGTCCATAAGAGTATTAAAAGTTACCAAGCATCAGTGCTGTATTTCGGAGTTTGTGTTCATTCGTAAACTCATTTTCCAATTATATTGTATAATTATTATGATTTTTTGTATGCTTAAAATGATCTTGTAATAATTTCCCAATATCCATGAAAAATTGTTGTATGAATGATTCTGTATGCATAGTGTGACCACAATCATAATTATCGTCTAACATACACACCCCCTCAGGCTAATTCAACTCTATTTCTATGCGTGTACTGTACATGACTCTGCTATATAATATATAAAGATTGAAGCTTAATTTGTCATATAAGCATGGATGATCTACTTCAGATTTCAACAGCAATCAATGATTCTAAATTTCCTGAATCTTTGAAATCCGCTTTGCAATTACTAAATGAACGTCTACGATCTCTCGAACAACAAGCGAAACAGAGAGAGCTTCTGCTTGCTGAGAAAGACATTGATCAAAAAGAATTTCAGGTCAGAATTAAATTTTCGCTCTTAAAGGTTCAATTTTCCAACGTTCTCTCATGAGGTTGAAGAACAGGTAATATTGTTACTAAGTCATTATGAGTGGATTTATTATAATTTTTTTGTGTGCAATCTATTGTGGCTAATTTAATTGACTGTATAATGCAGTGTTTCTCAATTTGTGATCCGCCACATCTCACAGGTGAATGATATCTTCGGCTTATGAGTAATTATAATTCAGTAACATTTTGTTTATCCATTCGTTTATAATAGAAATCTAACTTTCAATAATTTATTTTCACGAGTGACTAGAATTTTCTATATATTAAACTGCAGTTGGGTTTCAAATGCTGTTAACTGTTAAAAAAATGAATGTGTAATGTTATATCACAGGTGGAAGTTGCTTACATTACAAATGAAATCTCTGACCTACTGGATGAAATTGATCAGCTGTCACCAGATGGTTCCATGGAAACTGTCAATACCAGAATTCAAGAATTACAACAAACTGCTGAGGAATATCAAGAAAAAATTCAAAATCTGATGAAGAAGGGAAAAGAGGTTACTATTATCTAATTCAGGGTTTTTTAAACTGGGGTACATGGGCCCCCCACGGGGTCATCTAAAGAAAACTTATCATTCATAAGGCTGGGCCACTATTTGGTCCGTCAGACTAAAATAACTGTTGGATGTCCTACCTTTTAGTATAGGTATACTAGTACTTTAGTTTTAGAGTATACAGAACAAAGTGAACTGCTAATAGACACATACATATAAAAAGTACAAAGCAAAGAAAAGTAGTAATTTGTTTGTCTTTTATCTTATCTATATTATCTTATCTCTTATCAGCTTGAATCTCAGCCATGGGGATCAAATGATTCGGATCTTCATCAACTCAAGCAACAGTTTGAAAATGCTCAGAGTCATCTCAAGAATAAAACACAGTTATTTGAGGCAATCAACCTCGAAGATGATCGATTTTCACAGGTAGACAGATATTTCAATAGTTTTATTGAATATTGCGATTAGTTCAAGAATTTTGTATCATACATGGTATAAAGTGACATTGAGCTAGCTAGGCATGTAGTGAAAATTACTAAACTGGTGACCAGTAAAATATTTAAATATCTTTTTGGCTGGAATTTGATTGCTTTTAATTGAATTTTTTTATGGCCTTTCCTGCCTCTGAATCATTGACCAAGGAAGTCTATTATAAGCCAATAATCCCCAAAAAATATTGTGATATATATACAATGCTTCTTATTGAAAATAAGCACCCAGTACTGGTTAACACAGCTTTATTCAAGCCTTAGTGTTTGGGGACACATTACTTTACTCTTTCAATCTCCATTACTTTCCTTTTATTTCTCTCTGGTATCTAATTGAATTAATAATATATTCTCCTTCAGCTTCTTCTCGATTATTCGGATGCTCTCTGCACCGGTTCTGGGAAGTTGAAAACCAAGAAGATGATCGTCAAAGATCTTGAGGAATTAAAGCAACATCTTACAAAGTTCAAGGTATGAAGATGATAAAATAAAATATCAATTCAAGGTTTTGGCTGATTTCAAGCTTAAAGTAATTTACTATAATAACAATTTTATAATGACAATCAATACCTTGTTTGATTTTTTCAGGATTACTTTGACGGTTTGCAATGTCAGCGTGCACTCTGTATGGAGATGGACAACAAATTGCAGCCAGTCATGCACAAACTTCATGAGAAAACTTTCAACGAATTGTTGCTGAAACATTCTGAGCTTGAAAATCGAGCAGTGACACAGCAACAACAGCTAATGAAGATAATTCAAGTAAGTTTTCTATGTCTAGAAATATGTAACAATCTTAGATAGAAACCTGGCGATAGCTGTGGCAGTTTTTTAAGAAAAAGATGCCCCCAAGCTCTGGACTGCTTTACCCCCCAACCCCTACAGGCCGGGTAAAAATTTTTCAAACATTCTATTATTAACTGGATGCTTACACTAAGTGCTGTAAAGGCAGGTAAAGGCAGTGTCGATTTCTTTGCTATTATATACATATTCATAAATGGAGATGGGTAACAAATTTTATTCTTTTGTTTAATTTAATATGTATATTCATTCAATGCATAATATTCTGTTTATGAAGTTTTATGCTTTTACTAAGGAGAAGTGGTCCATACCATTCACCCAAATCCATTACAATATATATATATTGACAATGGTAGGACACACTAAAATCTCTATCTTTCACTTTGTACAGAAATGGGATCAACTGAACGATGAGTTAAAGCATCGCAGGACAACTGTGATGTCACTGGAGCGTGAAATTCCATTCGAGCTGATAGAAGAAGATGATATGGTTGAAATAGCAGACAAGATAGATAAGCTGCAGTTAATACAGAAGAGAATTTCTGAACTGGAATCTGGTAAGCAGTATTGTCTTAATTATATAGCAGCTTAGAATAGGAGTATTTTGGTAATAAATATAGTTTGCAACAACTAAGATGTAAAAAAGGAATGTGCCCCAGAGAAATGTATGTATGTATGAACCATGTGCCTTATTTTGTACAATATAATGAATAAATAGCCAAATAATCCTAAATATATGTTGCTGCATAACACCTGTACTGGAAGCCATATTGCAAAAAAAGTAAACAAGGTGTTAGCATAGGTTGCTCAAAAGCAGGCCATAGATTTTATAGTAAGCCACTAGACCAGCTGGGACTGTAATGAATTGTAATTTTTCTCACTTCCAGATATTCACCATGCACTGGATACATCTGATGATATTCTCAAAATCGTCAAATGCGAAAACCTCAAATCAAAAATCAATGAGGCGAGCGAAAAACTCATTCTCATAAGGTCAAGTGTTGATCAGGAGGTCAATAGGTTACAGACAATACGAGAATTTTTCCCAAGGTAAGGGCTATGGTAAACATCATCATATCCAGGTTGTCTGAAGATATCGATATTTTACTCCCTACTAGGAAATGCTCTAGTAATTGTATTGCTTATGGCCTTTGTATTTCCTTCTAGATATGTTGATTTAACAACCTCCATCTGTGATTGGTTTGAGATGAACATGAATGAACCAGACAACATTGTTGCTGAGATGGAGACTTTCAATTATGCACCAACACAAGTTCAAATCAAGTAAGATAACAAAAAAATTTCATTGCACGTATCACATATCCTCCTACTAGCACTGTAATGTTTCATAGCTGCTATAACTCTCAGAAACTTTTAATAACTAGGTTACACATAGTGTAATTGCATATGAAGTGTACAACGTGAAAAGCGGTAATCGATAGCTTGGACTTGGTTTGCTGCACACACCCTTTTTTTAGATGCCAAAACTGCATCCTTAACCACTTCACTACCTTGATCATCTTATGAATAAGATGTCTGTCTGTCTGTATGTTTGTACACATAAATGACCTGTTTCTTTACCTAGCGCTCTGAAATTTTTCTTAAGGGAGGGTGTGTTCCAGAAATTAGTATATCTTGTGTAAGTAAGCAATATAAAAAGCTCTTCTTACTTGTTGTCTCAACTCCCCTCTGAATTTCAAATATGAAAGTCTCAACTTTCTAAGCGAAGCATAGGTACGACTTAAACACAATTTCATCTTGTATAGTTATATACAGTAATTAATACAAGAAAATAGGTAATCTTTCAGTAGTCTAATCACCATTGCGTTTCCTTCCATGACCTACAAGGTATTTCTTTGATCCTGTAAGTTTATTTATAGTTATGTAATCGCTTTGACCGCTGACATGTTGAGTGAACTCTTCTGAATGCCCTCAGGCATAAGTATAGACCTTTAAATTCCTGTAGTGATATAAACATAGACCTGAATCATGTAGTAACATTGTATTTAGTCTTACTGTTGTGAAACTGCTCTGTAGCAGTGGTGAGACCACTTTGAAGTTATATATATCATCTATAAGATAGTTTAGTGGTTGAACGTGTATTTAATGCTAATTGAAAACATGCAATTTTAAGAGTAGCTGATTATCTGTGTGAGGTGTATGATATGTATTATTGTCAGTTCATAATGCTTATTGCAAGATATAAGTGGTTATAGTTCTTTGCTCTTTCTTGCATCTTTATGCAGTCTGACTTTATATTTGTATAAATGATTAGACTTCATCTTGAATTAGATAGTTTATTTGCAAAGCCTATTTATTTCCAAGACTGCTACATACTAAAGACTAAAAACCAAGTAAATCATACTCTTGTTTATACGGTTATTAGAAATAGTGGAGTTATGAATCTCTTTTCTGTAATTAGGTGCGAACGTTTCCAAGAGATTGTGAGAGAATTCGAGAAAATAAAAATGTCTCAAGAAGAATTGAAGAAAAATTCAGGGAAATTGCTCAAAGTCAAGTCAAAGAATTTGGAAGAAATGAAAAGGAGCATTCAAGATATCGAAGACCAGTCGAGTGAAATGCAGAAGAAATTGCCGATGCTAAATGAAAGATTGCACAAGGTAAATGTGATACAAATTAAGATGACAAAATTTAACCGCACGTTTCAGTTACTTGGTAGCAATTGGGAGCAAATGGCATTCAAGGCGACCTACATTTGAAAGCTATCGAGCTGGATATTGTGAAAGTGTATACAATATATGTGTATGGTTTATATTAGATATTTACCTTGCAGGTCATGAAGTATGGTATTCCTAATTGGTATGGACATATTTAATCAAGCATTTTCTTTTTTCCTAGGCACAAATTCAGCTTCTTCCTGTACATCAAGCTATATCAGAAATGATGACTTGGATACAGAGAATGAACACAGCGCTTGATCTCATGAAGCAAGAAAATTATGACAGAGCTGGTTCAGAAGTTCTGAAAAACCAACTTGCAACATATAAGGTAAAATTTGCTGTGAAATAATTAATACAACTATATATTTTATTGCCTCGTAGTGTAATTTACAATCTTTTTCTTGCTGATAGGAAAAATATAGAGTAGGATAGAAAAATATAAAGTACATTAACAAAAAGCTTTTCCCTTTTTTAATTGCCTCAAAGTTTATGATTATATTAATTTAGGGTACCATAATTTTTTGCTACAAAACCTGGAAAACCATTTTTACTGAATTCTGACCCCTGCCTTTATCAAAAAGCTTCCTTCATTATTTAATGGCCCCCAATCGAAGGTCGTTGGGTCAACCAAAAATGGATCCTGTTAAGCCAGATATAAGGTCGACTGTACCATGATTTATTTTTACACCTACTTCGCAGGGATACCAAATGGAACTTCGAGTGAAGCAACTAACCATCGAATTCATAAACAAATCCTCGACTTCTGCCGATCCGTTTTCACCACGGAAAAGTGAGGTTGAATTTGCTGATAAACTCGGACAGTTGAATATGGAATGGGAGATACTAAAAGCGAGGGTGAGTGTGTTGTGTCAAGTGAAGGTTCCAGATGCCAGATCAATTTGTTCAACTTTCGAGTTTCCCATAAGAAATAATGTAAATCCATTTGAGAGTCCAAAACTTACCCATAATGAAACATTATTTCACTCCCATCCTAGCCATTTCAATCTTCTCACTATATACCTATATTGAATGCTGCCATGAAACTCTGTAAGTGCTGAATGTGACTAAAATTTCTGCGGTGCAGTAACATAAACACATCTTATCCACAACTTGCTCTGTAAGTAACCACCACGCCCAGCTTTGAAACCACATCAGTAAAGCTGTGATTATCTCACTGGTTGGTTAAATAACTTGAACTCTGTGAGTTGTGATAGATGTACACTATTTACATAAACAAGAGCTAGCTGTTTGGAGAAGGCTTGGTTTACTTTCATATTTACTGAACAGTATTAAGTCTCGTACTCCATTAGTCATGGCATGATAGTGTCCATTTTCCATATGACTGCACTCTGCTGAGTTTTTACTGACTCCTTCTTTCCAAACAGGTTGAAAACTGTGTTAACCAGACAGAACCAGAGTTAATTCAATGGTCAGAACATGAGAAAAGTATCAAGAAAATACAACAGTGGTTAGACGATCAAATAGAGGTTCTTATTTTTTTTTTTTTTGATATTCGTGTGGATTCCAATTAGCGGGTTTTAGGAACAGCTTAGACTAAAAAATTGTAAAGGGCTGTGTAGTGTATATTTTAGGCTATGAGGGCCGTGAGGATAATCATGTAATTAGGCCAATTAAAATAACAAAAAAATGCTGTTGTACAGCTGTATTGCCATTGCACAATCAACACAATGCTTTGCCATTCAATTCAGTAACAAAATAATTCACAATCCACTCTGCCTTAAGAGCACAACATTCGGAGTCCACATTTCTTATCTTTTCTGGTTTCACAATGGCATGATAGATATGCACTGGTAATAACACTAGAACAAAATGTCGCAAAACTGCGAAACACTTGCTGAAACGCTGCTGAAATTTAACCGTGTGATAGCATGCAATCATCTGTTGCAACAAAATTATTAATTTGTTCATTGTCACATTCAGGATTTCAGTCATTTTCTGTCTCCCGGTAGTTCTTCACAGATTCAAAGGTATCTGCTTGAACTCCAAGGTGTTGAAGGCAAATTGAAGAAGAAATATTCAGATATATTGAAACTTGAGAAAGAATATAAAGGTAATACTAAAAAAATCAACTATGTAGCAAGAAGAGGATTTCCAAAATCAAAAAATTTCACATCATTTTATTATGTTGAGATGCGCTGCTGAGTGTCAATTGAATTTTTTTTTGGTAGATCTTGTCTCATTCAAAAGTGAACATCTTTGTTCTGAATCTCCCGAACCAGGATGCGGAAGTTCAGACCTTGCAAAACTCTTCCAGACCTTGTCAATTCTTGAACATCATCTTAATCAAGAGAAGAGAAATTTGAAGAAGGCTCTTGACCAGTGGAGCAGGTTTTTTCATAATTTCTGCATATCAGTGCTACACAGAAATAAATATGGAAAGCAAGGCTGTAAATTATTTTTTCCTTTACCAAGATTCACATCAGCGGAACAAGTTACTAACAAACAGTTGGATTCTATTGAACATTCGTTGCTTCGAAGCAAAATCTCACACATGTCAATGGATATTGTTGCTGATCATTTACTTCTCCTTGAAAGTGAGATTTATTTGATTAATCATCCTGTTAAAACCGTTTTTGGTGGATTAACTAATTTAAATTCTTTATCTTTCAGATCTAGAACATGAGCTTCGTAGACACAGTCTTCAACAGCAGTTGCTCCAACTTGAAGCAAGTAGTTTGGTACCTCACTGTGATTCTAATACAACTGATGATATAAGGAAGAAACTTAATGGTCTTGATGCAAGGTAATATCATTGTTACATTTTTAATAGCCGTGAACAATCAATATACAGCAATGTCCCACCTAACACTCATGATGCGTTGCTGAAAACAGAATGTAAATGAATGAAAGAATGTAAAAATGTAAATGGAAAGCAGAGCACATACACTCCCAGATCGGTTCTCTTGTTTCATATTGACTCAAGACTGGTTATATTTCCCATTCTGGAGTTGGGCTGTTAATGCCAAAATACAGATGTTTTGAATAATAATATCTCTTCTGTTTAGGTGGAATGAATTATCAGAATCGGTGCAAACTCAAATCTCAAAATACAAGAAAGCTCTCGATGTCTGGAGAGAATATGAAAACCAATATAATGAGATTGAATCTCGACTCGAACTCGTAAAATCTCAATCGGAATCGGTCAACACATCGCAGAGCATGATAGACGATCCACAACAATGCGAAATGAAAGCTGAGGTTGGTATACGAGTAGAGTTGTAGAGTTATAGATATAGTAATGGTTGTTATAGTGAAATAATTATTTTATATATTATAAGTTGCAATTGCAAAATTCTCATTTATATTTTGATAGGAACTGATGAACACATGCAAAGCATTACAGACATCTGTTTTAAAGTTATCATCATTCAGTGAACGCTTATCAAAGCTAATGGATCCAAGTTCTTCCCTTCATGTGAATGCAAAGAATGCAAGGTAATGACTACTTTCACATACCACTAACCCAAACTAATCTCATCTCATTGAAGATAGAGTGAAGTGGAATAGCATCATTTTCTGGTAATTATCATATACAAGACTAAATATATTACGCACATATACCCCATGAAGATATTTTTACATCATTATTACAAGGCATCAATTTACTGTCGCTACATACACATTCCAGAGGGTCAATTTTTTTTAAATCCGTCACACTGCATTGTGTATTGTGAAATTGTATTTTATGTATTTTATAATAAATTTTCTTTTCTTTTTTATCACAGACTCGAACATGAAATTACTAACGCAGCTCACGATCTTCAAAGTACAATCCGTCTCGTTGGTAATGAGAAAAGTAAAATTGCTGAATTCAAGGAGAAACTTGGATTCTTAGAAACCTGGTTGAAAGATGCAGCAGCTCTTGTTGAACAGGAGGAAGCTTCATTGGATGAAACAGTTATCCAGGTGCATACTGAATAGAAAATGAAGTCTTAAAAAAATTTTTAGGATAGTGCTAGTGGTGGGTGTACCTGTATTTATACTTATCCTTTTCCTCCAGGATCAAATGGATGAACTCAAGATTCAACTGCAAACATTTAAATCGTACTCTTCCTCACTCGATGAACTAAATTCTCTCGGATATCAACTTCCACTGCAAGATCTTCATATTAACAGACTAAGGAATCTCAACAGCAAATGGGTGGAAGTCTCAAAATTAACTGTTGAAAAGTAAGAAAGTTGCTATGTAATGTTAACAGAAATAAGAAGGCCAGCCATTTGTAAATAGTTTTCAATTATTTTTATTTGACAGGTTCCATCATCTTCAGTCACTTCATCTTCACAATTTGAATTTCATACAAAAATGTGAAACTTGGATGCTTTTCATTGCACAAATGGAAAGTAGTTTGACCACAGACATCGCTGCGTCATATGAAGGACTTCTAGAACAATCAAGGTAAAAAATGTACAATTTTCTACACAGATTTTACACCTTATTCGTCATTTCAGAGAGTAACATACATTTTGCTGTTTTGGCGTGTTGACTATTTTCTGAATTTATGATTTTTAGGACCCTTGAACTATTTTCTGTTGAAATGATGGGAAGACAGTTGATATTGCAAGCGATTGTAACTGACGGTGAAAAACTGCTAGAAAATGGAAGCGAAGAAGAAAAGTAAGTATAGTGATACTTTCCAGTCGAAAATATATTGGTGTTTGTAATTTTTACCAGGCCACTAGTGAGTGTTAGAGTAATCCTGGACTCCAGGGCGTCGTTTTTGAATAGATAATGACGCACAACCTGTCACCACACCAATTCATTACAATTTGAATTTTACATTTTTTAGAGCTGAATTCAAATCGAAGCTTGACCAACTGAACACTCAGTGGCAGCTTGTTCTTGGTCGAATGCAACAGAGAAAAATTGCCATCGACGAAGCGCTGAAACTCTGGAGCGATTACAACTATCAGAAAAATCAGTTTGAGAGTTGGATTGAAACTACGAAAAAACAAATAAGAGATTTGGAATCAGGAAAATGTATTCATCATACAGTCCATGGTTTGAAGAGTGACATTGAAAAACTTAAGGTATTTAAATCACTTAATTCATAGCACTGCCTGGGTAAACCTTTGCTGGAAACGCTTTTATAGCAGAGAAAATCTGTGACCAAATTCACGAATATCAAATCAAAAATTTCTTTAGCTCATTGAGAAATCAGCCATGGTGAATGAAGTGAAGTGCAGCTCGATGTTGGAGGCAGGCAAAGATGTTCTTCCAATTACAAGAGATGAATCACATGCAGAACTGAAGAAAGACCTATCGGCACTGCATAATGAGTGGCTCGCTATTAACAAAACACTTCAACAGAAAAAGTAAGAATATATTACCTAAGTTGAGAATCCTTGATACGAAATTCCAGAAGTTATTTTTGTACAGTAAGTGCAAAACATTTTTTTTACGTGAGATCTGAATTTCACCTCCATGTATGAGTGTAACATGACTCGTGTCATTACTTGTACATAACTTTAAAAATAAAATGTTGACTTTATAGAGTTATCATTTCGTTTACCTGTAATCATATTCAATGCTTTGTTTTTATACCTTACATAAAACCCAATACTTGGATAGTGAAAAATCATATTCAAATTGTGTACGTTTTTTAATCTACTGACTGCTTATTCCATGTTTTTACCTTAGTTTGAGTTCGACAACTCTTGTATAAACTGCTCTATTTTTACAGGCGTGAGCTTCAAGCACTTCTCTCACGTTGGAACGAATGTGAAAGCAAGATTACGGACATGCTCGGTTGGCTGAGAGACACAAAGAAAATTCTGGCAACATCAGAATACGTCGAACATGAAGAAATACATTCGGCAATGATAAAATGCAGAGATAGAGAGATTATGTTTGACATGACGGGAGATAAACTCAGGTACGTAGAAGATCTTGATCCTCATCTTCCAGAGCATTTTTGCTAGGAGGAAGATTCTCAACTTTCAAAAAAAATTTTCCATGATCTAGAATTGAATGCTACACAACCTCTTCGTAATCCTTCACTCCATATTCCTTACTGATCATTTTTTGATAGGTCACTTGAGGTAAACGCTGAGGAACTCCGCAGTGAAATATCACGAGCTGATATTGCTCTCTTGCGCCAGCGTGTTGAACTTGTACGACAGCAATGGGAAGAACTGAGAGAACAAACACAACAAAGGAAAAATTCAATTGAAAACAGGTAAAAATTCATTTCATTCTAATCTGTGAACATGCTGTGCGAGTCGAATCGATTTTCATCTTGAATTTGGCAGTTTATTATGGAAAGTAAATTCAAGACTGAATCCCAAATGCAGTTAAACAATTTATACTACTATGATTACCAGTACTTATTGCTACATAGTCAGCGCCCTATCAGACTCATCTGTATGATTGAATAGAATTTGGTAGTTCATTATGGAAGGCCAATTTATTGCCAAAACCAAGCTGCAGTTAAACATTTTCTACTACTGAAATAACCTGTGTGAGAAGAGGTCTAAACAGCGCTTGTTGTTACATGTGTATAGGGAATGATATGATCTAGAATTTGATACTACAGTTGTATTCAACAATTATGAATCTTTGGTCATTTGATCTGAGCATTGTAATGGTGACCACAATCAATATAGTTTTAGTAAAATTTTCACTTTTTTTTGCAGGCTCAGCGAATGGGATGATTTTGGTGACAAATACAAAGATCTCTGTGAATGGCTAACCGGATACGAACAGAAAATATCAAGAACGCTTGATCTTCCCATTGAAGAATTGCTTGATCGACTGACCAAGGTGCATTGCACATATTTTGATTTTGCAAACTCACAGAAAGTGCTTTCATTTTAGCAGTAGGGAATCCACATTGGGTAACAATACAATCACTATAAAAAGAGAACAGTTCAACCTCACCAAGTCACCAATACATGGGGCTCCAGGCTTTACTGCTTAGAATTACAGGAGATACAAATCCAATCGTTATGTAATATCTATATATATCCCATATTTCATAAGCTCATAATTTAGTATTTCTGTTCTGAAACAAACCACTTTCTTACAGAAATACTTTATTTTTAAGGAATATCAAGAAGAAATGATTGGTGCACAAGATAGGAGGGCGGAGCTTCGGACCCTTGGTGATAAGTTGATTTGTGGAGCGAGCAGAGGAGGCAGGTCGCAAGACATTGAATACAAACTGAACAAAATGAGTGACAGATGGGAAAACTTGGAAAAGATGAATAAAATAAGGTAGGCTATAAATTGAATAGTTATATGAGAATGTAAGGTTATTAGGCGACTGACCACTTGACATACAGACATTACCTAAATGGATAGGCTGGTTAGCTTACCACAAACATTTGATAGTTCATTAATCCGGCATGTCGGGAAGAAAGTATATGCTTATATCACTAAGAAACCAAACCTTGAGAAACTAATCTCATATACAGTAACCAGCAAAGAAACCTTGAGTGTCTTAAGAATGCCTTAAAAAGACATCTAGGGGGCGTTCGAGCAATCCCAGAGCGTTTCCGGGTTTCTGGGAATCTTTTTGAAAAAATAACTCTGCCATGGCATGCGATGGTATAACGTAATATACTAAATCCTACTGTTCAGTTTTGTATAGCATAAAAACCGATGGACACGCAAACATACATTCGCTTATATATATAACGATGATGTCATAATGTAAACGTTACGCAGGGTATTGCTGTATTTAGATTGTGATTTTTAAAGTAAATAAACACAGGTGAGTCGTTAGGAGTTGCAATAGGGCAAAGAGCATTAGCAATGGTACATTTAAAGTGTTTAATTAGATTTTTAAAATTAACATGGGACTTGAAAGCGTGAAATATTTATTGAGTATCCTTCTCTAGCTCAAATTGTTAGTACAGAAGTCCTTGTAATGTACTTCTGTCGCCTTATCAGACGCTCTGTGTTATTAAAACCTTTAATAACTCTGCCAAGTGATACTTGGATTCAAGTAGCGGAACTTTTCAAATCACACTTTGCCTTTCAAATCATCCTATTGGTTGACGAATTTAGTATCCAGTAAAAACAGTAACGAATTTATAGCAGCGAGGAAATGTAGTATTGCTAGATACAGTGATTTTTAAATTGAATCAATATTAGAGTCATAGAGATATATTAAAAATAGAATAAGTTAGATTTACCAGGCCGCTAGGGAGCGTTAAAGTAGAAATTATATTAGAGCCTCGAGCCCATCATCATCCCGTCAGGGACTACAAGTAATACCATCGCGCGTATCAAGTCTGTGGTAAAATTTGTTTCGTTTAACGTCGTTTCGCTTAACGTTGTACCTTCCAAGAACCTATCCATGATGTTAAGTAGGGACCTGCTGTGTTCTGTTATCAATTTTATATCTGTGTGGTCTGCTTTAGTCCTTGCATATAGGATTCGTTCGTAAGCCAGTCCAGTATTTCCTATGCACATACCAAAACAAACCATCGACTCCAAGTATCATCAGTACCATTTGGCGTCATTCCAGATATAAGCATATACATTTTACATAATGCGATAAATCTTCGCCTAGAAGGCTCAATAATACGCCAACGGCCTCGTAAGACCATCTTGTGCCCACTGAACCGTGATTTCTCTTTAAAAATGAGCTATTGGAATTCAATGAATGTTTTATAGCCTCGGCGAGAGTTAAGAGTGCTTTCAGCAATGTGTGTGTTGTGATTTTTTGATAGGCAAAATATGCAATTTATATATACTGTACGATATTCAGTTAAGTTTGGCACAAGATTTGTCTGTACATTGTACTGCATTGCTTCTAACTGCATACAGTACAGTACATACAGGACATGTAACTTATTGTAAGGTGTGAAGTAGAGGCCTGTTATTAGCAGAAAATTGTATTTATTGTGTCAGAATGCAAGTCCAAAGTAAGAGCAATATGACATAACAAGAGTTATGACGCTTCAATCGTAGTCACAGACGAAAATTTTCATTTTCGAAGATTATATAATGCAAATGTCAAATATTATGATAACAGTGATTGCGTCTTTCGTAATTGCCAGTTTTAGTTCCAAATATTTTTCAAGTGAGTTCCGCTTCCAATGTTAAGGAACTATCGATTGCCATCGCAATAGATCGATATCACAGACACAGTGCAATAATTACGTCACTATTCTCACTCGTTGGGTCAAAGTAGCATTTTTTTACTCAAGGGAATTCCGTCACAAGTTATAACAGATGCGTTGATAATTTGTCGGTGCTGCCTTTGCGATTCAAACATGGGTATAAAGATTTTACCATATATTGCCATACATTACCACATATTGCCATACATTACCATATATTACCGATTTCATATGATTTATCACATTATATCTTACTATTTTTTCAGAGCTAAAAAATTACGTGAAACTATACAAGCCGTCGTACAGTTGGAAAAAAGCATGGAAGGTCTCCGAACATGGCTAAAGGATGTGGAAGATGGATTGCAGTCGCCTGTCTTGCATACGAAATGCGATGATGAAGATGTTATTGAAAGATTAAAGGAACAACAGGTTGGTGTTATATATTATTTCTATTGCAAATGTATGCTCAGTTAGACAGGTGCAGTTAAACGGAATGAAATATGTTTATTGAGCTTATTTTTGAGCATTAAGTTACTTTTCAAATGAGTTATGAAGAATCGTTATATCTACCGCATTTCCCGTCTCATAAAACGCACTTTTTTTCCTGAAAAATTACCCTAAAAATTAACGTGCGTCTTACAACTTTTCCAAAAGAATACCTAGGTAATTATAGGGTGCGTCTTACCACTTGTAGCGTCTTATGAGACGGGAAATACGGTATATGTTATGGTAGATTAGAATCGCGTCAGTTGTTGTAGAAAATCTGAATTTTGAGTAGGTAGTTGGCTCTTAACAGTAATGATATTCGCATCCTTATATTCGTAATTATCTGAGCTTTACGATGATATATCAGCCGTATCAAGCGATATTATGGGTCGATTTTTCAAATGAGTCATGATATGCTATCTTAATGTAATAGTTGATTAGAATCAGATCGGTTGTCGCAGAAATTTTAATTTAAAGTATGAAGTTAGGTCAGTAATTATAATTATATCCTCATATTCGTAACTGTCTAGCTACACAGTGATATATCAGATGTATATATAACGATTCAATATAGAACAATCTACGACCATTCCAAGTCATTAGACTGATCAATACGCTCCCGTATGGCATCTATATGTAAGCGTTGACGTAAATTGACCAGGGTAGGTAATGAAATGCTAAACAAGTCGAGGCGTTCTTCCATCTGTTGTATTTAACATGTTAGTTTGCAGTTATCAAAGTTTGAAGGACTGGTTAAAGCACCACGAGGTCTAGAATTAAAAGTCATACTGTATATAAATACCTTTGCGACCGCCTTACTTATTAATTAGTAACTGTCCGGATTCATCGTGGCCCACCTTTCTTTCTACTGCTTGCTTTATTCTCACGAGTCGAGCAAGTAGTGGGGCACCTCAGAGAGAAACTCTCGAAACTTGTAAAGTTCTGTATTGATGAAATTCCGGTCTGAACTGCTGTGCAAGATCTAAGTTGGAACTGGAACTAACGAACACCCGAAATACACTGGAGTACTACTGTGTAGTTCGGTTCCAGCAATGGCAGTGCGCATCAACATGCTCTTACAGGGTCATGATGGGACATTTGACAGTTACCCTTTTATGCTTTTGACTGTTACAATACAGACACGTAAAAAGAAAACGGAGGTAAATCCGCAATTACCGGTCACTGTTGTATTGAACATTTATCAAAGTCACGAGGTCTAGAAGGAAAAGTCACACTGTATATAAATACGCTCGCGATAAATCCGTGAAGAATATTGTATTCGTTATTACGTGTAGTTTGCAATGTTGTTTATTGGACCAGTTCAGTAAGTGGTTTTCGAGGACTGGTTTGGAGCACCACGAGGTCTAGAATTAAAAGTCACACTCTATATAAATACACTTGCGACCGCCTTACTCGTTGGTAACTGTCCGGCTTCATCGTGCCCCGCCTTCCTCTCTACTACTTACTCGATTCTCTCGAATCATGGAATTAGTTGATCACCTTAAACACAAGAAAAAAGAAACTCTCATTAAACTTGTAACGTAAGCTGTGGTAGCTTGCCTAAATATAACATCACGGTCAGACCTGCACTGCAGTTGTAGTGAACACTGTAGTTTCAGTTCGGTTCGGGAATTTCACGGTCAGATCCGAACTGCACTGCAGTTCTAGCGAACTACACTACACCTTCAGTTCGGTTCCGGCAATGGCAAACTTGCTTCAACATACTCTTACAGGGTCATGATGGGACACTTGACGGTTATCTGTTTTATGCTTACACAGTAAAAATAAAACTGGGTTGAATTCGCAGTTACCCGTAAGTGGCGTAACAATATACAGTCAGACCTCGACCTACGTCAGATTCGAGTTACGTTACTTTTCTAAAGTAATTTGTAATTTTTGTTCAGCGACCTTACGTCACTCAGCAGCGTCACCTCGACATAATAAAATGACGTGGAATAAATAAATTCTTCCTTATAAATATAAATATATAGATATTTTTGGGATTTCTTTCTGATATTCTATGTTGGGCTCTAATAAGTGTATTCTAATGATATATATTATTTGACATACGCTCCAGTAAGTCATCTACATGTAAGCATCGAATGTCGTTCATTGTCTAAGTTCAGTAAGTGGTAAGGACTGGTTGAAGCACCACGAGGTCTAGAATTGAAAGTCACACTCTATTTAAATACACTTGCGACTGACGTACTAGTTGTTAACTGTCCGTCTTCATCGTTTCCCGCCATTCTCCCTACATCCTTTATTCTCTTGAAGTAGTTAGTACCGTCATACCCCAGATAAAAGATAAAAAATACTCAATAAACTATGTTACAGGGTCCTGATGAGAAATTAGACAGTTCTCATTTTATGCATTCGACTGTTACAATACAGACACAGTAAAAAGAAAACTTGAGTTAAATCCGCCCAGTTACCCGTAAGTCCCGTAACAATATAAGTCATACCTCGAACTACGTCAGATTCGAGTTTACGCTACTTTTCTTGAGTAATTGTCTCCGGCACTCCAGTACTTTGCTATTCAGTTTACATATTTATTCCATGTAAGTCTAAAACAGTAACATTTTCTCACCGTTAAATCTCATGTTTAGGAAATCATATCATTGTATTTCATGTCTCCCATCATCATACGTCAGTATATCATCACCCGCTTCATAGCGGTAGTTCTAATTAAATATTTACAGAGGATGGAGAAAATATGGATGCGTACCCTGGAATATGCTAGTGAGGCCCTGTAACATATGTTATGTAGAGGCCCCTAAATTTAGACGACGGGCCCCTAGTATTTACTGTATGTTATTCCGGCTATGTACCTGTAAAGTATTCTGTGGGACTTTTTTTCTGATATTCAATGGTGGGCTAATGATCATAGTGTACTCTACTAATATATTATTCCCTCATAGTGCAACTTCCGTTTCCTTTTAATGATGTCACAGCACCGTGTATTCACGCGTTTACTGCTTTAGTATTTACAATACAGCATTGAGTAGCTACTGTGTCATATACATGCTGGTATTATGATAACCTGTAGTAGTGGTTAGAGCAGTGCGTTCGCTTGATGCTTATATAGTAGTGGCCAGTATACTGTTAATTTACTGTATTATGTAATGTATTTGCATGAAGTGTTTCTGATATGGTCGCTGCATTAGTTAGTAGATATTATATATACTCACAGATAGATGTGTTATATATCGCTAGAAAAGATTAATAACTCGTTTATAGAACATCAGCATCGTGAAATATTGTTTACTTTAACAAGGACAGTCTTTGTATTCGGTATTTGAATATGTACCATTGTTCGTTGCAATTTATCTTGTCATTTACAGGAGGCAGAGTTTTGAACTACAGCAGCTATACAGAGTATTTGTTCATCAGCCAAGTACAAATGTTATTAGTTCATACTGCTTTCCGTGAGGTGCGTTAGTTGATATGTAGCTAAATTCGTTGTGAATGTGTGTTTAGGAAATGACATGATATGTACTTTGATTCATTCCCACGATCTTAGAACAGTGTTACTGTATAAGCTGGATCGCAAGCCAGAACCCAAATTTAGCGTAATATTATTACTAGACAAAGGTTAAACCATTTAGATTTGTATACATAGAATATTGGAAATGCTACAGTATAATCATTGCTACTACTATTAGCAATATTTATTATTATTGTTTGACTACTCCGAGCAGTTAAAAAATGAGATACTGTTTAGGTAAAGGGCTACACCCCGATCAATGACGGTATTCTGTATTATCTTTCAAATTTATAACTTTGTATTCGTCTGCTTAAGTGTATGGCTTCTGATTTTGAGTGGGGTAACTGGCCTGTTTGGCATCTTCGAACGAACGAATATTAGTATTACAGTTGAAAATCCCTGGGACCGAATGTGTCGCTGATTTCGGAAGTTTTCGGAATATGGAATTTCGGATAAAGAATCACGCCCATGAATATTACTATTGTTATGAATAATATTAATATTATTACTTGACTGTTCCTGAGCAGACAAAAATGGGGGACTGTCTAGATTGGGCGTCATACGTCGGTGTTTTTTCTTCGATTCATAATATGTAATGTCTCATTCAGTAGTAAGAGTAGCATAGTTCGTTTCATCTTTCAATTCATAACAACTCAGTAGCAATTTTTTTTTGTAGTAGTAGTAGTTAGCAAGTAGAGATGATTTCAGGTGAGACTTATGCAGGTTTGCAAGTACGTATCATATACATGGTAGGTTCATATACAAGCTTTTGATGGTGAGCACGACGCATTCGGACAGTCCTAATACACATGTATTCCTTTTCCCTATATATACCTGAACAGTATTTCTATTCTAGTCTGTGTGGTCCCTGTAAATATGATTCAACCTGAACCTGTGTAATATTTGAGATACGGAATTGTCTCGTTCAATTTTTTCGTAAAAAGCAAACATTGTCCTCGCGCAGGTGTTTGCTATGTAAACAACGTCATCATTCATCGAGTTTTGGTTGCGCGACATTTAGAACTATTTATTGTTAAGCATATACAATGTGAGCTTAACATAGAATGCACCCTAGCTTCTCTGGGATAATATTGTACCAATTATACATATATTCCGTTATACGTATACAGTTCTAATTATTAAAACAATTTATGAAACTAAAAATTAGTTACACAGCTGCATGGTTCATATTATTATATATTTCAATACGTCTAAAATACTAAAGAATGTTTTTGAAATGAAACAAAACAACTACTAAATGTAGCTGTAGCATAGCGTCAAACATAATGAATCATGAATCATCTGGTCCCATCCATTGTTGTTGCTTAGACAAACATAGCGCCAGTCGACGCGACGAGTTGCGTGATAATCATGCCGGATTAACCGAGGTCCGTATCATACGATATCGGAAAATCGAATTTCTTCCACTGTATAAGCATGGCCGTGTGTCCGAACCAAATCTATGCATTTTTATTTACTACTATCATTTCAAACCGTTATATATTCGAAATACTGCAGTATTAGCATTACTAAAAAAACAGATTAGTGTTTTTTCACTAATTGACATCCACGTGGCAATGAAAATGAAGGACTATCAAAGTTAGCGTCATACGTCGGTAATGCATAAGTTTATGAGTTAGTTAGTTTGTTTGTAGAGTAGTGTTTGTAGTTTTAGGTATTTATAGTCGAGAACGACGCTCTCGGACAGTCCTGTAAGGCATCTGTTCTCTTTCTTATATATACATGCGAACTGATTCATATTTAGTCGTTGTGGTCCCTGTAATTCAACTTGAACCTTTATGATATTTGAGATATGGAATTGTCTCGTTCAATATTTTCGTAATAATCAAATATCGTTCTCGCAAATGCAATGTAATTAATGTTATCAGCCATCGACATCGAGGTTGTCTTTAAAAATGAGGAGTACCTGTACTACAGTATAAGTATTACTAAATACTTCATTGCTTGTCTTTATTTCACGAATTGATTCCCCCGTGCAGTTAAAATAACAGGGGATTAACTAAGTTAGCGTCATACGTCAGTAGTTGGTCTTAAAGTCTAATACTTCAGTTTCCAGCTTAGGTTTGTAAGTTTGTGAAGGATTTTTTTCAAGCTTTCAGTTTGAGGTTTGTAAGCTCATATCAAGAATGACATTTGCAGACGTTTGGTAGTCGAGCACGACGCTCTCGGATAATCCCAATAGAAAAGTATGTTTCCTTCTTATATACATCCGCGAATTCATTTCATTTTAGTCACTGTGGTTCCTGAAACTTCATCTCAACCGAACTCATATAATAGCTGAGTTGTCTCGTTCTATTGTATTGCCATGCATTGTTATCGCGCGAACGATTCCTTAGCTATAAGATCCCCAGAACAGAAAGTGTATTTAATTATTGTTGCACGACATTTAAATTATCGAATATTATATTTACGGATACAGTAATCCCTCGCCGTTAGTGCGTTCCAGAGATAGGTGAAACTCCGCGAAGTAGAAACCACATATATTATTTAATTATTTGAATATATGTAAACGCATTTTGAACCATTATAAGTCATTCATACACTCTTATAACATTATTAACCTTTCCTACAATCATTTGACCGGTTATTTGATTTTTTTAAACTTTTAGAGCTTGAACATACTAGTACTGTATGGCACAGCATTTATCATGAAATAAAATACATACAATATTACATTAAAATGCATACAATACAATATTATTTAAAATCCGCGATGTAGTGAAT
>QRAM01000551.1:0-15135 GCA_013436055.1 Halocynthia roretzi | reverse complement strand
GTTCCATCTACTTCAAGTTAATGAGATTTCACTGTATATATATTTACCAAATTCTCGTAACAGTAATAGGCACTTACAGGTAATACTGTATATTCTAATTTATTCATTTACTAAGACTAGATTTTATCTGAAATAACCAGTGCTTACATAGTCAGTGTAAGAAAAGATCTAAACAACGCTACGCGGCATATTTTATTCGTTGTTACATGTGTATACGAAATGACATGATTTGTACTTTGATTCATTCCCGTGACCTAGAATCAAACATTGCAGGCCATCCTACCCTGATCGGGTCAGTCGCTGCCAAAAAATAGACTTGTGTTTGTGGTGAGCCTCATTCTCCTGACACTTTCCCTTTTCAACGTATTCCCGGGAAACTTGGCGTTAACTATTCCACGTATTTAATTATATTACGACCGTTTGTATCACATCTCTGTAATCTTGACTCAATTCTGTTAGTAAACATACGAACCCTATTTATCCTGAAACAATAAACAGTTTGTGCTTTCATTCCCACTTAATGGTGACTGATAACGGGTTGCAAGTTTTGCTCTGATTGTTTTCGACGATGCAAATTGTCTTTAGACGCGGTGTGAAAGAAGGCGAATGCAACTATGTGTCTAGCTAGTCTACTAACAGATAGCAAGACAACGATATGAAAATCCACTATCAAGTAGTACACCAGCTATGTAGTAAACGTAAGTTTTTTCTGTTATATACAGTACAATTAGTTAGAGTAAGACAGTAAAGGATATGGTTGAGGCGAGGTGAATATATTTTTGGTCTCCGTTTGTTGATGCTGCCCCCTTTCTTGCATGTTATTGTGTCCTGACTCCAGTTTGTATAACTGATTAGACTTCATCTTGAATTTAGTAGTTTATTATGGAAAGTTAAGTTATGGCCGAAACCCAGCTGCAGATAAATATTTCCTGCTTAGCCACTTACATTAATTTTCGAATGAAGTCTTCACAAGCCTTTAGATTGTGAAAATGATGACATGAAAATTGTAGTTGTAATTGTAATGTAGTGGAAAATTGCAGTTGATTGAGCTGATGTTACGGTAAAGTTATTTTAAAAATAGCCTTAGATGTTTGAACAGGGGCACAAGCTCAGAGTCATAGGCATTGTCATCTGGAGGTACAGAGTATAGCGGGCACTCGGTTATAGAGAAGTGGTAGAGGTAGAAACGGCAGTTGAGTTCCCTAGTATATACATAGATAGAAAGTGTTGCTTGGATGTGTATTGAAACTAGTCAATGCATATTATATGTATTTAATATATACTAAAATTGTATCCGTTATCTCGACATGTATTGATTAACTGACAGCTCTTTCATAATCTCTAAGATTACAGTTCTAAATAGAGAGTTAAGCGGTGAAATGCAAATACCAAGCCATGTTCAGTCCACAATACTTCGAAAAGCTAGATGCCTATATAGAATGCTTAAATATAGCGGCTGATATAGCCTATCACCAGTTAGATTATGACTCCGAACCAGTTGATCTGACACCGGTCTGTTCTAAATGTTTAAAAAGAAGAAAACTCGATTTTGATTCGTCGTCGGTCTCGGAAAACGGCTATGAGCGAAACAATAGTGGTATGACGTCATCTTTTGATACGTCACAAGCGAGTGATACGTCTCCACACAGTGGTGATAAACGTCAAACGCCATATGCCGGAAAATATAATAAACAGAGATTAAAATTGAGAAGGCGAAAGACTGATTTGAACGGCGACGATGTTGATAGTACGTTCATGTCGGCCATTATGAAGACGTTGGTTACTATTAACTCACCCGCAGATACTCTCAACGGCTTACACGGCCGAATGAATAAAGGAAACAGTGCAGGAAGGCTGAGGAGAAGGCATTCCATGTTGGTTGCGAACTCGAGCTTATTCTCTTCGAATGCAAACCCGTATGCAGCTGTCGATTCGAGTTTCAATAACAGCTATAACAGCAGTAGTATTATTGACAGCAGTACAGAAAAACAAAGCGATGTATTTGAGACAAGCATCGCATCGCCGTTAAGACATTCTAAACCTTTGCAACCCAGACCCTTGAGTTATCCGAATTATCAACTTCAGAGGGCTTCAACCATGCCTAGAACGGATAGTGATAAGAAAAAAGGTGGCAGAATGCGACATACTGATAAGGAGCTGCGAGGAAAAGGTACAAACACAATGAAGAAAGATACAGAGCCTGGAAAAGGCAATGGAACACAGGCGCAAGAAAGGGGAGAAAGGGATTTATCACTTGCGCGTGAAAATGAACCTGTTATCTGTAATGAGGATTTATTAACAGCAAGTCGTGAAAATGTTCCACACATAAGGAGTGAACAACTATCCAAGCCAGTAGCAAACGTCATAGTTAAGATTGGAATAAATCAAGACGAGCGAAGTGATTCTAGTGAAGCTGAAAAAACTTCACATAATATGTACTATAGTCTTTCGCCTGTTATAATCGACTCTCCATTGAAAGTAGAAGATTTGACAACTACTGTCAGTGCAGTAAAAGTGAACATTAAGGGTAATGAGGACTTAGCTAATATAGAGACCGATATGCAGACACAAGAAATTCCCGAGGGTACTGGATGTGGATATTTATTCGAAGACAATAGTTCTAATGACATTCACCAATCAGAAGATAAGGAAAACATTGCAGTATCCAGCCAATCGCAACCAAAGAAGCAAATTCAAAATCGAAAATTTACCGCCAAAAAATTTCAACCAGATGACGATTCGCAAATGACCGACAGCAATCGGTGCGTGACGGGCGATCCATTACGTCATACGATGGATAATACAGGAAACGAATTTCCGCCGTATTGTCACGGAGAAGGGTTATTGTACACAAGCAGTTTCGGAATAGGAGATCACGACTGGAAAAGCGTTCTAGCTGAGAGCGATATGACCAAGGACGGTTATTGCAAATGTAGTTTTTGCAATCATGATGTCATAATCACTCCCGCCAAACCTGAAACCATTGACGTCACACTTGGTTATGGCGTCACAAAAAACCATGACGTATCAGCCATACTTCCTCACGGATATTCCGAATTAAAAAGTTTTAGCGTTCCTATGACGACGTCATCGACAAACTATTTGAAATCCCGACATTTTCCTTACCCACGCTTGTCAGAAGAATTCATGACATCACGGTACGGAAACGAAGACGCGCCGTCTTCGAAGAACGTTGATTACGGTCGTAATGAAGATAATGTCGTAACACAAGACATGTCTGTTAACAGTAATTCGTCACAGCAGGTATATTTACGTTGTATACGATGTAGGTTATGATGAAGCCCAGGTGGTGAGGAAGGAATTAAGGATTGAAGAAGAGAAGTTGAAGTGAAGGATTTATTGTGGTTATATCACTTCGGTAAACTTGTGATATTATGAGATTACTACGCAATAACACAGTATGTAACAATAGTTGGCCTACTAAGTGCTAAGAAAATAAACCGTTTGACTGTGACCCCACGCAGGGAGTCTAAATCCACATCGTAAATCGGTAACGATACTTTTACTCAGCTATTGTAGTTTATCTTCAGCGTTAGTCTATGAATTCTCTCGCCGATTTCAGCATTATATATTGTATATGTGCGGTATATCGATATATATATATACTATAGCAAGTATAATTTTATAGCCATCCATTGATGGTACTACTTAGATCCAATAGTAAAGGAAAATACAATGATAACGCGACATATTAAATATTTTTTATTACATGTGTATAGGAAATGACGTGATATGTACTTTGATTCATTTCCACGCTATAGCAATGAACGCTACAATACTATATATATTTTAATTAGGTTTCCCTTCCTAGCACATGTAGAGTATACTCGCCAACCTCATATTGAAGTCAGGATATTTGGGAAGTCAGCAAGTCCTAATATTTATATATTCGATAAGTAGACGGTAGCTTACTGTATACCCTGGATAGCATGTACATACCCCTGCTCTGCAATACTCATTATCCAGTGTAGAAGGTTTATATGAATTTATTTATACGCTACAGAATATAGCAGAGTCTATTAAATTCATTTGTTGCAAATGGTACCACAAAACAATTGCTATGTATCATATTGTTACTGCTGTATTTGTTTTAAGGCTCTTCAGCAAGATATAGAGAAGCACAGCTCTGGTGTCGCTTCTGTTCTCAATCTCTGTGAAGTTCTACTTCATGATTCCGACGCGTGTTCGAACGATGTCGAGAAAAATTCAATGGAACAAGCGACGAACAGTCTCGATCGGAGATGGAGAAACATATGTGCGTTGTCAATGGAGAGAAAACTCAAGTAAGTCGTATAATCACATCCGCAAGATGTCGCTCGCGATATTATTTAATAGCTGTGATCTTCTGAGTATAAAACTCCGATTTATTCAGAATTGAAGAAACTCAAAGACTCTGGCAACGTTTCCACGAAGATTATTCACGCTTCAGTGATTGGTTACGGTCTGCTGAACATGTGGCCTCTAATCCGAACACTCAATTGGTTTCATACAATGGTGCGAGAGAAGAGTTGAAGAAATTTGAGGTATTTATAGTTCTTTTGTTAATTGAAATCATCTGATATATCTGTAGGGCATCCCCTACTATAGATTTTAAGAATTTCAGAGGAAGAATTGAGGTCGCAGATTGGTAGATCAGATACTTCGCATATCCCAGAATGGGAAATGAAATAACAATCGCAAGTTTTTCATTAACTGCAGTCATCAGAGTTTTCAGTGTTATACGTATTTTATTTGGAAAGCACTTTTTGAGTAAAACAATCTTAGAAAGGGGGGAATGGCATTCTGACATTTAGAGGTGGGTTTTGAAGTTGAAAATCTTAAGAACAGCAGGCATGAGGCAAAATGGAAACACAGCGTTGCCTAGTAAAGCTATTTTTGATATTTTAATAAGGCAATGACATTTTGAGGCCTTACCAAGTAATTTGGAATGTACCCTTTGAGTCAAACGATCTTGGGAGAGGGAGAAATAAAATTCTGAAGTCCTCAATGAAGCCTGAATAGCCTTTTGCTATGCATAGCAAACATATATTAATTTCAAGGGATTATAGAGCACTGTACACATGCTTTAGATTACTCTGGTTGACCTATATTAAATACTCTTCTGAACGAAAATTTGTTTGCATTGTAATGAGGAACACAGCAGGGGAGTTACATTATTATTCCTATGCATTGAAGTTGTATAATTTTACTTGAATGATCATTTTATTTTCACTGATGCATTTGTGTTTTAGTCTTTTCAAAGACAAGTTCATGAAAGTCTGACTCAACTCGAGTTGATTAACAAGCAGTACAGAAGACTTGCACGAGAAAGTAGAACGGATGAAAGCAACAAACTTAAATATATGGTAAGTGATGTTCAGTATTTTGCAGTACATTGCAGTGACCAATTGATACAATAGACTAAATGTCTGGAATAGCTGCCCAGAAATATAAAAGTCTGAATTTCAGTCGAAAGTAAAAATACCGTAGTGAAAGCAATTTAGACAAGTCTAGCTTCATTATGGAATAATTTCTCAAGTTATTATTGATTTCCATATTTCTATACTATTAATTAACTCTCTATGACATAGCCACTGGTATTGTGACATAACTATTCGCTGTCTTCAGATCCACGATGGAAATTCCCGCTGGGACTCTCTATCACACCGTGTGGTTTCGATACTGAAACGTTTGAAGTATCTGATACGCGGGCGCGAGGAATTCGAATCTCGCCGTGAATCTCTGCTTGTTTGGTTGACTGAGACAGATCTACGTCTGACCAATGTTGAACATTTCATGCAATCTGAAAATTATGACAAGCTGAAAGAAGTAAAGGTAAGTGTCGCTATTATTGATTTGTGTTCGTATTGAATGAGGCAGTGGTGTACCTAAAGTATGGCTGGCATGACATGTGCCTTGGAACTACACTAACTTTCTGTTATAGTGTTACCTTATCAGCAGAATTTGCAGCTGTAGATAGCCTTTGTAGATTGTGGATAGATATGGGATAATATTTGAGCAGTTACAAAGACTGGTGACATACACTACATTGGAGATGTATTTGTTTATTGTGTGTACACTGATATATTGTGGGAGTTTCAGCTTTCTAGCTTATTGCCCTACAGTTATATGAATGGATTTCCAAGTTTGGGCAGCTATGGCTAAGTATTTGACTATGTGACAGTATTAGCTTATTGCCTAACAATGAAATTAATATATCACTGAATTTTCCCCAAATGTTTGCACCTTGACTTACTGATAATTTTACCAATAATTGTATCCACTTAATTGTAATGTTAGCAGCATTGAAAGACAGAAATTTATCTCTGGTCCCCGGAATAGACATCGAGCATTTCGTGTTTGGTTTACCTCACAACACAATGTACTGGTTGAATATATTTTGTAACGCTCCGCTGCAGCCGACTACTCCAGACAGTTAGCCCTCAAACAGACATGTATTCAATGGGTTAAATGGTAAATAGCTACTTCAAGCTGTATAATAACACCGGTAATGATGTCATTGACTAAGGAAATTGATCACTGTTCTGTAATAATTACACTTATAAAATTAACGCCTTCCTATACCGGCATGCTCTTATCAGTGCGGTTATTTACATGCAAATTGTATTGTATACAAAGGGTTAGTATTATAAAAGCTTGCCATTATCCGTTAACGGGTTAATTATATCGGTTAACTATATCGCCTGGAGCGAGACGGGGAGTCTTATTACGAACCTTTTTCCCGCGGCGCCTATTCTATTCAGGCGGTTGTTATTCAGTCGTAGAGAAATTCAGTGTTTACAAAAGAATAGACCTGTAAGACCAACACGCGGTAAAGGTAAGAGAACGGCTTATGAGTATTTATTTTCCAGTTATGTAAATATTATAATTTGTTAGTCAATTGTTTACCATTGGGGCAGAACGCTATAATTTGAGAGGCGTTTGACGCTTTGGCCTTACATATATAGTATTTATATATATGTATGAACTGTATTCGTACACTTGAACTAATATTGAAGGTAGCGCAGTGTTCCAAATTGCTCCTCATATTGATACTAATGCAGTAGTAAAAAAACAGGTTACATTTGGTTGAGGTAAGGTAGCTTAGCTGTGGTTAGAATAGGTTTGGGTCAGTGGTAGAATTACTATTAACTAACTCGAATACTCAGCAAACCTAGCCTAACGTAACTGGGTTTTTGGAAGCGACCGTGCTACTGCATTAGTACCCTCGTAATTCGTGTTTACTTGCTTCGGTGATAATACTAGTATATACGTAATACTAACTGTGCTGGAATGGCTGGGTTACGTTCCAGAACGTATTTTCAACCATTATAAATGTAAAGTATTATTATGTATGTAAATATGCATCATACGAAAATCCGCTATCTAGTGAAACCGCAAAAAGTAAACCGCGATATAGCGAGGCCTTAGACACGTGGCCTCGTGTGTTTGATATATATGCCGTATTAGAACTATGAAACTTATAAATATACCTTTTACCGCTTTGTAGGAATTATTTTGAATACGTGTCGCGGTATGCTGTGGTTTTCCAAACATTTTTACTTCCATTGCCTTAGGGGGAATTTTGTGAATTACAACGATAAGGTTGCTACCATGTAAACTTGAAGTATTGTGCTCTGTAGTGTTTGGAATGCAGAGTTTCTTTGGATTCTAGTTATATTATTTACACTGAAGGAGTGCCGGTGTTACTGCCGGCGCTTCACTTTAACAATAATCGATCTTAGTCAAATGATAGAGATTTATTATCACATTATAAATTTTCTAGTTGCAGTCGTTATGTAGTGTAGATTGTGTATTGGAAAGGTTTGATGTAATTCTGAGTTATGTTTTATTTATACTATACTAAATTCGGCGTCAGATCCTACCCTTGACTACAAAGTATATATACAGTGGATGCCGGTTATTGTGATCGCTTTGTGACAATCTCTTTTTGATAACAATAACTGACTGATAACATTGAGTGAGGGATATGAATATGTTCTAGGACCGATTGATATTGATAACAATACCCGATTGATAACATTATCTGCGTTCATGATAAGCTACGTCCGTTGTATATACAGTCCAACATTCCTCATACAGTCGGCTTTCACAATAGCAGGTTAGGAAGTTAGATGGGATTTTTTTTGGCGTGTTTTTTGAAGTTTTGCTAAGTCGTTTACGACACGTGAAGGCCAGTAATAATTATAAAGTGGCATATAATGAATAAGTAAATCTGTGTCTTAACTGTAGATCAAGAATAGTATGTTTATTACGTATATCTGATTATATATAGTCGCTATAGTATATACGTTCCTTGACTTATTTTAGCGCGATTGACCGATACCGAATTTGTTTATTGAATAGTATTATTGCTCACGGTATATTGAGACGTCACTGCATTTTTACTGTGGTTTATGCGATATTAAAACATTTGAATGATGAATTATGCCTTGCAAAAGCTTGCTAAGCGATCCCGTCGATATCGCGCTATCAATCTATTTAATTTTACTCCGCTCTACTCCACCATAGTTACTTATTAATCCACTCATATTTTTCCTCCCATTTCTCACGTATTTTCCTCTGTTTGCAAACAATGTACTGGGGTTTCTGCACGTATTGTAACGTAATAAAACCTCCGGCCCGACAGCGATTGTACCATACGTATTATGATGATACAATATAGAATGCGTGTGAATAGTTATTGTTATGATTTGAATCTGTGAACCGCGCCAAAACTAGTTGTATTGATGTATGAAGTGCTCTTATAAAAATGCCACGTTGTATATCTCAATATATATATATATATGTTTGGGAAGTCCTCCAAAGGGAATCGATGAGTCGTGTTGTGTGATTAAAAAGTATTTAGGGAGATGTAAAGTGCATTTCATATCGTACATAAGAACTTAATGAAAGGTTGAAAGTATTGAGCAGTTAAATACGGAGATGAATCGGAATATGAAATGGGATAATTACATAATGTGGTCTTTATAATTATGCATGGGAATTTATGAAAACAGTTCGTATGTGGTTGAAAACGTATAGGTCAGAGTTCTGGGTTTCTGTAAAGTTGTAGTCCAGTAAATATGTCCAGCCTTATCAAGTGGTCATAGTCGAAAGTACTGTATCAATGGTGTTCTATATTTATATATAGAGAATTTAGTGGTTAAGGTTATGCTGGTATTTTGTGAGATGGTATATTCAACCTTTCTATAGCGTTGTTTTGTAATTAAAATATAGGATAGCCACTTTTTTCAAGATTGTCAAATTTTTTACCGTCTACCATTGAATTTTTAATAGAATTTATTAACTGTAGAAGATAGTATTTGAATATAGTTGAATCCTTGCAAGATAAATAATATTATCATGCATTTATATGTGATCAGAATGATTGGCATTGGCATTGTGAATAACATATGTTGCCATTCTATTCAAATGGTGAATGGTTTAAAAACAAACAGTCACTTAAAAATTCCAACATTTTGGGAGACACAGTTCTTGTTGTTTTAAGACCAACTGTGGTAGTTAAGTGTCTATTATATAACCAACCAAACCATTTTAAATGTTACTGTGTAGGTTTAATTGCNGTGCACGGATACCATAAGTGACCACTCCAAACTTAGTTCGAATCAGTCCAACCCTTTGGTTTTGTATAGCATAAAACTAGCAAGCACACATTCACCTTTATTTAGATATATAGATGTATACTTTGTGTACTTATTCTTTCATTTTCTCGTTCAGAAATCTCTCCTCTGGAAACAGCAAATGACGACGTGCCGTTACTGCACGTGTCTCGTGACAGCGGTGACGGGAGAGGTTCAAGTCGTACACGACGAAGTCATGACGTATTAGACACTAGAGAATTAGCATTGGGTATGTAATGATAACCTTTGACTCTTCAAATACCTTGTATATTTGCGTTGTATGGAGTACCGTCTTAATTAGAACTATCTCATGGTTTATTGATAAGTATATTTACCATGTCATCATACTGTGTGTACTGTACTAAGTCTCTGAAAAATCAGGCCAGAATGACCGGAATGTTGAAGTAATTTTTCAATTGGCCCACTTCACTTTATTGAAATGAGAATGTGTCTAATAATCTAATACTTTCATAAAGTTAAATTAAGGCTAATTCTCTTCCCATTCATATTTCCATTCCACACCTGTGACCTTATCAAACACAACCTGTGACCTTATTCACACTTGTGAAGTTTGAATCTCATTTCAAAGTCTAAATAAAATTCTTTTGATTTACATCTTCCAGACGATCTCTCACCAACAGCTGCAAAGAAATTTCGTTCGTCACAGGACGAATCTTCTCAGCACCAAAACCAATTTTCAAACGACCTTGACACAACCTTGCTTTGGCTACAAGCAACATGTCGAGTGACAGATGAAGAAAAAACAAGATCTGAATCGAATTTCAACAAAACGATTTCAGAACTGTCTTACGAAGTGAAAGAATTAAAAGTAAATTCTATTTTTTGAAAATCCGTAGAGTATAAGTAAAGTAAATTGACCCAGAACTTTCTAATTCAAATCAAGAATTCTATTCAAGATATTTAGATATTCATTTTTTTGCTACTTTTATGTTGAAGCATTTAAGTCGTTTAAAAGTCACACTTCTTGTACCTATCTTCAATAAGAAAAGCAGAGTGTAGCTTAACACGTAACTTAGGAATCTTGTGAAATTATGTCTGTAACGGGATCTGAAAAGCTACCTGGCCCTTCCAATGTCATCTTCCATTAAAGTTTCATTCATGAAAGTTTTGAGTACATGAGTAAATACAGTAGTTTGTTTTGTATTTTAGTATTTCAGTATTTCGTATTACTAAAAAAATCCTCTCACAAATAGAGAACTATGAATTGAATTCAGAATTATGAAAAATTACAATTTACAATTTCTAAATTTTTTTTATATTTCAGGAACTCCAGAAATCGATTGAACAGAAGAAAACTATAGTCCTGTCAATCAACCTTCTTTCCTCCAGTTTTGCTGATAGTGATGTCACAGACAAACTGTCACGCATGAATAGTCAGTGGGAGGAGCTTCAGGAGAGTTCAAGGGAGTGGAACAAGAGCTTGCAAGAGATTATGATACTTTCAGAGGTGATTGAAGTGATGATGAAGTTGGGTATAAAATGTAGAAGAGAGGGAAGAGCAGGAAACTTATTAAAATACGAGAATCGCAAGGAAATTCGTGAATCATAACTAGGGCTGTGGATTTTGTTCACTTTTTACAATTTTTGAGTTTATTTTTCCTTTACTTTGGTTTCAGCTGAATTATAAAAACCAACAATATGCTTGAGATGAGCTGTATATATTATTATTAGCTTATGCTCTCCATTAGATGAAAAGGAATTATAATTTCTTGCTCGGGCCTATCGGATTACATGCCTTTATAACTGAATACCCAATTTATGACCAAACCCAGCTCCATGTAAATATTTTTACTAGTGTAATAAGCAGTACTTTGAGTGCATGGGTTTAAACAGGCTTATGCGACATATTATATCCATATGTATATGCGATGACATATTATGTACTTTGATTCATTCCTGGGATCTAGAACGCTGCATGCTCGCCCATAGTTTTAGATTGAGATGTGGCATTACTAACTTCTAGTGAAAATCTTGCAGGAATTTCAAACAACGTTATCAGACTTGTCAGCGTGGATTGACTTGCAGAACACTCGTCGTGATGACATGGTCATGATTCAGCTTAAAGAAAGCGCCGACTCATCTCCCACCTCTACCATGAAAATACTGAGAAAAAATCACAAAATTTTTGATCAGATGAGGATTGAAACTCTGGAACATTCATCCAAAGTGAGTTGGTTTCTTCTATGAATTGTATTTTAAAATGAACATGGCCTCGTGAAAAACTCTGCCTTGTGAAATTTTATATGAAGTGAACCAGTGCTATAGCAATCTTCAAAGGATAACCCGGTACTTAACTTAATGACAGGTTGCAACAATGCAAGAAATCTGTACCCTACTGCACATGCCACTCAGTGTCAACAGAATACAACCTGTAGAGGGCACTAGAACGCTGTCAGAAAGAGTTCGGTCAATCTCGACTCAACTCAAAACGCTGTTAGATGCGATCAGGACAGATTTGAGAGATATTGAACATAAGAAAAAAACTACCAGGAGAAGAATTGTGAGTTGTTTGAGAAATATGTTCAACATTGCGCAATATCCTACGTAACAATCCTAATGATAAAAAAAAATTCTCTCCTTATTTAAAGACTCATTAATGAGATTTGTGTGCAATTCTTTGAAAAGGAGTTGATATGTGGGAAAAAATCTCCCACTAGTGCCCCACACAGTCCCTGAACCTTGATTTTTAGCCACCCAAACCCCCAACAATACATTCCTTTTTTTCTCAACACAGAGAGAGGAACATAGCTCTGCATCAGATTCAGAATCTTCTGCTGAAAACGAATTAAGAGCGAGCACTCCGATAAGAATAAGAATGCAGCAAAGAAAGGTATGTCAATCATTTTTGATTTGCTTTTATTTAGCTGAATTTGAACATTCGTAGAGCAGAGGTGGGCATACTTCTTCATTCTTACATAAACATCTACAAGGTCCCTAGTAGGCCTCATTCTAGATCATAAAAATATATGTGTTTGTTCGCTGGTTCTTATCTTAATAAATTCAGAACATCTGCAGGCTACACAAATACCCCGGTCAGCCCACAGGCAGTAGTTTGCTCGCCTCTGTTGTAGTTTAATAATTATGTAGAAAATCTCTCCATTGGTAATTGAAATTGCATATGAGATATGCCAAATATTGTATGTACTATGCTTATTATCTATCACTGTTAGGGAAGGTTTTTATTTATTCAAAATGTTATCAGAATTTTTGTCAATATAAGACATGTAAACGAACACATGGCCTTGTGTCCTAAATCAGGTACAGTTACTATCAAGCTTGGACCCAGAGAAATTCTAATAAACTGACTGCNCCAAACCATTTTAAATGTTACTGTGTAGGTTTAATTGCCATCTATGACCTATGTACACTAGATGCTATTGTATGTGTGTTCGTTTTATTACATACTGCAAAGCTAGTAAAAATAATTCTGATGGTTGATAGTGTGTGGCTGAAAAATAATTTGTTACATCTGGGCTATGTGTCAGCATATGTATTATTACGATAGTGTAGATGTACTTTATGTGGATACCAGTATTATATCTTCATTTCAGTGGTATAAGCTTTTTGCTCTGTAGGCCTTAGAATGTCCGTCTTCGATGTTGATCTCATTGAACAGATTATGGATACAATCATGGTATTTATATTGCTCCAGAGTTTTACTGTAGCTAACACAAATGGTTCCCAACATTCTCAAATATTAATAAAATGCCAAAATGGAAAGCGACTCTTTCCCTATTGTGAATTAAAATTTAACATCCATGTCAAATTTGGTAAAGATCCATTCATGAAAGTGTTACAAGACAAACAAACTTTCATGCTTCTATAGATTATGTAGACATTTAGTTGTTATAATTCTTTAACATTAAAGCTTAAATTTGATTTTGAAAGAATTTTCAAGCGACCATAGAAGAACACATACCCCACATCCTTGAACTGGACGCTAGGGGGCATTACCTGATCCAAAAAAGTGAAGACTTTGACTGCTTCACTATCGAAGAAGAACTCTCTGAATTTCATAAATACTGCAGAGAAGTTGTCTCAAGACTTGACAGATATCACAAGAGGTTACTGAGGATCATGGTAAACTTTGCACTTTGCCCTTTGCCCTTTCACCCTCAAAGATATTTTATTTCACTTTTGACACTGTACTGTGCTTGCCTAATAATTTACAGCTTAGGGGATGAAATGTATTTTATTCTTGTTGACGGAAGTTGGCAGAATAGCGGTAATACTATGCATTTAATTTTTCACTGATGTATTGTATTGATGTTTTAGAATGAACCTCCACCACTGGACGCATCACTCTTTGAAGACACAGAACTGTCACATATGCACTGGTATAACAGTTATGAACAAGCTTGTAAGTGTAGAAATTATCATTGAAAAGTTTCAATAATTTTTTGCAGCAGTTGTACTTGTATATAACACACTTGTTACATAATAGCCTCATTGCGAGACGGCAGCCCAGGATCACATATCTCAGATCGTGATCATTCATCTGCAACTCCAAGAAGTCACACACTGAGTGCAAAACTGCATGGATCAACTGGAAGTCACAGTGGAAGGTGAATATTATTGTAAATTTTTTCTTTTCTAGAGAATCCTAGATGTTATTCAGACACGCTCAAGAGCACGGAGACATCTCTTGCAGTCATCATCTCTGCAGTGCCACGGCATTGTCGGTACCCTATTTATACAGCTGGGCTCATTGTAAATGTTAAAGAAGGAAAAAAGACAGTACCCACTCTAGTTTCAGAGATCCACCTTCAAAGCTAATGAATTAAAATTCATTGCAACTTGCTTTATCTAGTCAGAAAAAGTTCATGTTTTAGCATACCCGGTAATCATATGGTTTTATATTTTTATTCAGGGCAACTCCTGAAAGTTTAGAATGGGATTTGTATGACATCAGTCAATCTGAACTCGAGACCAAAGACAACGGAGATTTGACAGACGACGGTTCAATTCCTGGTAAGTATTTATTCTATGTAAGTTTTGACTCAATTCCCATCCACTGTTAGCGCTTTCATAAACTAGCAGAGAAACCAGGTAAGCTTCCGATCGATTAGAGTTTAGTAATTTTCACCTGGCCACTAGGGAGCGTTAAAGAAGTCCTGGGGCATCTTTTTAGAAAAAATAATGCCGTCACCATCTGTGCACGGATACCATAAGTGACCACTCCAAACTTAGTTCGAATCAGTCCAACCCTTTGGTTTTGTATAGCATAAAACTAGCAAGCACACATTCACCTTTATTTAGATATATAGATGTATACTTTGTGTACTTATTCTTTCATTTTCTCGTTCAGAAATCTCTCCTCTGGAAACAGCAAATGACGACGTGCCGTTACTGCACGTGTCTCGTGACAGCGGTGACGGGAGAGGTTCAAGTCGTACACGACGAAGTCATGACGTATTAGACACTAGAGAATTAGCATTGGGTATGTAATGATAACCTTTGACTCTTCAAA
>QRAM01000550.1:0-48067 GCA_013436055.1 Halocynthia roretzi | reverse complement strand
CCTAAAATTATAGCAAGGGCGATAACTAGTATTAAAATACTGTATTTGTACGTGGTGATTCATGGCAGATCAAACAGCACAAATACATTGGATTTGTATTAAAATATTATATTGAGGCAGCTTTCTGGATACTTTGTAATTTGGATTTTAGATCGTGGGAAATAAAAAATTTCAAAACTGCCTTAATAACCGGAAAATAAAATTAATTGAAAATATAATCAGAATTGTGACGAGTTCGATTCAATGAGCGGAAATAATCCTTTGGTGCTTTATTCCCATGATCTAGTACATGGGGGAGATGAACGATTTTTCTTACTGAAGTACGAGGGGAGCATATATATAGACTTGCTCAAGATAATTTTAAGATGTTTAAGTAATTTTCGAATAGATTACAAACCATCATACTTGAGGCAAAAATGATTTTGTAATAGTAGCACACGAACAAAAACATAAGTTAGGACTTGTCAATACTTAGTTTATATGCAAAGCACACACACTGTGATCTAGAAATCTATCTCAACTGTGCTTTATAAATCATTCATTATCTACATTAATTGTAATTACCTGTGTGGCTGCAACCCGTAACACCAATGCAGGGATCGCTCGGGGTGGTGGTTGTATCGGCAACTGTGATTTTTGATGTTGCCATAGGAGTCACTTGGGGAGATGTAGTGACGTCAGCAGTCGAGGTTGGGATAGTATCAGTAGTTATGCTTTTTGATGTCACTTGGGGAGATGTAGTGACGTCAGGGGTCGAGGTTTTGGTAGCGTCACCAGTAGTGCTGCGTGACGTCATGGAGGTGATGTAACGAGATGTGGTGACGTCAGGGGTCGAGGTTCGGGTAGCGTCACCAGTAGTGCTGCGTGACGTCATGGAGGTGATGTAACGAGATGTGGTGACGTCAGGGGTGTGTGTTGTCACCTTACAATCAATCTCGGAATATCTTTGCCTCATTTTTTCTTTCACCATCTCTGCAAAGACAAAAACCGCTGTGGACAACGCACTAACAAATTGAATACCGCTACAGCAATAGTTATATTGACGTAATTCATGGATATAATAAGTAGTAATGACCGCTTGAGCCAATAGCCTTTATAGTTGTTATGAGTTGACGATGACGCTATTTCCTTCTACGTTCGAACTGTGAACCAAATATAAAAAACACCTCGAAAGTTCTACACGAACAGTGAAAAATTACGCTCGCTGCATAAAGTTTGTGAATTCACTTGCTGTGTAGAGTACGTGATTGGTAGTGTGGTTTAATCGTGGTTAACGACTGAATTTGACGCTGAAATAATTAAAATTGACACTTTGTCTATCACAACCCTGGCAAAACATATTTGAGCTCGACTTGATACTTTGTTAACAGTGAAAATAAACATCAAAGCCTATAATGCGCGGTAGTAAGTTTGTGATTTGCCGCAGGAATAATTAAAATTGAAACTTCGTCAACACCAGCATGAATTTTATGGTCTGGGAACGATTTAATTCACTTTCCATTATTTATAATCGGGATAACTGATTCGAAATTCAAACAATTCAGAGTTCGAACGGCTTCCCGGAACATATAAAGTACGAAGTATGAGATACAACTGTGTTCGATATATTAAAAGTAAAACTTACCTTTTATCTCTTGCAGATTAATCTCCGGATGTTTAGCAAATTCTTCGTCAATGTTGAGATGGATTTTGACTAAAAATTAAAGATAATGAATGTTGAATAGTTAGTTTTGATAATCTGTGGATGTCAAGTCTTCTTGATATTTTTTCAATAATATCTTTGTACCATAGACTATAATAGAAGTAAAAACACAGATAATATTGCATGAAGGTCTAGCGATTATAATGCTTGGTTGAGTGTTACAGTCCAACATGACGTATGATGACGGGAGACATGTAATACAATGACATAATTTCCCTAAACATGAGATTTATCGCTGAGAAATGTTACAGTTTAAGACTATAGGTATATACAGCAGGGATATACAGTATAGGTAAGCTGAAAAGAAAAGTACTAGAGAATATGTGGAGAAGTCTCATGAAATGGTGAGACGAAGAGTGTAAAGAAAACTTAATAACTGGTTCAAATAATAAGATTGTGACTTTTAATGTTTACTTGTAGGATCATTGTAACAACAAAAATTGTATTTGATGATATAAACCCATAATAGAAGTGAACTATACAAACATCAAATGTGTGATGGATTTATACCTTACTTACAAGCATCGTTTAACCGAAGTATTATGTTTTGTTTTTGTGACCATCTGATTACTGGACAATCAATGATTATGGGTTTCCTCCCTTGTTAGTAGTAGTAGAGTTTGCACAACACAGTGTAAAGTAACTTGACATAACATAAGAAGCTACTCTGATAACTAATACGCTTCAAATATTTAGAATTTCATTGGAATTTTCTCATGGAATAACCATTCGAAATCTGGAACTTACAGAGTTGCAAAATACGAGGAACACCTTATTTTTAGTGTCTGCAAAACGCAGTGTAAAATAACCATTAACAAATGACGCAACAGTATCACTTGGTGTCATGATTGAGTAATATTCACCTTTTTTCGAGCAGCACAGCCCACTCATCATCAGGAATGTGACGAAATATTGCACAGCATGCATTTCCTTCTTTTGTTGTCTAGCTTGGTTGGAAAGAACTTCCGTGTTCTAACACGCAGTAACACTGCTGTGTTCTGAGTCAGATGATTATTTGAATAGATTGAAATTTTACTCAAATCTGAAGTAGAAATATCACAGTGTGAGAATCAAATGGGCTTCAGCTGAGGATAATTCAGCGAATTTCCACGATTTAAATCTTACAATACACAGTAAAACCTTGCTAAATCGTAATGACGCTCCGGTCTTTACGTAAATATACGACTTAGACACAATACGTTTACAAGCTACATGCGGTTGTTTGATAATATGCGGCTTCACATCCAAAATTTTGTCTGAGCTCTCTGTGTTTATATTTTGGATAATATTAACGTTAAATATGAGAATTTATGGCTGTATATACAAGAAAATTTAATATAAACTTCTCCTTTATGAATATTAAACCCAAAAAATGATGTTTTTTTGCGTTAAACCATACAGTTTTATTAAAATGGTATAAAATTGTGACAGAATTTATCACGAAGTCTAATAATGTACTTGTCAATTAATAAAAGTAGACTACTTCTGCTATGACGCACTAATGCACACTAACTATCACTAGCTAACACGGTTTGCTCGGAATATTTCGCCTGGCCCCTTGGACTTCGAGCTAACGAGCTTGTACTAGTTCATTACCTCGACGTCGGGTGATTCGAAGTAATATACCTGGTCCATTGGACTTCAAGCTGACAAGAATTCACTGCTTACATATATCGTAGTTCAAATTAACATTACATTTCACATTCTATCATTACCATCTGTTGTTAGCTTGAAACATTTTTTACACTGACTACTGACTAACAACTGCAGATGATGATATGCTGAGGTAGTAACTTCCTTGATATTTCACCGCAGTGTATGTTCTGTGTATTAATGCATGAATAGGTAAATCAGGTCTATTGTTAGACAGCCCTGCTAACAATTACTTTTAAGGACAGCGTATAGGTCGACTCTCGAAGCATAAAAATAAACTGAAAACTAAAGGTAGACTAATATTCTGAGCATGGAGTTCTCGATACCGTCACAGAGACGAAAATGTGGTTGTGATACCATCAACAGCCCTCTCCACACTGTAGTGTATTAATTATATACAGCAAATATAAGCTAAAACATAAAAACCTCTGTATGCATATGCTAATGTACAGTAACTTTTAAGCACCTATCTATACTGTAGGTGCAAAGAGATGTCTCATCATATCGAGTCATTATATCAAAGCTCATAACAAATGAATCATTTGCAATATTGTATTAAGTAATTATATCTGCATATGATTAAAGCACCGTAATAATTTGGGAGTCAAAACAGTTGCTATGCGTGGGTGTTATTTCTTTATTATTTTTTTCTAAAAAGCATTCTAAATGTTATTCGGAAGCATTTGTGCGATGGTATTATCGATGGTCTCGAATGGATGATGGAAGAGGTTACTATAATCGCATTCGAGGTAGTAAAATTGCCTAATATAGACACGAGACGTAACCGACTGCTAAAAACGGTTAGAATAACCTTTAAATAAGACTGTAATTAACCTCAGTGGTCTATTGGATATTTTACTGTTACTAGCAACATTTACTATATCTTTATGCCTACCAGGCTTATGTTTGATGGCTAGTAGGTTGGACGTAAGCAATGAATAAGGTATAAATATGATTTGAGATCGATTGATGATTGATATTGGCATACCCTGTTACCCAAATGGTGTTATAAAGGCCCCCTCTAGAAAGCACCCTGCCCCACTCCCGCCGCCTTCATAAATCTCAGGTCCGCATCGAAATTTAATATTTGAATATTCATTTTATTACTCAATGCAGTTTCTTTGAAGCGCTCACTTTTTACAAAATTTGTGTATAACACATCATTTACTTGAATGCAAGATTCATGTAATATGGGAACACTGAATCCCGATGCTACTTTACAAGGAAGTTTACGAATTAGTGTTCCCTAATTTTTTAGACGGAAGTCCCAGCAGATGCATTCGATAGATAAGTGATTGAGATGCAATTTGCAGTTGCAGGGAACACTATATTCAAAGGGGTTTTAATTTCCAAGACGTGATAGAATTGGTTATGATATGAATATTTATTCTGAGTGAACGTTGTATAGTAAGCAGCCAAGTACACTCAGCTATGATGTATCAGAGATATTTTATTCTATTCCTTGTGATTGGGCTGTTTACGAATGAGACATTTGAGCTAGGTAAGCAAAAGTTTGTGTCATTTATCTACTATTGCACTATGACGAAATCTGAACGTCAAGCGATTGGAAATTCAAATCTTGAATATGAAGTTGGGGTTTTCTAGCTGTGAGACTTATATCTCTGCATAGCGGGATTATCATAGTAGCGAGAGCAACCAAGGGAAACTCATCAGACAGTTACTATCGGCCAGTCTGATGTGACGTCATCACGACATGTCAAAATAGGCTGATGACAATAATTTGTGGTGAAAATTGGCAACCAAGCCCGATATTTGAATAAACGAAACTTTCAGATATCGTTTAATATAGTCTTAAGACACTTTTGACGAAGTTTGAAGTGGGACAAGTTATTTCTTCCGCTGCAATTAGCAGTAAACTGACTTTGGGTCAAAATCCATTGATTTTTGCATATATTTTTTTGCGAGTTTAAAGTAAAAATTTTAGTTGCATATTGTTCATAGACAATCAACAAAGACAATTATCCTGTTTTTAGACCTCTATATTCGATAAAACACTGTAATTCAGTATTACGTATCGTGATGACGTAACAACAACCGATAGTAACTGGCTGATGAGTTCCCCTTAGTGCAAATATCTGCGAATGTTAAGAGCTCCGCGAGTTCTGGAGGCCCCGTTGTTATACGTTTTGAGTGTCGATTAATTTACAATGCAGATTCAAATACAGTAGTGCTCATAGTTTTATCGGAGTATTTTTTTTGAAAAAATATTGCAGCCACGACCTGCTCACGAATAACTGACATATTTTGTTATATAACAGGGCAAGGTTGTTTGACTCCAGTAACATGCCCAGATGGCAGCATGAATTGGGTCAGCACTCAAACTGTTCTAGGAGAGAAATGTGATGACAACAATGTGAGGATATAATGATATTTTATTTGTGTTTTTGCGCGACAGCTTTAGGGGCCAGGACCAAAATATCAACGCGCAAAAATCCCACATGGTATGATTTCTAAAGATGACCAGACTGTCACAAAGCGACCACAATCAGCAGCGTCCACTGTATATCATATTCATATCCATCGCTTAATGTTATCAGCCAGTTATTGTTATCAAAAAGAAACTGTCCGAAAGCAATCACAATAAGCGACGTCCACTGAATCATAGTTTGAACCTGTTTAATTACTGTATTACAGATAGAAATGCAGAAAATAAAACACAAGGATATATTGGACACTATGAGAGGTATGTTTGTTTGTTTGTTTGTTTGTTTTTTATTACGTTGATGGTTCTTTACAGGCATTTGTACATTAATTTACACAGATGTTGTACTGTACAGTACTAGCAAGTTGACATGGGCACTCATTGCGAATTAGACCAAATTACGACTTGCTAAATTGCGACTTAGCGAGGGTGTACTTGTACTTTTACTTTATTTTATCTTGGAAGATTCATTTCAACGATCAGTCAGCGATATCAATGAAAAACTGAAGATATTAACCAGCGAAGTCGAACAAGCCAAAGCTGCCAAACAAGCCAGAACTTCCAACAATATTCCACTTTTAAAATCAGCCATTCGTTCTACTGCAACCACCACAGTAAGATCGAACCCTTTATTGGCTTATGCAAGAACTACAACATCTGTACCATGTGTCAATACAACAAAACGTAAGTTAAACTGTCTTGCTGTTATGTGGTTAGACTTAGCTTAATCCTAGAATACCAAACATAGGAGAAATTCACCCATCGTCTCATCTTTTCCGTGTGTGATGAGGCATGGTAAGTCCATGCTTATATTTCATTCATTCTTCATTGCTTATATTATTTTTAATTTTTTCCAGCTCAATGTTATGTTCAGTGTGGTAAGCAATGCTTCTGGAAAGTAATTGACAAATCCTTTACTATGAATTATGCGAGAGCACTCCAGAGATGCAGTGATGGAAAACCTTTTGCTCATGGAGGACATCCAGCAAATATATATCACAAACAACAATATGATGTTGCATTGGATTATATGAGAAAGAGTTTGCCTGCAGGAACAACCAATTCATTTTTCTGGCTTGGAATGACATATGATATATTAGTAAGTTGTTTTACATATTTGAGATAAGTAGCAGACCGACCCGCGCATTGTTCACCTACTTTGTTGTATTCAGAATGGTACATTGCTGAGTTCCTACAATTCAACTGACCTGTACACAGAATGGTATTACAATAATCCAAAAACCACTGATCCGTTATACACACAGATGGCTATTCGTGTGCGGACGAATCCTAATCCTCGATACAACGGAATGTTCAATTATCCGCCTGGATATAAAATGGAGGGAGTTCTGTGCGAAAAAAATATCGCAATTTGAAAAGGTGAAAATGTTTCATGGAACCATGTACATTTCTGCACGGAACCACGTACATTGCTGCACGGAACCATTGAATTTATTGGTCATGCTAGATTACCTGTATTTTTTCCCTTTTTAAAATTTTCGCCGCTGTGTTACGACGGTCATTTGCTGATAGATCCCGTAGCAGATGGTCGTATAGACATCATGTATTACTAAGAATATGTTTTCGATAGTATTACATTCTATGTCAGATTAATTGCATTTGATTGAAGGATGAGGATTGAGGATTGCTTATTTTTATGATAATTTCATTTCGTATAGTTGTCTTATTCAATGCAAGTTATAAAATATGGTCTCTCCGAGAACCTGATTACGTTTGAGTTAAGGTAGCTCAGCTAAGTAATGATGCCTCGTACTTCACATGATAAACAGTGCTTATTGCTACATAGTCAATGTTAGAAGGGATCTGAACAGTTGTACACGACATATTCTCCGTTGTACTGCTGGTACTTGTCCGTTACTATCGACCAGTTGTTAGTTGTTACATCACCACGATACCAAATGGTGAATTGCGCGTGTTTTATCGAATACAGAAGTCCAAAAACTTTGTATTTGCGTTTGTTGATTGTCTTTGAACATTATGACACTACAATTTTACTGTGTTGTAGCATGTATATAGGAAATGACATGATATATATACTTTGATCCATTCGCCTGAGGTCTCCGTTTGTTGATACTGCGTCATCTCATGCGTCCTTATGAACCTGTACTATATGAATCTAACTAGTATAACTGATCAGACTTTATCTTGAATTTGATTTGTTTATTTGTACTGGTTGAGGTCAATGATTATATTATATTGGTCGCTGTTAGCTGATGATTGGTTAAAGTTTATTTGCTCTTTCATTATCATATATGAGTTTAATTAGATACAACCTTATACAGTAGAAGCTGCTTAATATGACCACCATCTTGGGACCGGACCATTTTGCATTACACCAGAATGGTCACAAATAATACAAGAGAGATGGTAAAAGTGGTCATAATTTTCCGAAGTTTGGTCAACGGAGAATTTTGTATGGAAACACTTAGGGCTACCATACGTCTGCTTATCCGTGGTCATATTAAGCAGCTTCAACTATAGTAACATTATGTTACATCGATAAAGTCCCGTTTGCCACCTTCAGCAGAGTTGTCTTTATGTACAAAAAATCTTGTATAAGTTTTCCGTGAAGATAGAGGAAGAGTCCGTGTTACGAATGTTTAAAACTCATTCAGAAGTTTCACAAATCCAAGTCAAGTATTTCATCCACATTACTGCTCTCATTTCTCGCTAAACCTGAATCTTCTCTCGGTTTAAATTCAACCCCTGAAAATATGAAAAAAAAATCTTTGATTATATCGGGATTGTGGATTAAACGTCTCTGAAGTTTGTTAAGTTACAAAAATACATATTAAAGTGATTAGATAGCATTCTGTTGCAGTTGCATTTGTATAGTTCAATATTAGTTATTTAACTTCTACTTCGATAATATGTAGACTCCCCAAATCGCAGAGGCACCCTCAGATACGCCTTTGACTTCACATAATAGATAGAGCTACCATACGTCCCATCTTTAACCGGATTATCTCGTTTTTAAGGCCGCGTGCTCTGCACAGAAAAGTATAATATGTCGAAGAGTAAATGATAATCCAATGCATTCTATTTATTTCGTTTATTCTTGGTGATATTTTAATTCTGCATATTAGTTTTGGACTGCCCAAAATGCATCTAATTATTAGCTATATACTTCTAAATATGAACCAAACTTGAAATGCATTTTTTTCAAAGCGTCCCCGGGTTTGAAAATATGGTGCCTTAAATAGATAAACTTCTTGATACTCGCCTCCTGCTTCCTTATTTTTCCTGCTTCTAGGTTCTGTAGTCCTTCCAGATGTAGCATCATCATCATTTTTCCGATTTGTTTCATTATTTGTCTGGATTGTCTGGATTTCAACCTGAATTTCTGTAATATATTTTCATGGTTTAAGCACTGTAGAAAAAAACTACCAGTTGTTCTTAATCTTTTTTTTCCAGCGCCCCCTTTTCCTAATAATTTCTTGGGCTAGGGCCTACCTAAGCCTATGCTATACTGACCTTAGCTATACCTTTATTTAAAGGCCTTACTTTAGCAAGATCAAATTGAGAGAATGATGTGTTACATACCATGTTGTTCTGAATGCACCATACTTCTTATCCTTGCACTATATTCATGTATATGGATTGCTTCTTCATGCATCCAAGCACGAACTGGAATCAATTTATTCCACAGCCAATCAGGAACATTGGAATAAAGTATTGGGTTGAGGGCGCTGTTTATTGGGATTAAAATAGTTCCAACAGGAACATAGACTTCATTCGGGATATTGATACCTGTTTATAGTGAATTTCATTCCTTTTAACGCGCTAAAAGATTGTTTATTTGATTATCATACAAACGTCTAACAATAAGCAATGTCGTACGAAAGCTCTCAGCTTGTGCTGATGCTTGCGTGCCATGTTTGTTATTTTTGAATTTTGAGTCGAGTGGCTGTAAGACTTAACCCCCTTAGTGAAATTTGATATACCTTTATACGTTAATTTTCTACTGTATACATTTCTATGTACATTATACGAGTTTGTTATTTTTTTGTTTTTAGTTTAGTGATGGTTGAGTTTGCTCGATTTTCGCACGGAAAAAGTTTAACTGCAGTTCGGTTTCGACTATAATTGTCATAATAATATTTAGTTGCAGTTGGGTTTTGGCAATAAATCGGCTTTCTATAATAAACTACTAAATTCAGGATGAGGCTTGATTAGTTCTGCATACATAGAAGTCGAAATGCGCGGTCTTATAATGAAGCTAGAAAAGTCACAGCATCAAATAGAGACCTACTGTATATCATGGAACGAGTTTAATTCGTCAAGAGACGACGATTGTTACGTTATCTTACCAAAAAGTGGACTTATAAATGAAATTCGTGTTAACTTACCTGAAAATTGTAGAAATGCCATGATAGCTACTGGAACCCAGCAACAGAAATCAGTAACAACAATAGCAGTCACTTTCCTTTGAAGCATTGCACTGTGGTTTGAATTCGTTGATTTTTTAATCCTAGATTGTGTCGCCAGTCTGAAATGAAGTCCACAGTTCAAATTGCTCATGAGATTGTTAATAATATTGTACTGTACGCGAGTAGAGTGTAGACAAATTTCACCCCTGTTTATTGGGTATCTCAGAGGTATGAAACCTGCGACCCGCGGCCCGAGAAATGAATTTGTCCGGCCCGTGAGAAGCTGTGGTTTTTGAATAGAGTACGGCCCGTATTTAGCTTTTAATATTTAGCATTTAATTACCGAAAGTAGCACGGTGTTTACTTCTAATTTTCCTTTCTAATAGTTACTGAAATACTCTTTGTAAGTAGCGAAGTCTTCGAGAGGAAGAGGTGAGAAAGGGAAACAAGTGCATCTTAGTGCCAGTCAGAAGCTAGACTTAATTAAATTGCTTACACTACAGTATTTTTCTCTTTAGGCGAAAATTCGGACATACGTTAGTCCTGAAAATGCAGGGCCAGCTGTACTAATAACCCCTCATCACTACTAACCTGAATATCGTAATGTAGCTAACGAAAATGAAAAGAAACGCGAAGAAATTGATGAGGATGATTACGAGTGAAAAAGGCCAAGCAGTATCCGATCTATCCGGGAACAGTCGCGGAAGACAAACTCCATGAGTCGAATAATATCCAAATTTACGATCAGGAATTAATTTTGGATTGAGTTCATTTAGTAAAGCTTCAATAAGACTCCAACTTCCAATTGATCTAAAAAGAGTTAAGTTTAGATTTGAATCAACAGACGGACAGACTTTAAGCCAATTGGGCACATCGCCTAAATAAGCCTTGCGCGAGAACTTAACTTACGACAGGCTAGCAAAGAAAAACGGATTTGTGCAGTCCGCGGGAAGCTGCAGCGTTTGAATAGATTACGGCCCATATCAGGAATTCAGTGCCACTGTTTTTGATGTTATATGAATAGCGAAGCGCCCCTAAACTTGATTCATTTGATTTGCAAGGAAACTAAATCGATTTTTTTTATGCCAGTCACTAGCAGATAGTCGATGTGAAATGCAAGTGCCGCTCGCCGTCTAATCCGGTTAAGTTTATTTGGCCCAGGAGTGCTACAAGGTTGCATGCCTCTGGCTAGCACATACTATTATATTTGCATTCATATTCACCAGCAGAGAAACCCAGCACTGTCCGGGACACCCTTTAAAGGACTGTTGGGACTGTTGGGACTGTTGGGACTGTTGTAGCAGTTCCAGTACATGCCGGGGCTTGGCAGATTTTTTAAATAAATAACGTCACCAGAACCTGTGCTGGTATCCCCACAGCACAGACATTAGTTCCTATGTAAATCAGCTGTGTTACTCACCCATGCTGTTCTATGTAACTTGTAGTTTTGTTGCCAAGTACGAGCAGTTTTTTGGTGAATGATTCAACTTGCCCGCGTTCAATAAATGAAATGAAATGATTTCTGCTGTACCTATCATGTGAAATTCAAAACACTTTAAATTGTCAGCGATGCTTCTAAGGTCCGCCTAACATATTTTGACTAACCAAATACTTTCGACAAAGTAATCTTCAATAGATGGTGTTGCGATTAACGGAATGGTTGCTACAAAAATTGCAAGTATCCATCCCAAGCCAAGACTGAGCGCAATGAGACGGACTTGTTGGTTGCCAGTTGGTCTAAAATAAGAATAATATTGAATGCATATTATAGCCAGACAAAATCACCAGCTCACAGTCGACCAAGATGTATAAATAGGATATCGACACACAAGGCATGTACACACAATATCACTGTAGCGATGATCGTGACCTTCAGTGAGGTTATCGCATTATTTGCATTCAAAATTATTCAAAAGTTTGGGTGCGTATTATACTTGGATATCGAGGCTTTTTCAACTATTTTGACGTCATATTTAGGGTGTGTATTATACTTGGGCTTAGAGCTCTTTCAGTTGCGTATTATATTCGGAAAATTACGCTAAACGATCCCTGAGCTCTGCGTGAAGTTTATGCGAGTGAGAGTTGAAGTTAAAATTTACCTTCTGATTGTACGAAGTCTGAAAGCAGTTATTACAGTTAATGTGAAGACAGAAGCCTCAGAACCAATCATCATGAGTACTCCTATAGCAGAACAAGTCGCACTACTTCGCCATTCCTGATCTCTAAGACAATATCTTCCAGAAGATTTGAACATTTCATTTTTAATAATGATAGCTGCTGTGTAAATCTAAACATATAAAGTTTGGATGAAAATATTTTTCATTTGTAATTAGCAAAAATACCGAGCGTTGCCCTGGTAAGCATTTGAATGACTCAGTAATGCATCCAGTCGAAAAAAGGGTTAGTTTAGTAGTATTTACTCGATCCCTTGTCGTATCCAGGATCCGGGGAATCGTTTTACAAAAAGTAACGTCCCCACAATCTTCGCCGGAACCCTAAGTAAAGTCACTGGGACAAAAAGTAAAGGCACCACACCAAATTTGATTAAAATCGGTTTAACTGTTCGGCTTTGTGTAGCGTAAATTAGCACACATTCACTTGCCGGATTTATTCGATTGTAAGCCGCGGCTTGTATCGTTTTTTTTTCCATCATTTCGTGCGGCTTACAATCAAGGGAGGTATACAATCATATATATATTTCAGTGTTTTTCATAGGCGCGATTTTCTGCAGGTTTTTTACTGTTACAATGATATGAATTGGATATAACATCACTTACTGAGACCAGCACATCACCCAAAGATAAACTAAATATCATCAGTGATTGACTCTGTTCAAGATTTGTTGCTCCCTTGAATCTCTTTGACGTTATTTTCTTGATTGTGAATGATATTGCAATTATGTTACCAACAGTGGCGAAAATACCTGATAATACAAAGGTATTTTATAGAGATTAGTGAAGGCCTCGGAGAGAAATTTTATCAGAGATATTTCGGTGCATTCAGTTCTAGATCATGCGAATGAATCAAAGTACTTATCATGTCATTTCCTATACACATGAAACAACAGGAATATTAGGTCGCGTAGCGCTGTTTAGATCCCTTATTGCACACTGACTATTCAGTAATGAGCACTGGTTATTTCAGTAGTAGAAAATGTTTAACTGCAGCTCGGTTTGGCAATAAATTGGCTTTCCATAATAAAATACTAAATTCAAGATGAAGATGACGCTGCTGAGTGACGTAAGGTCGAGAAAAATAACGTTTGCCGAAAAATTTTTCCATAATATGATTTTATTTCAGGCAAAATAACGAATTGGAACTTGGTAGTGATAGAAGTAGTGTGATAACTTTATGCCGGTTAGAGTTNCTCGGAGAGAAATTTTATCAGAGATATTTCGGAGCATTCAGTGTACTTATCATGTCATTTCCTGTAAACATGTAACAACGGGAATATTAGGTCACGTAGCGCTGTTTAGATCCCATCTAACACTGACTATTCAGTGATAAGTACTGGTTATTTCAGTAGTAGAAAATGTTTAACTGCAGCTCGGTTTGGCAATAAATTGGCTTTCCATAATAAAATACTAAATTTAAGATGAAGATAACGCTGCTGAGTGACGTAAGGTCAAAAAAAATAACGTTTGCCGAAAAAATATTTCATAATAGGATTTTATTTCAGGCAAGATAACGAATTGGAACTTGGTAGTGATGGAAGTAGTGTGATAACTTTATGCCGGTTAGAGTTTGAAAGCTAAGATCACTCGGGTGTGATGGGATTAGATCACGACTTGTCAAATACTGTCTGAGTATGGGTTTATAACTGTTCTGTAAGTTTTATAAGCGGAAGTTGACTTACTTATGATCCATAAGAACGGTTCAAGTGGTGTTGTGCTTATCATTGCTTCGTCGCTTGAGAAAACTCCTTGTGTGCAATTTTGGCATTCGTCTGATGATGAATCGCAGTCCGCGTTGCCGTCACAGACCTTAGAAAATGCAGTTTTTAAACTCACGAATGCTTATTGTGAGTAGTGAAAATTATAAACCAATTCTTGTTAGCATTTCAGTTGAGGAGATTGAAGTTGTCATCTCCTTAGAGGAGGATATTGTCGGCATCTCCGTAGAGGAAGTTGTAATTGAGCATCTCCGTAGAGGAAGTTGTAATTGAGCATCTCCGTAGAGGAGGTTGTAGTGAGTTACTTTTTTTTTATGTAGCAACATTTTTTGTATTTAATAATACTTTCATTATGATACATTCATTTCACTGCAGGTTTAAGACTATGTTGGTTTAGACATTTTAAAACTACCAAACTGTGATCCCAATTCCTCCCCTGAAATCCTGGAATTCTCCCCTGAAATCCTGGAATTTATTCATTGGGAGAATGATTTGAATTGTAAGTAGTTTTAATATTGACCTGTTTCGCTTTGTTGATATATTTGGTTATTCCTTTTTCGTCACAGTAGAAATGAAATTTACCGTTACATCCAAGTTCATCGCTGTTGTCTGTACAATCCTGAGTATAAAAATAATATTGAATTAATGCTTTAAATTCAAAAGAAACTCTTAAAACCGGTAGAGGTCATCCACGGACCCAAAGTGGGATTTACCCACTTATGGGGCCAAGACCAAACCTATCAGTGGACCCCCAAATTTAGAGAAATATGTAGCAACCTGTATGAGATCACATTTCTTCTCAATTGGAATGTGTAATGGCTGATGATCCTTGCAAAAAAATCTGAAAAAATTTGAAATAAATAATTAATTCTTGTTATATACTGACCAGTGTCGTAATTTATGGATTGTTTTTTCATAATGCTATTGGGTAAATAATAAGCGCTTGTGAGACGCTTACCCTTAAAATCTTTTACCCTTTAACCCTATCTATTGATTGAAAATGCCTTCTGTTCTACTTGATAATAATTGCTCTCGGTTTGTTGATGCTTTGCTCTTTCTTGCTTCATTATACCTATTACTTCAGTACTTCTATGCGTGTATGACGGATTTAGTTGTTTATTATGGAAAGCCAATTCATTGCCAAAACCTAGCTGCAGTTAAATATTTTCTACCGTTGAAATAACCAGTGCTTATTGCTACTTAGTCAGTGTAAGAAAGGATCTAGACAGCGCTACGTGATATATTATATTCGTTATTACATGTGTATAGGGAATGACATGATATGTACCTTGATTGATTCCCATGATCTAGAAATGAACGTTACAACGCTTTTCTTGCCTTTTCATGTGTATATGCATTTGTAGTTTGACTTCACGTCTACGTCAATTCCATTATTGATTGCAAGAAGACAATTCATTGCCAAAACTCAGCTACTGTTGAACATTTTTTACTACTGAAATAACCAGTGCTTATTGATACATAGTCAGTGTGAGAAGGGATCTAAACAGCGTTACGTGACATATTTTATACTCGTACTTTCTGATATGTCTATAAAAAAGTGACATCACTTGCACAGTAATTTGATTAATTAGCACGATCAAGACTTGAACGCTACAGACATCCTATGCTATTTTGAGTCTCAAAAACAGTTCTACAGCGGAAATGGCAAAGTCATTGCTATTCATCACTGTGTTTAATACGCACTTATTCGGGCAATATATTTCATCTTCAGCTTGTGATGGTGTTGAACCATTACAGTCAGGCAGTCCGCCACAAACTTCCCAGCCCTTTAAATTTCGTCCGTACGAACAGCGAAAAAATCTGCCGGACCTGAAATTGTAAAACATTGCTAACATAACTGTGAAGTCGCAATCAAATACAGTAGAAGACACGTAACATGACCAGCCGCTTTTTATGGACATTTTGGTACTGTCCCGAATTTTTCATACAAAATTCTCCGTTTATTATGACCACTTTTTCCATAGCTTTTCCAGAGAAATTTGCGATTCTTTGCGAGACATTACCAAATTTTTTTTAACGTTAAATGTGACGTATTTTGGCCTTTTTCAACTATGTCGATTTAGGTTTGTTTATAGCAGCTTCAGTTTTTATGACCATCCGGATATTATGAACAAAATGGTCCCAAGGTCAAGGTCATATTAAGCGTCATATGAATCTAGGTTCTGAGTGACACTGATATATGACTTACAGAAAATATCGCATATGCCCAGCACTGACATCGGGTCCGCACATTGTCGCGCATCCTATTTAGCCTAGCTGTCAGGTAGTGAGTGGTACAGCTAGGGAAACAGTGACTATAACAAGTACTGAAATTGCAACCCATGTCCGAGCTCCATGCTCATCTTTAGGATTCAATATCAACTAAAATATTAATATACTGCTACCCCGACTCGTACTTCTATGTCACTAGATATAATATACTGACACAGAGTCAATAAAACTCACCCTATCGTAAAATTACAGAATTCTGGCAAAGTTTGATTCGGACAGAGCTCAGGAGAACATTCTTCCTCCAGGAAATAACATTCAGGCACACCATCACATTTCTTGGTTCGTTTTTCTGAAACAAAATGTAAGAATAATGTGAACTTTTCCAATAACGTATATAACACCTTATAAACAATATCGTGACTAAGGTTTGAGAAGGGATTTAAACAGCGCTACGTGATATATTATATCCGTTGTTACATGTGTATAGGAAAGGGGGGGGTATGTACTTTGATTCATTCCCATGATATAGGATTGAATGCTACACCGAGTGCCATAATGTCATAACAATAGTCATGATGATGTGTTACATTGTGTTGCATCATTATTTCTTACATTATATTATTATGTTATATTCGATGACATTCATTGCAAAATAATTACAGTAATATATATATATTGATTATCGAAACGTGCAAACATTTCTTTGAATCTGGTGGCCCACTGGTGAGTTTGGCCTTGGGCCATAAGTAGGTAAATCCGGTCCTGGCAAGGACACAGAAAGATGCACTCTAAAACTCACATCCCATATAAAGAGTTTCAATCAGCAGCTCGCCTAAGGCAAACATGGCGCCCCTGTCCGAGCATCATTTTAATGTATAAAAACTTGTTTTATATATACTGGTTCATTAGCTGGGATATAGTTTACTGAATGACAACAGAAGATTAAAAATTGAAATTTTGTCTCACTTGTGCGAGGACATTCGTAATCACAGTTTGGCAAGCCATCATCATCATCAGAGTCTGCGCAAAAATAGAAATAAAATTCATGTAAAGTTCTTTCGTAGGGAGTGTGACTGCTTGAGTTAATCCAAGGCTACCTGTGCAAGTTGCATCTGAAGTTTTTTTGCAATATTTCTCATCGACAACTCCAGGGCATTCAGCTCTGCAAAATAGAATGCCTTAATTTCCAAATATAATACGCAACCCAACGTCCAGATAACTGAAAAATCTCTATGTCCATGTATAATACGCACCCCGAATTTTAGTAAAAACTCAAGTCAGTCAAGGGCATAATTATGAGTTGAATATTTGATTGAAATTCATTCTCACCTTCCATTGCAAATATTTTGACTAGATATACATTGCAATTGAGAGTTCTTCGAGTTGCAAGTCACTGAACATTTGTTACAATCATCTCCTGAAATTTAACGAACAAATTTAAACTCAGGGAAATCTGCTTCGTAATGCTTACCTTACGACTTACGTAAATTTACGACTAAATCCAGTAAACCCTTGCTATGTTGATATTTTGTAAGTATGATTTTTATTAGTATTACGATTTAAGGATGATAGGAGTCGAATTGCCTGTAACAGTAGTATTAATACAAATAAATCTTAACTAACCCCAGCATAGTACGTCATCACAGAAGGGTAGAGATAGATCTCCCTCTCTGGTTAGACAGAGACATTCGTCTGATAAATCATCACAATCTATAATTCCATCACAAAGATGTACCAGACTGATTACTTTGGAACCGTCCAAGCATCGAAAACAGTGATCGTCGAGATGAGCTGAAAAAAGTTTCATTTTTGATAAAGTTCACCTGGAGTATGCGAATAGATCAAAGTATATACACATGTATTGACGAATATACTATGTCACGCAGCGCTGTTCAGACCTCTTTCCATACTAACTATGAAGCAATAAGCGCTGGTTATCTTAGTAGTAGACAATATTTAACTGCAGTTGGTTTTTGGCAATATATTGTCTTTGTATAATAAAATACTAAATTCAAGATGAAATCTAATTAGGTAAAGATAGGAGTGAAGAGCCAACTACCCTACCCTGATTTTTTGGCAAGATTAATCTTCTTTCACTCACTTGAATTTGTTCTTTTGTTATTTTCATCGCAGAAACATTCGTCAATTCCAAGTAAACAATCTGATTTTCCATTGCAATATAAATCACTTGTTTCGCAGTTACATTCATCTGAATCTAGTGGAATAAAAATAATGCAAGTTTCGCTAATGGTTCTTAACCTTTTTCCTCCCTTTTTTCTAATATTTGCTTGGGCTAATGACACGCTTTCGAGACCTGGACATTTCTAGACCCCTTGAATAGCAATATCGATCCCTGGAGATTAATGTGGCTATCCAAGAGGCCGATATATGTCCAGGGGACAAAAGAGGGTTAATAAACACAGTTTCATTTTTTTTTAATTATTTTCTTTGAATTTCTTTGAATATTTCTTATCGAGAAGCAGTGATGGAGTAAAAGGATGAAGAAATTTTTATCTTTAGATTACGAAATTTATCACCGATAACATTTATTCGATATATACATGATGGGGTTAAAGAGGGGTAAAGTATTCCATGAAGGGGTCAATGATTTTAAATGTTTGCCGTTCCCTTAACTAAGCAGTGACTGGCACTGCACCAGGCATCGTCCAATTCCATTATTCACCATTGACAATCTGTGTAGTGATACTTAATTCCATAACATTGCGTTCCATCGTCACAAAAATGTCGCCACTGCAGAAGACACGAGTTTCCCGTAGGTTTATAAGTACATGAACATTTTCCACTTACTATCATAACATTGTGCTCCTCCGTCACAAACATGTCTCCACGGCAGAAGACACGAGCTCCCCGTAACAGAATTTTTACAGGGAATACCAAGAGATTTATGTATACCTCGAGAATATGTGATTTCGTCGCTACCATCACTTAAATAAAACAAGAATAAGATATAAATCTGGGTAAAGTGCTGGAATTCATTATAGACGAGCTACTGTAAATAAGTAATGTTACGAACCCACAATTGTCAAATCCATCGCAGTATGCAGCTCTTGTGATGCAACGCTTGTTGTAACTGCATTTAAAATCGTCATCAAGACAAGTTGTACCTGGTTTATAATGAAAGTTAAGGAAGTTTTGTTAAGTGTTCGCTCTTGATCCGTATATGCCGGCATATAAGTCGCGTCTTGAAGCATAAAAAAATTTCCCAAAACTAGGGATCAACTTAATACACCGAGCATTAGAACCACGACATTACCAGCAGGCCTACATCCATACAGTAGTGTACTAATTCTATCATGTTAGTCTTGTACCATAACTTGTATGAAAGATCAAACATATACTACTTGCATGCTAAACTGCTGGTTAAAACAAACACATTCTTGTTAGTTAGATGGAAGTGATGCTGCCTTATTTTGAGGGTCGACTTATCCAACAAATATAGGCTAAAACTTTAAAACCTCAGAAATTCAGGGTTCGGCTTTTACGAGGTCATATAGTATTTCTGATATATTTCATAAAGTACTCACGGTTTCTCGACTCTCCTAGGTTCAAAGCGACGATAATCAAAATAGACAGTTCAAATAATGTTCTTCGCGTCTTCATTGCAAAATTTCGTAATACTTTCTACTAAGTACTTCGTAATATAACTATCCTGTAAATAATACCGGTTTATAAAGTAGCTTCTGCTTTGAGGTTGTCCAGTTAAATTAACATCTTACAATCTGTATAGAAATTGATAAGCAAACGGCCATAATTTCATTCCTTGCCGAAGATGAGGATATTTATGTAAATGTAAACACCTAGTGCCCCTCCAAAGCAAATTAATCCGTTCCCAGACCCTAATCCGAACCCATTACAATAAACCCTAACAGTAAATAACAGTCCAAACGTAAATTAACAGCTCAAATAAGTCAGGAGAATGATAAAGTTTCAAATTGAATTTTTTCCACGTCAAAATTGACCGCGATTGAAACATACTACCGATCACGAACGTACTTTACAAGGCGAGCGCAATTTTTCACTGCGCGCTTGGAATTTTCGGAATGCATTTTTTTACTACGCGCGCAGTTAGCATGTAGAGGCATAGGTTGAACTCTAAATGGAATTTCTCGTGAATTCAGAATTCGAAATCTCGAGCGTACAAAGTTAGGGTCGTGTGAAGTACGCGGCACCACTGTATCAGCAAGTAACTTTGGTTTGAAGGATTTATCTCATATACACTAATGTTATTACCCAATATGTTCACTTAGTCATCGTCAGTAATTTATGTGGAGTGCTTGGTTAGCTTTCCATATACATTTTTATAGTTCATTAATCCATCATGTTGGGAAGAAAGTATATGCTTATATCAACAAGAAACATAGGCTTGAAGAATAAGGCTCCAGTGTATATTAATCTGACTACACTGACTATCAAGCAGGGTCCATTTTGAAGTCTTTATGTGATCTAAAATATTCTATGAATTAAATATATAGTTTCATTGTTAAGATGCGTGAATAGTAGTAAAACGACACGAGTGAATCCTGTTCATAGATTTTACATCAATTATTTAAAATAATACTTGAGTGACAGCCATGGCATTCACATCATATTTCCTGTTACCTGTGATGAACAAGTTCTAATCATATCTAAGCATACATATAACAACACTTGAACAACATTAATATTTAACACATACTGACATTCCTTGCGATCACCTCGTTTAACAACCGTTATCATGACCGTCGAACGACAACCGATCCTCGAACTTACGACCGTTAGATAATGTTTACATCAGAACTTTAGGAATTCCGTTCTCTAGATGATTTATATAAAACTCATACTTGGTAACTTTTCAAACTCTCATGGACTCATGGTTAAACTGCTGGTTAAAACAAATAAATTCTTGACAGTTAGATGGAAGTGATGCTGCTTTATTTTGGGGGTCGACTCATCCAACGAATATAGGCTAAAACCTATCACCGTAGGGTGGCATTAAAACAATATATAAAGATATTTCCAGATCTGAATAGTATAGTATCGGATGAAGCAGAAAATCAGAGCTTTTTCATCGGCCTGCTTGCTTTGTAAACTGGCTGTAGCCTTGCTATTTGACTGTTGCTGTTTGACTGTTGTCCTTCTTACAATATTTCGTATTGGTATATTGCCCTTAGCTTCACTACGCGTTGTTCGCATTGTATTTATTTGTGTCAAGTAAAATATAATATACTAGAAAAGATGTTGAAGGCCTTGAACGAAACTGCTTATCCTTCCTGTACTAGGAAAATCTTACGGATAAAGCACTATTTATGTGCATGCGTATTTATTAGCAGAGCGATATTTAGCCAAACAATACATACTAGACAACTGAAATTAAATACCAAGACTTCCCTCAGGGTGTGATAGGGTGGCTATCAGAGTACGGGTATTATGTGCAACAAAAACAATAATTATTGATTAGTTTACCTCTGGCTCAACTTTATAAACAAACAACATTAAACAAACTACTGTAACATTAGTTACTAGATCGTGAGAATAGATCAAAGTACATAACATGTCATTTTCTATACACATCTATTATAGTATATTATATATTAAGTATCACTGGTTAGATCCCTTCTCACACTGACTATGTAGCAATAAGAACCGCTTATCTTAGTAGCAGTAGGTATATACACTTGTATTAACGTATATAATATAATGCATAGCTCTGTTTAGATCCCTTCTCACACTGACTCCCCAGCAATAAGCACTGGTTATCTTAGTAGCAGTAGGTATATAGTACTTGGTATATACACATGTAACAACGGATATAATAAATTTACCTAAAGTTAAATATAATTATATTTTCTTTGTTACGATGCTGGCTCCTTCACATTGAAAGTAACAAACTACAACAGAGAGTTACAAATGCAAACGAGTTGTCCGTTTTTAGCTGGACCTGATTCTGAGTATTTCATTTTAATAGAAGAAGTTTGATATCTGAAAATAGCAACTATGATGCAATCTTACCAACGATTCATTGATTTCTAAACGAGAAATCCATAGGTACAATCAATTACAAGGCTGAATTGCTTGTGGACCCCAGGCCAAACTCATCAGTAGCCCCAATGCATAGAAATGTTTGCATGTTTCAATAACCAATATATATATATTACTGTAATTAGTTTGCAATGACCAAGTGTCATCAAATATTACATAATATTATAATGTAAGGAATAAGAATCACGGTCTCCTCACACTTATGAGAATTTCAACACAATGTAACACGTCATTACTTTTCATCAAATTGAAAGGTTTAACTAAACCGTGACCATACAGAATAAGCAACGAACGAAACACTGTGTAAAATCATATTTCACGCTTGAAAAACAAGGTTATACACTGCGCGAAAAACTAGTTGCCTCATATGCCATAGCACGTTTCCATAATCAATATATATATAAATGACTTTAATTACTTTCCAATTGCTAAATCACAGTTTCCCCAATTGAAACAATGTTATACGCTGGCAGGATGCACGACAAATTTGTTACAGTGGGTCAGTGGTCTGCTTGACCTATTGGTGAACCTTGTCCTAATCAATTAAACATTGTACTGTCGGTGTGTTATCCTTCTGTCTAGGAAAAATCGAGAACTCGGACCTGGCGTCAGATATATCATTAATTATGTACTGGAATTTATAGTTGACATTCAGAGAACAAAGGCGTTATTGCAGTTTTGACGTGCTGAGTGATTAGCTGCTTGTTTAGCGTACAGTTTCATATATGACACGGGTATAATAGTATTGACACTGTTGCAGCATTAAAGCGTTCTAGATCGTGTAAATGAATCCAAGTACATATCATGCCATTTCCTATACACATGTAGCAACGAATATAATATGTTACGTAGCGCTCTTTAGTTCCCCTTCTCACACTAACTATGTAGCAATAAGCTCCGTGTCTTTCAGTAGTAGATAATATTCGAACGCATGCAAGGTTGAACTCAGACCTCGGGCGCTCAATTCATTTCACAGGCAATTGACGGTCCCAGAGAAACAGTGAGACCTTGGAGGCAGCTTGGAGGGCTTCTCAACATAAAAATTACATTACAAATTAAAAAAATGAGCTAAAAACGAATGATAAACCGCATTTCACAAAAAAATATGTTAGGTTCCGAAGAAGACGCCTGATTATATTTTTCCTAAATTTATTGAATATAAGAATAACTTTGACCACAATTTTCTGTTTATATCATAGGCCATAGTGATATAAAATACTGATGAAATATCAACCAGTGTCAAAAAAATAATGGTGCATTAAATTTCAGTTACGAATTTTTTCTCGGAACCATTGACTTCACGCTTCCCTAAATTCGCCTTCGTGGTTACAATTTTACATCTAAGTTGCAAAGCATCCAAATTAAATTACACCCGCAATTATTTTTCTACGTCCAAAGTCTGAAGGTAAATGATTGTTTTTGAAGTAAAAGTGGAATTATAATTAATAGTATTGCTTATTTGTTAAGAATAAATAAATGTAATATAAATTTTAAGGAATTAAAAGTGTCTAAAGTGATAAACCAACCTCAAACTTGCCTTACAAACGTTCGCCATAAGCTTGCTCAGATTTAGCGGTGATAATTTGCAGATATTAGTTTAGTTTATATGTTTTCTTGAAAAGTTAAATTTTGCTGATTTCACTGTGTACAAAAGGTGAAGCTCGTAGTAATGGGTAAGTTTATGGATTGTTTTTTCCGTATTTTCCGTAATTTTTAGGTCGAATTCAACTAATTTTCATGGCGGTTCTGTATATCGACAGATACCTTTGCTACAGGTTCAATTTAAGATTTCATGTTTGACAAACTTCAGATCAAAAACGACCAAAACGTTCTGCTAAAAATTGCGCAATCCCGAAAATATGGTCGTGATTTTTATGGGTAGAACGTACTAACGCTTACTATTGTTTTTCTGATTTAATTTACTGACTAAGTTAACTAGCACACAACTTCAAATACATTTATCATTTTTTTGCCTACGTTAGGTCATTTCAAAGTTAAATACCTTTGATTGTAAATATCGTCCAGTTTTTTGTTAACTGTTTTTCTACTTCATTCAGGGATTATTAATTTTTATTGAGATTTTTTAAAGTTTGGTTATTTTTTCAGATCTTAAAAAAAAATTCACTTCGGAATTGACCGTCGGTGAATCAACTTACAAATACATAAATATACCAAGAATTGTTGAGCCTGAAGTATTTGGTAAGTACTTCATTATTCCGTCAGTAATTGTCACATAATGATTATAACTGTGGTACTATGGACAGAACATGGTGCAAGTATGAACCAAGATTTATAAGTTAGAATGTAGCAGTTTGGGTCCGGCAAATTAATGCTAGTTTACTTACAGTGTGGGTAGTGATTGTGTTTATAGAGATATATGAACACCCCATGATTAATATGAACTTACAAGATTAGAATTTACTGCTGTGAACAGACAAAATATACTTGGTTTTGTTTATCTGATATTTTTGGTTCTGTGTCAGTATCGGCTCCTTTAACCGATTAATATTATTGATAAGCATGCATGCTGGAGTAAGAAAACCATGGCTGATAGAAAACATATTCAATTCATCATGTGAAAATACATAAGAAACATATATTATTAACTAGGACACATGAGCTAAGCCTACCAGTGTAATCTAACCCTATTCCAAGTTGTTTGAATGTACCTCTATTTGTTTGAACCTGTATTTCATCACATAAAACTTTTTACAGATTCTCTTCCTTATTCCATTCGAATACTGCTTGAATCGGCGATTCGAAACTGCGATAATTTCCAAGTTCACAAATCCGATGTAGAATCGATCGCAGGATGGAAGGAAAGGTCAAAGGTTGCAACCGAGGTCAAATTCAAACCGGCTCGAGTCGTGCTTCAGGATTTCACGTTAGTTGAATTTTGTCAGTGTATTTTTTTCAGTGGCACTTTGCGATTATTTTTAACAAATTCACATTTACTTGTAGTGGTGTACCGGCAGTCGTAGATTTTGCAGCGATGCGTGATGCTGTTCAGAGACTAGGTGGCTCTCCTGATCGCATCAACCCTATTTGTCCGGTCGATCTTGTCATTGATCATTCTGTTCAAGTTGATTTCAACAGAACGTAAGATGTTGTTCGTGGGAAATGTGTTTTCGTTTATTCCAAGGTCTAGCTGCTGTAAAATACGACGCCAGGGGAATAATACAATTCCATGACACCATAGAAAATATTTTGGTCTAACAAAGTTCCTTAAAAGCAAAGTAGGTCGAAGATTTACTTGTCTTAGTACATGGAATGTACCAGTTCATTCCAGCTTTTTTTCATGGCTTGAGGGGATATTTTGACCTTCTTCAAGACCCCTAAAACCAGTCATTATTCCTATAACTCCCAATTATAAATCTTTATCTTGATGTGGAAACAACGCCTTCCAATTCTCCTCTCCTCTCAGGTTCTAGTGACTTTGACGAAGGTGAAGCAATCGAAACTAGTTTTATATCTAGATATATTCGACATAGAAATGTAATCATTGAAGAGTCCTTATCCCAATTTTCAAGTAGAATACACATTTCCTAAAAATCTTTCGAAAGACGTATTATACCTGGCAAATTCAGGAATTTTTCATCCTTTTTTTATCTGTAGATCTGACGCTGTTCAGAAAAATCAAGAGAAGGAGTTTGAAAGAAATTCAGAAAGATTTGAATTCCTCAAAGTAATAATTTCTCTGCTTTGAATAATTATTATTAATCTGCTTTGACAGAGTTACCCATCCTGTGTTATTAACTCCAGTTAAATGAAAAGGTTCTGTAATTATGTTTCTCTATTACATCATAGTGGGGTGCTTGTGCTTTCAAAAACATGATGATTGTTCCTCCCGGATCCGGGATCGTTCATCAAGTCAATCTTGAATTTCTTGCTCGTGTTGTCTTCGATATGGATGGATGGTTGTATCCGGACAGTCTCGTTGGGACCGATTCCCATACGACAATGATAAATGGTCTTGGTGTACTTGGATGGGGTAAGTTGATTTGAATGTCTGTGATAGATACCGAAGGCACGGCAGATATGGCACGTGCCCTGGGTGTCACTGACACAAATTTCTGATAAAGTTAGACAAGCGCTCTATTTTATTGTTCATCCAGGTGTGGGTGGTATCGAAGCAGAAGCTGTCATGCTTGGACAAGCGATATCTATGGTGCTCCCTCAAGTGGTTGGATATAAGATTACAGGAAAGATCCACTCTCTAGCGACATCTACTGATGTTGTTCTGACCATCACAAAGGTAAGAACATGACCAAGTTTAAACAGAATTATTGTACAACGGAAGAGCTCTTATAGGTTCATAACAATATTCTTGACGTCATGACACAGTAATATCGAGACGTTTCAAGCAAGCTCTTTTTGTGTGATGTGGTATTATGACCACTCTGGGCGGAATTCCTGAGGCATGTCCTTGCTGTTGAGTAAGGTCCCGAGTATATTATTAAAATTCCCTTGGCGTGTCTGTTCTCTGGGTTATCTTTTCCTTTTAAATAATTAACCAAGTCACCCCAAAGATTCTGTGAAATTTTTCTTTCTCTTTCAGCATCTAAGGCAAATAGGAGTCGTCGGAAAATTTGTGGAATTTTTTGGACCTGGAGTTTCAGCTCTGTCGATTGCAGATCGGGCGACGATATCAAACATGTGTCCGGAATACGGTGCAACTGTTGGATTCTTCCCTGTTGATGATAAAAGTATTGAATATTTGAGAAAAACAGGTGAAATTTATTTTAGTATCTTCTTTGTTTTACACATTTTAATAAAAATTGCAATACCCGCTTGAAGTTTAGATATAATATATGAGGGTGAAGATGAGTAGCTCTGCTTGTNAATCCATCATGTTGGGAAGAAAGTATATGCTTATATCAGGCAGGTTATCTCTGCTATTTTGCAATAATGTTATTGCTGACTAGTCTGATTAATCACAGGTCGTGACGAAAAGAAAATCAAGATTGTGGAAGAATATCTTCGCGCTGCAAAACTTTTTCGTAATTTCTCAGATGAATCAGAGGATCCTCATTTCTCGCAGGTGAGCATTACATAGCTGCAAAGAAAGTTAAATATGTATAACAAAGTATATTTCAGGTTTATGACCTTGATCTGGCATCGATTGTTCCATCTTTATCCGGACCAAAACGACCACACGACAGAGTGTCCGTCACTGATATGGAGAATGATTTCAAATCTTGCCTTTCCAACAAGGTGAGTTAACTCCAAATTATGGTTCGTGTTGTTACCATCAACCTTGCCCAAGTAGGCATTGAAATTTATCATTTAAACTACTAGGGGACCCAGATTAATCCTAAATAGGATGCTATTCCTCAGGGAAGCTGGACCAAGGTTTTCTTCATTCATGCATTATTCTGGGATGCGTCTGGGCCTCTGGTACTAAATTTGGTGAAGATACGTTGAGATATAGGGTTATGTTTGGAGCCGAATAAATTTTAGTGCATTTTATATAGATTCTACTTCACACCTACAAACTTTCTCGATTATTACAGAGACAAATCCCTTATTAGACTTTCTTTGCTTTCAGGTCGGATTCAAAGGTTTTGGAATTTCTTCTGATGATTTGTTGAAGAAAGTTCCATTCGTTTTTGACAAGAAAGAATATGTTTTGCATCACGGAAGTGTCTGCATTGCTGCGATAACATCGTGTACAAACACAAGCAATCCAACTGTTATGCTTGGCGCTGGTGAGTTGTTAGAGTTGTATCGAAGGTTGTAGTAAGCAGGGGTTACTTTAAATGACGTTTGGCAACACTTTTATGGAGATGGTATTACCTATAGTCACTGATGGAATGATGATGTACCAAGAGGTTAGTAAAACCTTGTTTGGAGGTCACCATCATCGCCCGGACTTTGTCGGTACCCTATTTACATAGCTGGGTCGACTCTGAGTTGTGTCTCAAGGACAGGTAGATGGTTCTGGCGAGGTTCGAACCCGCACCCTCTCGATTGTGAGACACGCTCGCTAATGCTGAGCCAATTAATTAATTAATTTACATAGCATGATAAATATACATCAACTTTTCAACATTTCCAGGTATTCTTGCTCGAAATGCAGTGCTGCAAGGACTCAAGGTGGCGCCATACATCAAAACTAGTTTGTCGCCAGGTAGTGGAGTCGTGACCTATTACTTGAGAGACAGCGGTGTGCTTGCATTCCTTGAACGACTTGGGTAAGCGGTGTTTTTGGCCATGATAGGTTCATGATATGCTGAATGTCATGGTTGTGTTACATTTATATATCATCTCTGATTTCTACCACAGATTCAACATTGTTGGATATGGCTGCATGACATGCATTGGAAACAGTGGTCCACTGCCAAAGGAGGTTGAGAATGCCATTACAAAGGTTTGTTTTTTCTTTCTCACTTTCCTTTGTGCTATGATGTATTTAGAGAATGTATTTAGAGATGTATTTAGAGATGTCTTTAAGAAACTTGTTCCCTACTTAGTGTCATTCCCAGATCTATAAGTTCATCTGTCATAACTAATTACTAGTTTTCTGTAAAATTGATTTCCCTGGTTTTGACAAAATTCTTCTCCTTCAACCGTTGATTTTTCCTTATTTTATCCTCATTCAGGGTGACTTGGTATGCTGTGGAGTTTTGTCTGGTAATCGTAATTTTGAAGGTCGAATTCATCCTTACACGAGGGCAAACTACCTCGCATCGCCAATGCTCGTTGTCGCCTACGCAATTTCTGGAACTGTGAATATCAATTTTGAAAGTGATCCATTAGGTGGGGATAAATACAATCACGATTATTTATTGTGCTGTCTCGAAGTATTTCTCATTATATTTTTTTGATATCACCAGGTCTCAGCGACTCAGGAAAACCTGTTTATCTTCGTGATATTTGGCCAACAAGAAAACAAATTCAAGAAGTTGAGAAACAATTTGTTTTGCCGAAAATGTTCACTGAAGTTTATTCTAACATACAGGTGAATAAATATTTTCATATGTTCAATAGTTAAAGGCATAAAATTCAAATTTAAATTCTATAGTACTAGGGCCTAGTTTTGCTTCATTTGATTCCAACATATTTTTGTTTTAAGAATGGCAGCGAGCAGTGGAAAGCTCTCAAAGCTCCATCTAGTGTCCTGTATCCATGGCAACCTGAATCGACATACGTTAGATCACCGCCATTCTTCCGGACTATGGTACGTTCGCAATCACAACCACTAAGTGCTGCTCATGAGTAATATATGTAGTCTTAGGTATAAAACACGAAGCTTGAAACGATTGCACAATGTAGCAGACAGACAGTCGCTTACGAGAACACAAGTACAATTCTAATCCTCATGAAAAACATGGTCTTCCATAATAAATTAATTACAGCGAAAAACACAGGCATTGTTACGCAACCGGGTAAAACTTAGCTATCTCCTGAATAACAAACAAAACACTGTGTTTATTAACCCTTAGACATTTATTGACCCCTTGGTCACATCGACCATGCCGATCAGTAATAATTCGATTTTATGACAGCAACTAGACCTTCCAGAATTCGAACCAATCAATGATGCGAACATTCTTCTTTTTCTTGGAGACAGTGTTACTACCGATCACATATCACCCGCTGGATCAATAAGTCGAACTTGTCCAGCTGCTAGGTATCTTGGTCTAAAAGGGTAAGTTGAATTTGACCCTGTTCCAGCAAAGTTAGTGATTCTCAAACATTCATATATTTTGTGAATTAAAAGGAGGTAGTTTTGATGTGTGTCATTTCGATGTGAAGAACGGATACAGCGACTGAGTGATCGTGCATAGCTTAGAGGTTATGTAACCATATGTAACTAGGTTCATATGTAACCAGCAGAGCTATGCACTAAGAATTAGTTCGACATAGAATTCCACACACAAACACATTTACTATTATCTATATATAGAATAGATCCCTGTGGTCTGATATCACCCACTTTTGGTATCGCTACTCTACGTAGGGATATGATTTGAGTTTACTTATAATTTGTTTATCATTTCATTTTGAAGGCTGAAGCCTCGTGATTTCAACTCGTACGGCAGTCGTCGTGGTAACGATGAGATCATGGCTCGAGGTACATTCGCAAACATCAGACTCAAGAACAAATTGATTGGAAAAGAAGCTCCGAAGACTGTTCATGTCCCATCAGGAGAAATTGTAAGTATTTAGATTTGATCTTGAAACTTTTTATCACTCGACACTCGCCTAGAGCATCCTGTGGCCTATAAACATCTTCATCTTTTCAAATAAGAGGCAATTGGTTCCCAATGAATAAAATTTCAAATTAAGGAGGAATTCGTGACGAATTTGCGACAAGAAATGAGCTATAAACTTGACTGTATATATATATATGCCTTCCAATTACTAAAATTATCCTAGAAGTGGTTCCTTACGTGGGATGTAACATAGCGGTCATGTTCAACTCTCCTAGCTAGGAAAGTCAACAGCAAGTGAACACTCCTTTATTTACTCAGATGGATGTTTTCGACGCTGCAATGAGATACAAAGAGGAAGAACGTCAGTTGATTGTGATTGCTGGGAAAGATTATGGAAGTGGATCAAGCAGAGATTGGGCAGCAAAAGGACCATGGATTCTGGTAACTACTGATAAATTGATAATAATTACTAAACACAGGAAAGTCCAACTGCAGGTGCTCCACATGATGTTTTGTGCTACGTAGAGTAAAAATATCTTCTACGACGTTACATACAAAGTACAAGGTACTACTGTATTTGGGGAATGTAATAATTAGTGGTCAGTGATATCATTATATAATGATATCAATATATTTAGTCTTGTCCATGTAAGATTATGAACAATGGCTATTCCAATACCATCTTATAATGCTGGTATATTCTTATTAATTAGTTGGCTACATGCAACCTGTGTCTACCTCCACAACGCAATAACAACCTTCACGGCGCTAATGCAACGGTGATCGATTACATACATAAACCTTACTTCGGTCCTTTGGCCAATCAAATCACCATCCTGAACCATCTTGAGTGTTGAATCCCCCACACATTTTGAGGGGTCAAAGGATCCATGAATTTTTTTTGGTGGACACTAACAGAATGAAATATAAACAGTGAATTTGCTACCCCATCTTATATATATATTAAACACGCAATTTCGATATCTGTTTTTTTGCTGTGCCAACGTAGTGTTTATGCAATATTTCACAATTGTTGAACAGGTATAAATATCTTCAATATTAAATCATTCTTTATGTTTCAGGGTGTTCGAGCCGTTATCGCTGAGTCGTTTGAACGGATTCATCGTTCGAATCTCGTCGGTATGGGCATAGTTCCGCTTGAGTTCATGGAAGGACAAAATGCTGAATCGTTGTCCATAACTGGGAAAGAACGATTCAGCATAAAATTACCAGAGAATCTTTCACCTGGGATGACGGCAGATGTTTTCGTAAGTATTCAATTTGACCATAAATAACTTGCCAAGAGTTTTATTCTTCCGTGTGCTGTTTACGCTGAGGCAGGGGTGGGCAAACTATGGCCTGTCAAGTTTTTCTGTGTAACACTTTACAAATTTTCAAAAAAACAAAATATTAATTTTTTTTGTTAATCTCATAATTCTCGATTTTTGGAATAAAAATATTTATAAATTAAATTAAAGCAAATTTGTATGGTGAATGACTTAACAAAAACCAGCTCACAGTAGACCAAGCTGTTAAATAGGGTACTGGCAATGCCGGGGCAACGCAGCGATGACGGTGATCTCCACCGAGGTGATGGTTACCTCTTGTGTCAATCATCGTCCAGTAAATAATAAAATGCAACTTTTATCTAGATATCTTTATATTCTTATTAGATTTTTTCTCATGTTTGCAATAGAATGATGCTAACTATTAATTCTCTGTATTGACAGTCTGATTCCGGGATCAATTTTTCTGCTCTCGTTCGATTTGATACTGATGTTGAATTGGAATATTTCAGACATGGAGGAATTCTTAATTACATGATCAGATCAATGCTTGATTGAATTCTTCATTCAGGTTATTCCATGTTTTTTTATTTACAGTAAACCATTATTCGATGATTTCATAGCTTTCATACAACTTGCTAAAGATGGAAATATTTAATTCGATCCTTAACATAATACATTAACTGTACATGTTCAATATGTGATACAAATGTAAGGAGTCCTGTAGTACCACCCCCCTACGCCGCACCCTGATCTCATTCGGTCCAATTAAGACTTCACAGTGCCCACATTAAGAACCACTGCATTAGACTATTCATTGCGATATAACTAATTCAATTGTTACTCCAATGTACATGGATTATTACATTGTTAACACCATAAGCCAAATTTTAATTACTTTAGAAAGCATTTGAGTTGTGAGTTTGTTATATGCCTTGTTATACGCACAACCTGTATAAGCTTCAGATGTAATTACAGTAGAACAGTGTAATACCATATATACTCCAGTTAAAAGGATATTGAGAGCTGTGTGAGCAAGAGATATTCCTTCTATGATTTATTTGTGTTGGCCCAACATGAACAGAGTGTATGAGCTGTCGTGGGTCACACGAAAAAACCTCTGATGGCCACTTGCTGGCTGTTTTTAGCGCAAGGGTCCAGAGCTTTTTGGGATGGTCAAATTATACTACTTGCTGCTTAATATAACTGCTTAATCTTAGTGTACTCAGTATTTGAAAAAAGGCGTGAAAGGATACCACATATCTATTTCTTTTATTTTTTTCGACCACTTGCGCTGTGTGTGTATATCGATTGCTCAGATGTATTTTTAAACAACTCGTTTCATATTGAGTACACTCACATTGGTAATGTTAATTTCCTATGATAATTTGTAGTTTCATCATTATATGCAGCAATCATTTATTTCTTATAGAAAATATTAGAAATGCAATTTATTAACCAATCAATGTGTTGCAGTGCAGTGGAGACAGTACAGACTTCGATTATCGACATTGTAAAATATCTAGAGATTACATACAGCAAATATCAATCAGAATAGGAGGAATTAATTAATCTTTGAGTTAGTCTCAAAATACAGTGAGACACTTGTTAATATATTCAGGAGAATTTTTCCATGTTAAAAAGTCTTACTTTGATAACATGATTAGTTCTGGTTTGCATTGATTGACAGCTGCTTGGAAATATGATTTCTAGAATGAGCTTTTATTTCCGACTTTCATTGGTATCATCGGAACTTTCAGCTTGTCTCCCAACGTCATGTATTTGCTTTTGAAATCATCAAGGTTAATATAACAACCCTGAAAAAAATAGAGTACAGATCCTGTGAATGAATGGATCAAGGAATCTATTAAGAATGTATATATTGCTGGCATAGAGTGTAGTACTTTCTTATTAATAGTAACTCAGATACTTTTTGTAAGTTGCAATTTCTCCAGCTCTGGTCGGGCTCGAACCCGAGACCTCGTGGTCGGGAGACTTTCTCATGAACAATGAGTACTCCCTTCCTGTTGTTATTATTTAAACATTTTTTACCTGTAGATGTCGTTTCCCGTTGTCTTTTGATTTATATTCTGTTCTTGCGTGAGCCATTCTGTGGTTGTTGAATACTACAATGTCACCGGCGTCCATGCGAAACAGCCACTGAATAGAATAGTTTTTCATTTTTTTCTCAGTTTCAGTTTTTCACATTCAAATTTATTCGAAAGTCGAGATGCATGTTATACATGGAGACGAGTAAAGTCAGATAATTGCCGGCAAAGCTCGAGTAGGTCGGAATAACCTTTAAATGGGGGCGTTAATTAACCTCAGTGACCTCAACTGTAGTGCGTATTCATCAAGTCTATACAGCGCGTGTCTCCAGGCTTATGTTTGGTGTAGGTGTGAGGAGAAGCACGATTTAATAGGTTGAACGAACGCATTGACTTGAGTTCTGACTCCAATTCGGAGTGCGTATTATTTATGGGTATAGAGATTTTTTAGACCACCCTGACATAGTAAATTAAATCCCCTGACTATACCTCGAGTTCTTTTCTTCTTAATATTTTGATAAACTTGTTGTACGAAGTGTAATAATCATCGACATCTTTGTTGAGAATTCGGACAACACCTTCAACGCCCGGATTCCAATGAACAGCAACAACCTAAAACCCGAAACGTCATAACTCATTATTACAAAGTATCAATAAACGTGATGATATGAAAGTATTTAATAGCGCGCTGGGTTTTCTACGTGGACGGCTCTGTAGACGCTGTGAACAAATTATAGTGATATTTTTAACTTAGCAAAATCTCACTAGGTCGCTATGGCCTAGGATTAGGGGGCGTTTACCCAAGCCAATATCAGAAAGAGGCGCTGGAAAATTAGGGTAAAGAACCTGATCTATTGTAGCATAATTACTGCTCATCGCTAAATATTTCTCACTTTGTCGAAATAATCGACTTCAATATGAGGTTTCATGGTCTCGTATTGCGCAGGCTTTTTTCTCTTGTAGTCTTTCGTCTCAAACGAAGCTGGAATCTTAGTCAATGCTTTGAACGCTTCTGGGTTTTCCTTCCTCAAAATATCAGCGACTTGAAATAAGTCAACGAATTGGGATTTCCCTCCGATGACGCTATCGTCGAATCTGTGATGTAATTAAAATACTGTTGTGCATTGAATAATTGCAAGTATCCCTACATAAATAGAAAGCAATGATACGGTAAACATAGTCCTATAACCGGTTCTTCCGTCCCCGAAAATTCACAGTAATTACAAATCGCGATCTGTCAGTTTCAAACGCGATGCCATACTAGCAGAACTTTCATTTGACTACTAAGTTCCAATAATGGTTTAGCTATTTAAAGCTATTTAAAGTAATAACAATAGCAAGCTGTTGATCTGTTGTACTTCTGTTACATGTGCACTTGTATGATTTAATTTTACTCATTGTACTTTTCAGTCATTTGAAGCAGTGACTAAATAATGAAGTAATAACAATAGAAAGCTGATTGACATACTTATGAGCATTGAGTAGTTGTATTCCTGGTTCAGTTTCGTACCAAGGAAGATCTTGATGATATGGAAGGCCGAGTGAAGTATGCGCTGTATTACGAGGTGAAGGCTGAGGAATGACTTGAAACATCTGAAAATATAATGTTTACCTTGTTGGCTTGAATGGATTTGATTAATAGCGGAAAAATCTTTATTAAAATGAATGAGGATAACTCGGAAGCCATTTGCTTGGTCCTATAGCAACACCAGTGTATGACGATTATGTGTAATGCTAAACAAGGAGATGTAATATGTAAAACCTTCTAAAATAAAAGTCTCATCGATTTCGAGCTTGCACTGTACAGTGAAAGTTGGTTACTTAAACGTCAGATAGACGGAACTTCGGTTAGCTCGAAGTTATTTACCTGTTCCATTCGACTTCGATCTAACGAGCTTTTACTGTATTTTGATTACTGTTACACCAAGTTAGCTACACCGTACCCTGTTTGTTATAGTTTCATGAACTGGTCCAAATGTCGAAGCGACCTTAAGTACTATTGAATCCTGTTGTGGAACGTTTTTGATAACACAGAATCCAATCCTCATCACTTTGTCAGCACATCTTAATAATAAAAACACAATACCAGGGTTGGGTTCGAACCCGTACCCTCTGTATTTCTATCGCATGCATACTCATAAATCCATTTATCTTCGTTTTTATCCCTGTCTCTGTAATCAACCGTCGGTAATGCAGTAACTTTCGGATCAAAGTAATTCGGTTCTCTGCGCGAGATGGCGCTAGAGAGACAGGCGTCACAATTGCAATATTTTCTCAGCCAAGCAAGTTCCACTTCAGTCACGTGATTGTCGAGATAATCGTTATTAATTTGCATGACTAACTTTCCATCTATATGGAAATTACAATTAATATGTAACTGTTTATAACAATGGTTAGACCGTGTGTTAGTGTTATGTAACAAACCCTTTGCGCACGCCGATTCAATTGTGATGTCAGCGCTCAACTTAGATTTGTCAACATAGGTGGTGCGGCATAGTTTACATTTGCAGTAACTGCGAAGTAAACATCCATTCCAACTGAGAAAGAAAATGATTAACGTAAATAGAAAATACAAGCAATGACACGGGAAACGTAGACTCCCTTAGAAGTGTGCGGTAGTACATGGCCCACAGATGGTTCTCGAAAATTCACAGTAATTACAAATAGCTATCTGTAAGTTTCTTACTGCGGGCTAAGCAACTAACCGAACTTTCATCAGTCCAGTGTATTTATGTATTAGATTTTTCTTATTATTAGTCACTTATAGCAGTAGATAAATAATAAATCGATAGGTAATTACGTTAGTAAGTTGTTGGTCTGTTGGCATTTTGTTACAGGTTGTACTTGTATAGTTCAATTGCACTTGTTGTACTTCTGCTAGAATGAAATGACTAGCAAAAAGATTGACTTGTGTCATAAGGGACCCGTACAGTAAGCGTAAACAACATGCTGGAGAATATATCTGTTTTTAAGTTATTGATGAATATCGTGAAAGTACAAAGTAACGTAAAGTCGAAGGTAACGTAGTGTGAGGTATTACTATATGCAATTTTACATACGTGTGCTCGTGTCCATCTTTCCATTTGATATTCAACCTTGTTCTTTCGCCGACAATTCCAATTTCGCACTCGTTCATTATTAAAATCTCCTGTCTACACTGCACAGTTGCAAAAGTAAACTATTTTATTCTGACACGTGATGCAGCAGTCGTCGCATTGTGTTGACTTTACGAATTAACAGTTTGTTGCAATTCACAAGTTAATGATTCATGTTTGATGTTTGTTCTGGTTCTGTCTCGGTGAACTTTGAAACATTGAAATATATCTTGTACTGTATGTGGATGCGTATCGATAATGTTGTGCGACATTAAAAACGTAACAATACTAAAATACAAAAGGGCAAGGGGACATGGTAAATGAGAGCTATATTTTTGAAATCTCTATGAGCTGACGTTTTTGCATCCCGTCAAGATAACCCTGGTATCAGTGAGCTGATCTTCATACAGATATATCGTTAGTTAGTGATCGAGCACTATACTACGAGGTATAAAGATTTTACGCTTTTAATGTCGCACATCATCGATAGGACAAGTGTGGCTAAGATAACCGTGGTCAGCTACAGCATTATTTAGTTAGTACTGTTGATACAGGTGGTTCAGCTGGTACACATTTTAGTATTTTCCTTTATGAAAATACTAGCGGGGTTTTAAATAGTCTTATATCGCTTTTGCATTTCGCTTATTTTTCATATTTGCTTTATTTTCCTCAACCTCCCAAGACCCCCCAATGCGCAAATATCTCTCCGATGATTGTATTGTTTTATCATAGTATAGCGTTACAAACTATATTGTTTATTGTTTAATTCATCACAATTAGAAACCATTAGTTCCTTTTAACATCTCACAATAGGATATCAGGCTCACTACTTTGACGCAGTGCTGAGCAAAATATCAGAAATAGTACATTTTGGTATGAAATAATGATTTTTGATATAAAATAATGGCTAAATTATGATTGCAGGTTGTTGTCAGAACGCTTCCTTATTTTTTCAATTGAAATAAGTATGCTATGCTAAGTTATTTCGGAACTCTTGCATATAAACGAAGGACTGTACAAGCTTGTTAAATTTATAGTGATAAGAGTTGTATTATAGAAAGATTACTCTTGCCTTCTCGCCATTCCTTGACTTTATATGCTCCTGAGCTATCTGACTTAACATCTGTTTAACTGATTGGACTTCGTCCAGAAATTAATATTTTATTATATAAATCTAATTAAGGCCGAAACCCAGCTGCTGCAGTTAAACCTTTTCTATTACCAAGATAACCAGTGCTTATTGCTACATAGTCAGTGTAAGAAGGGATCTAAACAGCGCTAAGTGATATATTATATTCGTTGTTACATATGTATAGGAAATGACATGATCTGTACTTTGATTCATTACCATGATATAGAATTGAATGGTAAAGTCTGTCTGTTTATATGTCTGTCTTAAAGCAACGTCGGTATGTCTTAACATTTACTAAATTTACAGTATTTATTTGATATAACCTTCGTTCACATTTCAGTTTATAAATAGAAGTAAATAATTGTCTTACTCATGCATATATATGTTACTATGACGACTGAGATATCAAAGAACTATAACTCACCATTGTGCGTTCAAAATGCTTTGACTTCCCGCATTCATCGCAGTGTCCCTCCCGTTCATAAGATCACAACGTTAGAAGCTAGGCAATTACGTACTGCGCCTGCGCCAACACCTATGACCCAACTTCCGGATCGTCGACAGCATAGGAAACTTTTAGCAAAAGTTGTCGGGTTCGATGCGACCCTCTTAGAACCCGCTAAATTACATCATAGCGACGTCATACACAGTCCTAGGTGAGTTGTGTTACGTCATATGGAGACCGGGATTCATAGTTTACATAGCTGGGCAGAGGGATACATAGTGACATCTTACATCTGACATATTGCTATGCGCAGACACGGCAGAAGTCTTACTGATACTGCACAACGTGCAGTACCGGAAGCGGAAGTAGAACCGGTCAGAGGTCATGCGTTTTCAGGGACACCTCGATTACTTCGTGGTGGAAATTCGAAATTGTACGGAATTCGTAGACAGGTAATTTCTATTGTAAAATCACAATCGCTAATTGTGATGTAATATTAAACTCCGTTGTTCGCTCGTTGTCCATTGTTCGCAAACTATAGTAATTTGATAATTACATTGTGACGTGCCGCCCAGGTGCTTTTTAACCCATTATTTGAATTGAACGCGAATCAGGAATATTAGTAGATAGAATTCTGGTAAGCATGGGGTTAATGGAGGCTTTAAAACCTGAGCGAAATGTTTATGAAATCACAATAGATAATGTGTTAAAACTCTCCGTTAAACAATGAAATATCTCAAATGATTATTTCGTAATAATACACAGGTTAAATATCATTTACATGAGTTTGCACAATTTCATATTATAAAGCAACTATGCAATGTCTATATACTACATTTCCCCGATACTATATTCAACGCGTCATGTAAATGTAAAGCGTCATCATTCGCATTTTTCAGTTATGACGTCATAAACTTATTTCCTAACAAAGTCTTATTTATGAGGTCATCTTGTTCATGTTCTAGATATCACCCTACAATCAGCTTGAACTGTCGCCGGACCCTCCCTCTACCACGCCCCCTTCTACCAGTACTGCACTACACAACAACCCCGATCTTACTTTGACGTCATCTCCTCCATTGATGAGGTCACAGAAAGCAGCGGTGACGAATAAACTATTAGAAAAAGATCGTCGTAGAAATGCTCCATGGGTTTATTGTTACAAAATAAAGAGAGATCGTCAACGCATGAATAAACTCATTGTCGCGAATGCAACGTTACCTATTTCCGATTTACTTCCGACAATATGATGTAACAGTACACTGCGTAACTTTAATTCATGACGCAATAGTAAACGAGATCGAAAAAATGAGATTGTGAGATTCTTTCACCTGTCAATATAGCATAAATAAATAATATGAATATGTTAAATATCAGAGGCTTGAAGTACTGGATTGTAGACGTTCATGTCGGCCTCTATGTTTTTTTGTCTAGTTTTTGCCGAGTAACCGCTTCAAATACACTCTCGCTGACAAAAGAGGAATATATACAGTGCAACCTCGCAGAACGAATTCAATTCGTTACCAGACCGAGCTCGTATTACATTTTACTCGTATTACAAAGCGATTTTTCAGATTGAAATTAACGGAAAAATAATCAATCCGTTCCAGCCACGCAAAGCAAGTTGCTCGCACATTGGTTGCACTCGTATTACGAGGTTAAACTGTATCAATTATATACTTTGAAATTTCGGCAAAATGGATTATCTTTGTAGCATTTTTATCGTAGTTTCTCCTGCTATAAACTATCAGTAGTAATATAATGAAGTAGCTGACCCAGAGTGACGCAATTGTCCCGTTCGCAGATGTACAGTACAGCATTTCTTTTATCGTAGAGTTTGTTCACTACATATATTTGAACCTTCTTTTAAAGGTCAGTTAGATTTCCCACTGAAGCCCACTGAATGACTGCCCTTAATTCGGTACTGTGTGTTGGTTGCTTAACTCTGATATATATTAATTATATAATTCGGCATTTCGGTAAATGAAATAGCTTTTCAGTTGATATTTTGAGACCAAACTAATGAAGACCCTCCGGCTTCAGCCATGTGCTATCAGTGGCAGTTGTCCTTATGTACAAACTAAATATTGTTATTCATATTATAAAGTGTGGATGATGCCACATATCAAATCAGTATTTGCTACTTGAGGATAGCAAAGGAATATACCCCCTATTATCAGATAGATTGCACTGTCCTGTATATATATATAATACATCTCAGATTGCATATTGAATGTGTAAGAGATTATTTGATAATTTAGCTTCAATAAAACCAAACATTTCAGTCCATGAGGGACTCCATGAGAATATGAAAAGTGACTAAGTATCAATTTGATATGAATTATCTGAATATTGAGAATCGCGATGGTTTAATGGAAACACTATTTAGCGGTCGTAAGTGTGAGGAACGGTCGTAGTTTAGAAGTCGTGATGGTCGTTATTTGAGGCATGTTAATGTGTTTAGTCAGATTATAACAGACAAAAACTATTTCTTTTTTTCCATGAATAAGTTTGAAAATCATAAACAGTTGATGTAATGTTATTGTATTGGGATTTACATTGTACATTGTTACGTCAATGTTATTCAAAACTTCATATCTCAAAACATATTGCCTCATTACCGTGCAGATGAATGTTATGTATACTCAATTGCATTATGTGATATTCATGTGTCATTGTAGTTTAATATATTGATTCATATAATAGATACAATATGTTTTAATAGATACAATATGTTTTATTCGTAAGTATTGGAATCATTTTTGGTAATCCGGAATAGACCAGCGTTAGTTGCGCCTTTGGTAAACTGTGTTGACTACCGGATATACGCGATGTTGAACCATTAGCATTCGGCACTCTTACTTGCTATCCCGCGTTTCTAATATGAAGGTAAATTATACAATATTTTTTCATACCGTGTGATGTGTTGGTGTACGTGAAGCAAACCATATATATGATTGCTACATCTATTCTTTTCTAGAGGATATGTAGTGATTATAGATGTATATGTGGGAATGACATGATATGTACTTTGATTCATTTTAACGGCATAGCACTGACCGCTACAATTGGTATACTAAATTTATTATGCAAAGCCAATTTATTGCCGAAACCCAACTGCAGTTAAACATTTTCTATTACAAAGATAACCAGTGCTTATTGTTACATAGTCAGTGTGAGAAGGAATCGAAACAGCGCTACGCGACATATTATAATCGTTATTACATCACGTGTATAGGAAATGACATGATATGTACTTTGATTCATTTCCACGATATAGAATTGAACGATACAATATTCGTACAAAAAAAACAAGCTTTCTCGAACCTGAGTCCGAAATCCCAGCAGACAATATTTAAAAGTAAAATATGATCTGTTATTTAATAAGTGTGAGGAATATTCCGTGCTCCGTGTAACAATTATTCCGATCATCAAAACACATCTCATCCATATCGTGGTATTAACTATCACTTCGTTATGAAACTGCAGTGTTTTGACATCATGAAAATCTCATCAAAACACATTACATCGCTATACACTGTTATGTATACTCATTCACTATTTCGTCATGAACGAGGCATCATTGGAAAAATGTTTTGAAAACACTATTTAGGGTTATATAAAGCGCTGTGATATCGCTTTGAATAGTCACAGTCTTCGTTGACTGTTAGTGATGGAGAGATATGAAATTCCTGCAAAATGAAGCTTTTGGTTAGATCAGCGAATGTTTTAATGGGAACTGTCGGCTTCCAGGGGAAGAATTTGGAGAAATGAATTTCAGTTAGAGGGCGGAAAAATTTGCGAAAAAATTTGTTAGATTGTTACTTTGATGTCGGGTGGTTTGGTATTTTGCTTGCCTCGAACGAATTCTATTGGTCCCGGTAAAATTGAACTGATTTGATTTATCTTATTGACGGGACTAAGCTTTGTATCACAGTGAAACTTCGTTATGATGCGGTTGTTGAGGTCCATATAATGTCGGGCTTCTAGCGTTTAATTATCAACTACTACTGCTAAAATAACCTGTGCTTATTGCTACATAGTCAGTGGGAGAAGGGATCTAAACAGCGCTATGCGATATATTATATCCGTTGTTACTTGTGTATAAGAAATGACATGATATGTACCAGTACTTTAATTCATTCACAAGATCTAGAATTGAACGCTACCGGGGTTTTAGCGTTTAATTATTAAAAAAGATCCAATGACTCTTCGTGTTATATTTAAATTCGTGTTTGATCGATGCGCATAATATTGAAGTTACACTGGATATATATACAGACACTAACTTGCTGCTAATAAGCGAGCCGAACAATTTCACCTGTCGCAAAGTAGCCGCTCTAATGTCAACACATCTACTTTTAGACGCCGCTGCATGTTGTGGTCTAATAGGCCAACCTAGTAGGTGAAGTAGGCCGGACTGGTTAAAAGAAGTGATCCTCCACTAGATAGTTTATCATTGTTTTTGAATTTCTTCATGTTTATCTGTGAAAATTCTTTTTTCAATTATATTTGCTCCGAGTTTAAAGAATTTTTTAAATCTTATTTTCCTCTTATTAAGATTATAATAGATCGCTACCACATTCTACTAAAGGAATTTGACAATGTCGTTCGCAATTCTTATTCTTTTCGTTGCTTGCCTTGGGTCCATCGATGCTTTTGTCGTTGATAGTCAAATTGTGTTTGATGAGATCGATTTCAGTCGGGTAAGTGTAAATATATATATATATAATAAATTATTACTTGCTTTGCAATTCATGGCAGAAAGTTAGAATGGATTCGCGACAATGGAGTTGGGAAAAATGAAGCTTTAATCCAGCTAACATTTAAACATTTTCTAACCGGTTTTGTAAACTATAAAAGTTTTGAATAGTTTGATTTCCCACTGAGGCAAACCGCGTGAATCGTTGATGACTGTATAATTTCTGTTGGATGATAAATGATTATTATTCCTTGTCCTTTCTTGCCTCTTTATTCGCCTGCGCATTCTGACTCCACACCTGTATAACTGATTACACTTCATCTTGAATTTGGTTTATTATAGTTTATTATAAAAGTCAATTATGGTCGAAATCCAACCGCAGTTAAATATTTTCTACTACTGAAATAACCAGTGCTTATTACTACATAGTCAGTGTGAGAAGGGATTTAAACAGCGCTATGCGACATATTCTATTCGCTGTTACATGTGTATAGGAAATGACATGTCAAGCAACGACAGACTGCATTCGATGCAGCTCTATTCAGTCCCGTGTTTACATTGGACGAGGAAGTGTTGTAATAAGCTGTGCTTGCTTTGAATACTTTATTTCCCTCTGATAAACAGTGAATATGGAAAGTAATGTGATCTCAGTAAAGTTTTTACAAAGTATCAGCTTTCTCCAGCTGACATTATATCAAAAGATAGGACTTGCATTACCTTCATTCTATTTTTTCGCGAATCACCATTGATTGGTATTAATTATGATTTTGTTACCAGCTGAATGGAACGCAATGGTATGGAGTTGCACATAGCAGCCATTCATCCCTTATTCTACCTGAAGATGTTACATGCAATGTTATTGTAGGGTTTATGACGAATGATGATTACGTCATTACCAAGTCCCATCAATACTTCATTCCATCGTAAGTTGAATTTAAAACAATCTTTTCATTCAAGACAACGTGACAACGTTTATAATTTGTATTTTTAGAGCTGAAGACACTATTAACTTCCGTGCACATAACGCTCATGCTATTCGCACCGGACCTGGTTTATATCGGTTTGATGAAAATGGTCAGTATAAAGCGCTGTCATTTAATGTTACAGATTATATCCTTGACTTCTGTGTATATGATGTAACGTGATGATGTGACTGGTTGTTCGAAACATTGAGTGATAGCACCCCCACCCCTCCCTCCCTCCCTGTGGGTGCTGTGAACTCTTGAGAGGGCGGACATAAATATCCTTATCTTTGGCAAGGAATAAAATTTCTGCCGTTGGCTTATCAATCTCTATACTTGGTGGAGAAATGATTCAGCGTATTAAAAAACTGCTAACCAAGTCACGAAGTAGATTACAGATATGTGATAGGGGAGACTCGAAGTTCTGTTTGTTAAATATTGAAACTGATATTTTTAACTAATCAAAATCTCACTAAGGTCAGTATAGCATAGGCTTAGGGAGACGCTAGGGAGAAAGGGGGACGCTAGGGGACGCTAGGGGACGCTAGGGGAAAGGGTTAATAACCATTGCCACTCATGATGTAAACTATCACATTATTTATTTCGTCAATTGAGTAGCATTCAATTCATATCAAGCACTTTCTAATATTATGTTATTTCATTGTTTTAGATGATGAAACTCTGAAAACTTTTGGACTTCGTTCTCAGTGTCAACTAGCAAGGCTTCCAGAAACTGACAGTAAGTTCTCACTGTATTTAATGTTGATATATAACAGAAAAGGAACGGTTGACCCCTGACATACGGAATTTCGAGTTAGAACAATGTTAACAAAATCTTTGCTTTTCGTTTCAGTTCGTCATCGGTTCTTCAAGAGACACGTCGCCTATATAACTGACTATCAAGAATACTTGGTACAAATTGCATGCCACAGTTTCCCAGGTAAATATAATTTCTCTAATATCTGATTATTAAGATAAGATAGTTTGCAATAGATTTAATGTAATATCTGTGCAGTGTTGTATGGTAATAGTAACAAAGGGATAAGTTATATTGTAATGAATAGTTCAATGTAATAAGACATATCTGTGCAGTGTTGTATGGTAATAGTAACAAAGGGATAAGTTATATTGTAATGAATAGTTCAATGTAATAAGACATATCTGTGCAGTGTTGTATGGTAATAGTAACAAAGGGATAAGTTATATTGTAATGAATAGTTCAATGTAATAAGACATATCTGTGCAGTGTTGTATGGTAATAGTAACAAAGGGATAAGTTATATTGTAATGAATAGTTCAATGTAATAAGACATATCTGTGCAGTGTTGTATGGTAATAGTAACAAAGGGATAAGTTATATTGTAATGAATAGTTCAATGTAATAAGACATATCTGTGCAGTGTTGTATGGTAATAGTAACAAAGGGATAAGTTATATTGTAATGAATAGTTCAATGTAATAAGACATATCTGTGCAGTGTTGTATGGTAATAGTAACAAAGGGATAAGTTATATTGTAATGAATAGTTCAATGTAATAAGACATATCTGTGCAGTGTTGTATGGTAATAGTAACAAAGGGATAAGTTATATTGTAATGAATAGTTCAATGTAATAAGACATATCTGTGCAGTGTTGTATGGTAATAGTAACAAAGGGATAAGTTATATTGTAATGAATAGTTCAATGTAATAAGACATATCTGTGCAGTGTTGTATGGTAATAGTAACAAAGGGATAAGTTATATTGTAATGAATAGTTCAATGTAATAAGACATATCTGTGCAGTGTTGTATTGTGATAGTAACAAAGTGATAAGTTATATTGTAATGAATAGTTCAATGTAATAAGACATATCTGTGCGGTGTTGTATAGTAATAGTAACAAAGGGATAAGTTATCCCCCCCCCCCCCCCCCAATGTAATAAGACATATCTGTGCAATGTTGTATATTAATAGTAACAAAGGGATAAGTTATATTGTAATGAAGTCTTTTTCTTTCGAAGTAGATGGGGAGTGATTTCATATGAAAAAATAAGAAGAATTATTTCTCTTTTTCTTTTATTATAACACAATAATCTTCACCCTGTGTCTCCAACTTTATTCTTATTTAGATAATTGCGAGACCTGGTTCTACACTCCACAAACCAACCCAGCAGCGTCCCAGTTGTTCAAAGCTCAGGACCAGTTGTGGGCAATTGGTGTTAAGTCTGTGCTTGTTAGCACAGAATGTCTTAACGCTTCTGAGCTCTACTCTTAAATCGACACATTTTCACTCTAACCCAGGATAATTGGATTTTAAATTCGAAAATCAAAATACTTTATCTTAAAAATTGGTTTTAAACTAGCAAGAATTAAATACCACAAAAGTAAAAACGTTAAAACTCTTACTAATAGACTTCAATATCGACTCGTGATTTGCCTATCTTTTATCTTCCTATAATTATTCGGAAATAGTTTAGCATAAAGTGTTGTTAAAGTTATTGCAATATCTCTCAAATGTCATTCAAAGTAATATAATACAGTAAATAAATAACTGAAAAACAATTTAATTGTTTATTATTTCATTGCAAATTATGTCTCAGCAGCAGTTTATGTTCAAGCAAATTATTTCCATACAATTATCGGTTGCTATTCTTATGTATTGAATTATTTTTTCAGTCAGTGGTTGCATATTGAAAATAGCATATGGGGGCCCGCATTGCAGTTAAATATTTTCATCTTGAATTTGGTAGTTAATTATAGAAAGCTGTGGTCAAAACACAAGTGTTCATTCAAGATAACCAGTGCTTATTGTTACATAGTCAGTGTGAGAAGAGATTTAAACAGCGCTAAGTGATATATTATATTCGTTGTTACATGTGTATAGGAAATGACATGGTATGTACTTTGATACATTCACATTTATATTAAAGAGTTTATAAAGTAGGATGTAATGATGCATGCAAATAGGATTATTATATCATAGTATAAATATATATATATAGGAATTAACAAGCAATACAACATTAATTCAAAGAATGATTATTATATTGAAGAATATATACAGGAGGATATGTTGATATGAGAATTAACAATCAATACAAAATCGAGTGAAGACATTAGACATTATATATCCTCATTCTAAATACTTATTTCTAAACATGACGGATGACATTAAAACGATATCTATGAAGTTATTTTTCAGGTCGTTGGAACAGATCATGGTCGTTAAGTGAGGAGTTAGATCATCGGTCAATTAGCTTTGCGACCTGGTCGTTTGAACAAGATCATGGTCGCTAAGTGAGGAGTGCCTGTAATCTAAATCGTTTCTTTTTTCCACGGTAATAATATGTTCTTCCAGCATTTCAACATTAGAACAAGTGATAAAGTGTTGATAAACACATTGCAATCGAATAGAACAAAAAAGGGGAATATTCCAAGTTCGAAATCTATTATGGGATTGAGTATAAAATAGCTCAAAAGTGTTGAGATATCAGTGAAAACACAAATAGCTGCTAAGATGGCCGATCTCTTAATAACGCGCGTGAGCGGATTTCCATGTCTTTTTGCTTGGGTTTTATTTTTTTTCAAATTCGCTGAAGCGACATTGCTTGTTTCTTTATTACTGACAGATGTGGTCACTGAGCGGGATACCGTTATGATTCTGGCGTTATTTCGATTTTTTATTGGTTTCAAATTTACTTTGTTTCTTTTAATTTGTCGAAGAAGTGGATAAATGAACAAAAATAGCATAAGTGATTGTGAGGAGATTGAGAGTGACGTTTCCAATGTAAACAGATAATCGTAAACAATCTTATTACTATCAGCAGTACATGCTTTTGGTCCGGCCATGTATTTTTGCAAAATAGTCAGTAACATTAAAACATATGCGAAATATACAACTATAA
>QRAM01000055.1:335707-367943 GCA_013436055.1 Halocynthia roretzi | reverse complement strand
TTGTTTAACGTAACCTATCTGACGAGGAGCGGACGAGTCGTCCTCTCTGTAAGCGAGAGTGTATTTGTTAGCGTCTAACACCCAAAAACAATAAACAATAAAAACCACATACGCAACAATGGTACCAAAGGTGAACAATGTGATCAAATATCTGTTAGCTTGATAAGATGATATAAGTATATTATTACACTACATTGCTACTTACTGTCCATCCTCCACCGTCTGTAGTTAAATCACAATAAACCTCCACTCCTTTTCCATTCAAGGAATTCGGATATAAAGTGTACACGCCACCAGTGTCCCCTTCGTGGCGAGGAACAACTTCCTTGCAACTTTCAGGGGCTTTTATACCTGATCATGGATAAGCATATACAAGTACTTTAGCTATTTATCCTTTCTCTTATCAGTTTTATGCGACAGTTGTTAAGTACTTACGGGTAATCAGACTCTCCAACTCGTTGACTTTTTGAACGAGTTCTCTCTGGTCCAGACAAACACAAGAAGAACCAGCGTCACCTTTCGTACCCATTTCTCCTTTCTGTCCTACTGGACCATTTGGTCCAACAGGGCCTCTCTTTCCCGGTCTACCTGCAGGAATTCCGAGATTTCCCGTTCCGGTGAAAGAGCTGTCACCTTGGCTACATTGTATGCTACAGCTATTCATGCTCACAATTTGACAGGCAACATTAGACACGGCCCAGAGAAAACAGACGAAAAATAAGAAACCCATGCTGTACCAATCGGACTATTATCACACTATATCGAATGCCAAGTTGGTGAATTATTTGCTATCTCGAAGCAAAACTGTATACGAGAATTCCTTCTTCCTTTGAATTTTTTTTCGATTCAATACTTAGAACAAAATCCTCGTCAATGAATGTGGATACATTACACTTATATAGCGCTGTAGTCTCTTGTTTTTCTCATTTCCGACGTGTCACAGTAAGCTTTTTGTATCTCCGGGCTATGATAAATGTAATATAGAGAAATGTTTGATTCATAGTTTTCGTCCCATACCAATTTTCTGTTCTTCGTTTGTCTTACCGCGAGATGGCAGTATAAACCAATTCTAAACATACTACTTGCTTTACATTCATTCAAAAATCAAGAATTTGAATTCAGTTATCGTTATGATTTGGCGGTTGGGATTTCTGAGCACGTTCTTTTTAACTGCGTATGGTTTATGTACGGTTCACTCGCTTCGCTTGCTTTGCTTATTTGCAAACATTCATTTAAAATACAAGCCGAGGTTGTTGGCTTTTGTTCAAATAACTGTGACAGCTGCTGGTTCATCTTCTATTCCTACCTGCTACGTGGGGCGGCGATTGCTGCATGTAGTATTGTTCGTTTTTTGATATTGGAATTAGAATATTATTGCTCTATGCGTGTGTGATTAAGAAATAGATGCCTTGGATAGATCAGTGTTATTATGCTCACATAGTGGAAACCTTCATTTTATGCAATGGCAGCAATACTGACGCACAATCGTTCATGCATTGTAATTCTTAGTTGAGTATTATACTGTTAACCAGGTCATTGAATAATATGAAGAACCACTATTATGTGGGCCAGATTTCTTGCTAGATCACGGAGTTGCTGGTTATGTACGCAGTTAATTACAGCATAGTAAAATATGATGATATCTGTATTTTCTGATGTTCAGATGAGAATTTATGGTGAAGATCTTATGGTCAGGCGTTTCCATATTGATTAACCAGGATTCACCAGTTTCACAATTGTTCAATTTTACGAATGAAGGATTTTAAAACGCCATATTTGCTGCGATCTAGCTCAACACTATATAAAATGTGGCATTAATAAAAAGGAGAAATATGATGCTTTTAACCAATGATTTATGCTTTCCAACACAATTTCCTCTTATGTCATATGTTAATGAGTGTCATTCAGTTCAAGCCTACTTCCTGTCTGCCTCAACCTCGTGTAACAGGGAGGTTAGCAATCTCTCTTGTAATGCAATTAAATATACGGTGATACAGTCGGAACAAACTGTGTTTCTGTTGACTGGTATTAGGCTATATATTTGTAGTGTTCTCTAAAATGCACCATAAAGCTTGCTTTGTATTTCAGTATACTTTTGTTTTATTTGTTTGTTTGTTAGATCTGCAAGTTGGTTAGCAAGGACAGCAGAGTTATGAAAGAGTTATTCTCTGTGCTAACCCATCTATGTTACAGCTACGAGTGTGCGACATTTTCTGATAGACAGGCTCTAACCACGACAATTTTTTAAATGATCTAACTTTATTACAGACTATGTATTGCATGCTTTGTTTCCATGTTATTCTTTACATGATAATCTCCTAAATTAGGCCTTCCAACATAGATATTATCCACACAATAAATTTTCTTAAACACCTTTTTTCTAATTCTGGGTCCATCATATTTAAAGAACAGTTTCTTTCCCTGTTTGGAAAACTGCACCGTCATGAAATTGTAGCAGGAAATCGTCGCACTAGGAATACCAATGATAGGATTCAAGAGATTCTGCAAGGGTACATTTTAGCGTCTCCCACACAGAGACGATGTGAATATATGAACTATTTCATGAAAGTTCCAAGCAATATATATATATATATAATAATTTGGTTTCAAAGCAGTGGGAGATTGTAGTTGGATTCTCATCGACATGAAACTCTAACTTCCTTTCTTACTGTTTTTTTTTTCTGTTCACAATGCGAATGTCTCACTGTGTTGAGTAATGCAAATAAGATCCATAGTATTTCAAGTACCTTCTCTTTGTTCATGAATAGTTGTAATATATACATGTGGGCTAGTTAAAGATATTATTTTTAAATTGATTGATTAAGCAAGCATTTCATGAGGCATCCGTATGGTATATGAGATATCCTAGTGCCTTGAACTTTAAACTTACACTTGATAATTTGGGTCAGAAATTGTTGACTTGTACTATTGCATATTTACCAAATGCATATTACCGGTGCATTAAAACTTGTCAAAGGAAATTAACTTAAATATTAAATTACACCTAATAATTTACATTGGAGTTTACCAAGGAAAGCGCTGTGGGAATTTCTTGTAAGGTAATCTCATTTCAACAGCTACGTATACAATGGCTACATCAGATTCTCTATATCTATGGTTTATTGAGATAACAGTAGAAATTCTTTTCCTTGGACGTGTATTCAAATTACTTCAACTGATAATAGTTCTCTACATTCATTTTAGTTGTCAAAACAAAATTCCATTTGTATTTTGCTCGAGTGTCCCAAATGTTAGGCTTGCTGTGTGTCTTACATTACGCCGCCATTCTATGAATGGGTTTAATTTATAATGTATCATTCATCACCGCTCTTCTGTTTGTAGGATTGTGAACAGAATACAATTCGGCAAAATATTATGAAGTGGAATGTCATTGGCTTAGTTAGCAATCTTCTAGATAGTTGCAGTTGACGTATACAATATATAAGGTACGATGTACTATACGCTTGTTAGTTTTCCCGTAAACTGATCTTCTTATCTTAGGCAAGGCTAAGTGAAGGTTCTGAAAAATAGCATTAATATTTAGTAGTTGCAATAGTTCACCTGAGGTTATCATTAGGTAACAAAGTTTTGCAATTTTGTTCAGAGTTTTGGTCAGGGACTTACTGTAATTACTAACATATAAGGGTTAGGGGATTTTTAGTTTGATAAATTCACTGTAACATAGACATTGCCAATGAGATGCATTCATACTGTGATGTTATTGAAACCTCTTTTGACTATTAACTTTTTTTACAGGATGTGTTGTATAGTCCAGATTAGTGTTTCATGAAGACCAATTGTAAATTTTTTGAAATATGAATAGAGGTGAGGAAAACCTTCCGAGGACAATTCGGCTCACGAGAGGATCGTCGGGATTCGGGTTTACTCTCCGTCATCTAACTGTTTATCCTTCATCGACTAAGGTACATCATGTTTCATCATACAATATGTCGGATTGCTTTTCATAATTTTTATTTGATTTTTTATTTGTGATTTATTTTTAGACTGGTGACTTTAACCAAGCATGTCCACCAGACTGCATGGAAACGGTATTTGTAAAAACATTAAGGAAGCAAGGGCCTGCAGAACGAGCTGGAATTAAAAAAGGTATGATGTGGTGTTCAATTAAAAGTAAATGCTTTACGGAGATTGATACCTAACTTGTATATTATGAGGGTGAAAGTTTGTTTGTCTGTTTGTTTTATGTGGTAAAGAAGATCTTTTTTCTCGGCATGCCTTGCTATTCCAGTAGGGGTTACTCAAGTTGGCTACATAAATAAATTTTTTGGTGTTCTGTTAAGGTGATCGCATACTTGCCATCAATGGAGAGAGCGTGGCTAAGAAATCAAATAGTGAGGTTGTATCAATTATTCAAAGAAGGTAAGATATTTTTTGTTATGCATGTCTCAGGTAAGGGTTAGAGTTATACAGACTGACCTGGTGACCAAATTGACACACTTAATATGACATATTTAATGGTTTTATACTGGTGTATCACTTTTTGCTTACCTAAAGCTATGGCCCATGATGGAATAAGTTTACTCTGCCATGAAAAGTACAGTACTGTTTTGGCAAAACTTATTCAAAGCAATTCTTTTAGAGCCTATTGTTGTTGTTTCTAATATATAGAGGGTACTTAGGGTAGGGCCTTAGGCTTAATTTTTCGTCAAAGGGTATCAATGTATTCAAAGCCTTGATATTTTATGATTTTATAATAACTTCCATTCATTATTTAAAGTGGCCTTCTTGAATTGAGAGTTGTACCAAGGAGTGAAGATGTTCTTCAACTGGTGAGTGGTTGTCTACTGTATTTCATGTTAAAGTAGTTTCAGAAATTAGCAATGTAATAGGAAAGGGAGAAACAAGAATAGATTTGAGGGACCACCGGGAACTTAACCTTAGAATTCTTGGGACCAGGATACCTACGCAGTAACGCTAATGTCTACTCACTGTTTTATTGGTGACTTACTGCCTTGCAGTAGTTGGTAGTTGCTGTAATTCAGCAATGTAAATGTAGGTCTGTTTACCCACATGTTTGGCCTTTCGAATGGCATGTTCAAATACAGGGAGTTAAATAAATATATATGAACTGTAGCGGTGTCATATCTTCTGGCATATTACTAATTGTTTAGTAAAAGCAAATAGCACTTGCCTTTGCTAAATCGAAGTTTATATTGCTGTGGTATGTTTGACTAATATTTTGCACTGGGAGATGACTGCATCATGTCCTCTATTTCCATTTTGTAGCTGCGTGACATTTAAAACCACCTCATGTCCTACGATAGTAAGTCGATAGCTTGGAGTCTGGATTGTGGATCACTCTTAAGTAATTTTATAGTAAAACAATACGTTAGTGCAGGTTAGAAACAACAGTACTGGATAATGCTAACTAAACTACATGTATTGGTAGAGAAATTCTATAAAACTAAGCATCCTATATCCATTCCATATTATATATACGAAAATGGATTCGGTTGTTTGTGTGTGTTTGTACACCCGTCTACTCCCTATAAAATGCCGATGACGACGAGACAACTCACGTAAGAAAAGAGTTTGTTCGTTGTTTTCGTACAGCGAAAGAAAGGGCGTTCTGCATCGATAGCGCCGACAGAGATCGGAATTCTATGGTTCTGATACTCGCTTGACTGTACAGTACTGTATAGTTCGCGGGAAGAATAATTACAGCCACAGCTAGATAGTAAAACAAGAATGAATGGTGGATACTCTCACCCGTAACCGCAAGTTTTTGGCGTGTCGAGTTGCCGCTTGTCGCTTTCTTTTGCACGAAAAGACTCCTAGGTAGGCTTTGTAACTCAATTGCCTGTCGTCGCACTCTTACCTCGAATAGAGACAGCATTGACGTACACAGTACCCAGTAGTATGTTCTCAACTAACATTTCAGTACAGAAATAATTTCATTCTCCTGGCACCATAGCCTTCAGGTTGATTTGCCAAAATTACTCGCAGGCGCAGGTAGTTTAACATGGTTTAAATCGCGCAGAGAACGACAGGAAAATCGCTTCAGGCAAACGTGTGAAAATAACTGGCTGTATTCGCTGAGCTCTCGCGTGCATAAGCAGTACTCTTTACCTGAATTAGTGTTCACACGTACAGCTCAGTTTACTTGTTATATATGTGAATCTTTGATTACGAGGCCAAGTCTTCTAGTCTTTCCGAAAAATGCCATCTGTACATAGGCCATCATGATATCGCCCGTTCTTGTGAAATAGTTCTTTAGATCAAGCTGAATCATAGAATGTAGTTCTGGTAATAACAGGGCTGTTTGTTAGAGTCAGGAAACCTGGTCGTATTTTTGGCTTTGTTAAACGGAAATAACCTAGCATGGATCCCAATTAGTAAAATAACACAGGTTTCGGAGAGAATTACCATATCTTAGCCGCGAATTGTTGCTACTGTCGTCTTAGGAAAAAATCGTTTCCGATCGCTTGTAGTTTCATAGGGGCAGTTTCTGCTATGAAATACGCGTAATTTCCATCTGTGTTAATGAATTTTCATATTACAGCATCTAATGCGTGGTACCGCAGGTTTCCTTGATTAGTTACTTGTTCTGACCCATGCTATCCTTCACTCATGAATTGAATGAAATCACTAGAAAAACCTAATATTTCGTGGTTCAATCACCCGATCACTTGCATTTGTTGAAACGTTTTCGTGGAATTCCAATGTAAAACTTCGGAAAAATACCCAAATATATTGCCAAAGAAAATCACCGTAGTACAAAAATTAAACTTATGCAGGAGTCCACGAATTTTAAATTGTTAATTTACGTGACTATGATAGCGAATTGTTAAATCCATACACCAATATATTTCGACATTGCAATTGAGAACTTCGTCTAGTATGCTTTGATATTTCCACTCCAACTACTAACAACTTCCTGTAACCGTTTGTCAATACGCATCGTCGATATGCTAATAGAACATCGATGTCGTTAAGCTCTACGAAAATCCTCTTTAATTCGCTTCAACTCATTCGGCTTGATATTGAATTTAATGAACACGTTCTACCAACACAGAACTTAGCGAGGGACAGTTTAAGATAATCGTTATAACCACAAAAAGCCATCTGGGTTATTCGAGTTTTATTTAAATAGTTATCCCGCGAACGATAAGGCAACAAAGAATCCCCGATTCGAAGTTTGGATAGCGATAAACCGAAGATACAGAGATATATTACGGTACATTATCGAACTGTTGAAGTTTTCATAGGAAATTCTTTTATTTACTGAATATCCAGTTCGATTTCCTTCACCCCAAATGGCAGTAAAATGTAAGTATGTTGTTCAGTGGCCCATATAATTGTATTTACCTTGTAATTCTTTCCAAACATGCGGTGATTGATGGGATACATTCTCATCTACAAAATTTTCAACAAGAGTTTGTTGCAATACGCGTATGTTTATTATAAGCTAGGTTACAGTAAACAAAATTTACCATTTACGGTAGATTTGTTGCCCTACCAATGACTGTTTATCGCCTTCGCGTTATAAACGCATCCTACTTCCATTTCACACCATCAATGAGATAGGTCATTGCGGCGTTGCCGTTCGCTCCCTACTTCTCGTAAACTAGAAAGAAAATTCCTAGACTTTGCAGCAGCTTGCAGATAACACCCCGTACAGTACAGCAGCGGTAGTGTTTGTTTACCGAATTCACGTCATTAGCGTCGAAAGACAATAGAGAATCACGCTCGGTTGAATACGAATAAGAAAAGCCGATGCTCATATTTCTTGCTGCTTCTGTTTCCGGCCTCTTACTAGTTAGATAGCTGATAGATCAGGACCGCGGGCATTCGTTTGGTCTAATGACGTAACAGGATGGTTCAGATTTAATGCGGTTCGAGTTTTTGCATTCCAAAGAGTCAGATTTCGATTACTGGAATTGTTTTTCAAAGGTCTTGCTATTTTTTGTAGTCTCCATTGCAGTCCGCACTTAGAAAGAGATCAAAATTTGAAATACAAGCTTATGGTACTGTGATGTCGACTACTTGAATGACGTAATACTATATTATTAAATTATTTTGTTTGAAATTCAAAAGGTCGTTTGATATATATTAATTATGATCCTTGCTCACTGATGGATTAGTAATATGTATTTTTATCTCTAGGGAGAGATATTACAGTGGACATGAGAAAAATGTTTGACTTTTATGTTACAATTGCTGAATATAATCCTTGCTGATTGGCAATTGGAATATGTCTTGCAGCTGTCGATAGATTTTATATCAAGATCAGTTGTTAAGGGCTTTAATTATATACTGTGTTGTATTATCTTTGTTTAAATCTATACCCTGTCTTGATATTTAATGTACTGGGATTAGAGACTAGGTTTCCTCTTACTTTTAATGTATATATGTAACTATATATATATATATATTCAAGATTTAATAAAGAAACAAATATACACACCTCGAATGAATAGTGATAACTCAACTATCTTTGAACACGACGAGGTCAGAGGTTACGTTTTGCGCTATAGTGTGTGTTCAATAGTATTCAAGAAATACCTGTACTGTACATTACAACTATATCGAGATCTATAGTCTGCCCAATAATGAGTATAGTGCGTCAAAGTGTACAATTTTGAGCAATTGTTGAGGCCACTTGACTGAACTCTTCAAAAATCCTCGTTAGTTTTTGATTTGCGCCTTTGGCCTTCTGTAGTCAAGGCATTTCATTTGTGCTGTGTTTTCATCGCTCAAGTCATTGTAATCTTCGGAATTATTATTTTTTATCTGACAGAATGCTTACGATCGATCAGAATGGAATTAGAATTATTTATTACTTAACGTCAGCACTGGTAAGAAATATATTACTACTACAGTAAATTGGATAGAAGCAGAATAGTTACTTGGTAGAAAGGAAGGTGTTGAATGGAAAGCTTTTTCACTACATGAATACTGCAGTATAAATACTACTATTGAATTAAATCCTGGAGGATGGGGCATGAGTCATGAAGATATCCCGTTGTGCGTATCGAGTATGCTCATAACGTCACTTCTATGACGTTATCGATTAAAAAGGAGCACACTACTTCCTTCTTAGATTACAATGGCTGAAGGAATATGGACCAAGTATGAAATGTGATTAGCTTCTGTTAGTTACAAATTTTTATCTCGATATTTTTGTATCATGTATTGTGAATGGGCATCCCTACACCCGGGTAGAGCGGGGAACCCATTGAAATATGGAAACAAGTAAAATAAGGAAACATGCGAATCCGAACCCTATTCCGCTTCCCATCGATTACTTTCCACGCCTTCATTTTCGTGTCCAGTATCTATATTATTCGTGTAAAATCCGACCTCCCGTGAGTATTTAACATTCTTGAATTACGAAAATATATCTCCAACGTGACGTTGATGCTGTGGATGTATACCAAATAAAATATGTAGCAAGGCGTCTGTCACTCCTACTAAATGCTGCAGGAAACAGTTGATTACCTACTTTCGTTTAAATTTGTTTACTCCTTCTACAGCAACTCTATTTAGTACCGATCAGTTAGTGAATTTGGTGAATTATATTGTGATATCAGTGATTGGCAAGTATCATTGTTATAATTAATATTTTCTAGACTAAGCATTCATACTAGAGTGGCTATTTCCTTCTGCTGTTCAACATTGAGAAATCTTAGTTATTTCCGTTTATGGATATATAGACAAACCTGATTGCTTTTGATTTGAGATCAAAAATTTGTCATACGACGACGAGTGTCATATTCTAAATGATGTCTCGTACTCCCGCTGATTCATAAGATAGACGTTTTTGCGCTTTGGTGTGGGTTATTTCGTTCGTAGTTCCAGAAGAATGTGTTGTGTTTACGTAACACAAGGAAAATTTAGCGAAATTGTGTTATGTATAATAATAGTACAACTAGGACCCAAGTTACGATAAAAATCCACTTAATTTGACATATTTAGTACGCTATGTACGAGCACTCTAATTAACTGTTCGTGATTCAGTGCGGTGTAGTAAAGTGGCAGCGATACTGCATTGTACTTTATCTCATAGGTTCTGTCGTTAGGTAATAAACCTCGGGAAAACCGCCAATTTAATTAGAACCACTGGAATGTTCGTAATCCGGATCACACATGTTCCTTTCGAGTCGCTTCTATGATCTTGCAAGTGATCAGATTTGTGCACTCCCTTATGCATTACACACATATTTTAACTGCTCTTTAGCTTTTAACTGTGTGAGAAAGTTTTCCCAAGAGGGAGAAGGTCGGTGTCAATACTATCGGAAATATCCATATGCGCCTTTTACACAGTAGTCAATACAGTCGTTTAATGTAATTTATTCAGGGGAAATTTTTCTTTGTTTCTCGTCTCCTCTCTAGATTCGGTATATTATGCCGAAAGAAGTGATGGCCGGTTGTATTTGAACGCTGCTGTTTGGCGTTCGGGCGACAGCCGAAAGATATAGTTCTTGCATTTCGATCGATCAAAGCCGTAAATAATTCATTGCTAGCACCCTATAGTTGGCGAATGTCGATGTACTGAAATGTGAGGAGAACTTGGGGTTTTCTTGTGCGTTAAGTCGTTTCAAAGGCTTGGTTTGGTAGTTTTGTTGAACAGCCATGCAGGAGGATTGAAAGTTTGGTAGATGGGTTAACTGGTATAGGTAACGCCGAACCAAGTTCCCAGCGCAACTGGGTTTGCGATAGTATCATTTACTGTAGGTTAGACAGCAAGTTTTGCATTATATAGGTACATATTCTAGTTGGAACGGACTAGCATAAGATATACATAGTGGTCTTGTTCGAGAAGTGGTTTCAGAGAATAACATAGTATGATATAATATAACAACTAGGTACTAAACTAAGTGGAGTATTTGCCTTAACCCGTAGATTGTTTTACCTGTTTGTACCTAAATCATTAAATATAGGTTGTACCTAATTCCTAGAGTAGTAAGCTGGTGGGTGAACTTCCAACTGATCAAACGTACCACCTGTATTGCTTTTATAAATAAGACGTAATTTATAGATTTATCAACATTGACCCTCGATTTTTCTTTTTAATTCTTTCCGGTGACGATTCAAAAACATCAATTTTTTACTTGATCTTCCACTATTTGCATTAATGACCTCTAGTTCATGTGGTATTTGATCGTCAGCGTCATTTATCGTTTGGTTAAGCAAAGGGGAAACCAGCACCCGATGCTTCGATATGTCACGGATATCTTGACGTTACGAAAACATTATACCTTACCAACTGTACAGTCTTATGTAGTATATTGATTCCTTCTTAACCTTCAAGTTCGATTTTCGATAGTACCGTCGTCCGAGGTGCGCATGCGCGACAAGGTGGTCGTGGTCGTATGCCACCAGGCGACAACGACTGCATCGTAAATAAGCGTCGTTTTATGTTTGCTGAGTAAAATTAGAAGTTGTTATTTGATGCCGATAAAGCGGAGAAAGTTCATTGGCGAATTACGCCGCGGGACATATACATACTTTCACTTACATAGTCTGCGCGAATCTTTTTTGCGAGATAAGCGTTCTTTCACACAGCCTTCTTTTTGCTAATCTTGTTGAGCCTTTAATATCTCCAGCTTTTAAAATAGTCTTGGTTAATGGTTAGTTGTGTAGTTTGTTGACTTCAGGTTTTGCTTGTACGGCATGGAATGTGATAATGCTCGCGTTCCCCACCGGCGTATGTTTTTGAATACTGCTGTGGATTGTTATTGAGTGAATAATAGTGAAGTGTTAACGGTGATGTAGTGACTAGATGTGGTTGCTAAGTACTAGGCACCCCTACTTTCGCTGTTGCTTCTGCGATATGCAGTTCAATTAGTTTACAGCGCTGTAAATATTTGCTGTGCTTGTACAGCTTTGCAAGTGTCTGATGGTGACTTGTTTGCCCCTACATAACCTCTCCCCAATATACCGATTACATTTCTTCGGCGTAGCGAGATTAAAATTCTATTTCACTTAACTCAGGATTACACCAGAGGGTATTTACTACCAATACTGTAACACCGCTCCATTCGTAGCGTTGTAGAAATAGTACTGTAGTTCGTAAGTATACATTATTACTGTATCGTGTTAAGCAGGCATTTGTCTTCCCACGTTGACTGAGTTATTTCCAATTGTTGAATTTATTTATGGTCAGCATAGTAGCGCTACAAAGAATTTCTTTGTCTGGTAGGTTTTCTTTTGTGAGACGATCTATATGAGTACGGCACTTGATTGTGAGGTTTGTTTCTCAAAATCGCACTACCTTCTGTTGATAAAACAAAAACTTGTTTGATGCCAGCCTCAAATCTTTGAGGAATGTTTTTTTTGTGAATAGTTTGTATTCTTAAACCGCAATTCACCAATTCGAATGACTTCAAGGAAATTCGGTGTATAGGACATTATTATATATTAATATTATATATTAATTTTTATTTACCTCTTGGTATAAAAAATAACTTCTTTTTCTTCTAAAAGGTTATTTGTTGTATATAGGTGTTGTGTAGATTACAAATTTCATCCACATTCCAGACATACCAAAACACTGGGAAAGACAGTGCCAAGCATACCAAGATAGCATGGGATACACCGAAAAATACTTCACCTGCTAAGAAGCCAGCAGATTTCAAGTTACGTGGTCGTCTACCAGTGAAACCCACGGTCGATTTTAGACCTATAGTACCAGCACGCTATTCAAAATGCGGCAGCGTTCCGGACTTGACGAACGGCAGTGACAGATACTCTGACCACGCAGCTAAATCCAGACAGGATTTTGCGAAACAGATTGATCTATACAACTGTCCTCAGTGGCAGTATTATCTTACCGGGTTCTCACCATACAGTACGTTAGATTCTGCTTATCATACCGCAGAGTCGTCTTACAATACGGTTGATTCTTCATACAGCAGAGGCACAGATTTGCCTAATAAAACCTATAAACCTTTGTGCAGTGAAAACAGTAACTACAAAGGAATTAGCGTAGAGGAACTACATAGAAGCCGCCCTGTGGATGCGGCCGGGAATTTAAAATATTGGAGTAGGAGTAAAGTTAACGGCGATTTCGGTTATAACCAGAATGAGCATTCTCTAAAACGAGCAAAATCCGAGAGCAGCATTCTTCATACGTCGACAGATTCCATAAACTGCGATCATATTGATGATGAGGTTGTGATTCATGAACCAGAATACTATCAACAGATTTTAAATGATACGCCTGCTGACACATCGTTTCACGAGCCATTGAAGTACGCTGATGAAACAGAGACCGATACGGATACAGAAACTTATTTTCACTACTGGCAAGACAAACTACAGGACAATATGAGTTACGTGCCAGACTACATTCGTCCGGTCAAACCCCTGTCGCCTACGTCACCCACAGCGGCGTCGAATAGCAGACAGAAAGGCAGTTATCGTCCACCTTTGATGAAAAGGATCACCAGTCCAGCCTCGTCAACAAGTCCGAAAGGTTTGTTTCAATTTTGATACTATACATGTGTAGTCAAACTTAGAAAAAAAGAGATAGCTACAGAATGTAAAGCTGATTATTTACAGATAATGCCGTGTCTCCTGTGTGGAGCATTGGAGAGAGGTCATCTAGGAGAAATTCAGCCAATATTGCATCCTACATTCCAAGGTTTTTCTGATATTTATTGCTTAACCAATTCAGTTATTTTCGTAAGGCACACTTACATTCTAAATCAATGGCCTAAAAATGGTCCTGTATCCTGTACATTTCTCAAATTTGTTCTCCCTGGGTGTGTACAAAATAGTCGCTCATTTTTAGGCTTAAACCATGGTACATATAATTGTATAGTTTCTATTTAGTGTCGATTGTAAAGTGATGTGCCTTATATTGTCAGCACCATCCTTTAGTCCAGTAGTCAACTAACTTCTAATCATCAGTATTATTCTTCGTTTAGAATCGTAATTTAATTTGGCAGAAGCGGATTTGATGATTCACAGACTTTCTGTAGAAGCTATCTCATAAACAACTATTTGATCTGTTTTATACAAGCAGATTTTCATTGATATGCTTCCTTTTTACAGCAGAGATTGGAGGGCACCTCAGGAAAAAGTTTGTAGCCGCGTCTCCATAAAAGACAGATTGCGAAGCTTGGAGTCAGAAGCCTCTGTAAAATTACCGGTAATGAGTTATTTGTGTTTGAAAAGTCGTTACTTATATTGCAGAATCTTCTCAAGTAGGAGGTCTAGCAAAGTACAGCAAATTTGACTTTGAATTGAAATTGCTGATTCTACTCGAGGCTGTAGTAAGAATTGTGACATAGAATAAGTAGGCATGCATAATTTTTCAGATTCAAAACATTACCCCTAAAAAGACGAGAAGGAAAAGTCCTGGATCAAAGTTAGGCTCATCGAATCCAAACACCCCAAGTCACACAGCTCATTCGGTTCCAAAAAAAGAATCTGTCAGAGACTACAAAAGGTCTCAAAGTCTAAGCCCAACTCTGACCATTGATGATGAAACAACGGATGTATTTTCAGAAAAGTGCAATAACGCTGTGAGTGCATCCTGTATTGAAAAAGGAATAAGTCCATGATATTGGAAAATCTGAAAATTCACCCATATCCTGATGTTTGAAGTAACAATGTATTGGTGAAAACTTTTCTTTGGCTAGATGGTTAGGTTTTTCTTCAATGAAAAATTAATTGAGTATATAAACAAGAGCCTCAATATAAATAACTATGACAATATAGTCTAGGTTCTATGAACGTTTGAAACAATGTTTGTTGTGTCTAGAAGCAGGATTTTAAATTCGCAAAACTCTGTTATATTTTTGTTCACATGCTAGCAAACCTAAATCAACTTTGTTTCTTTAGAATCATTTTGGTATCATTGCCTATGACGACTCTCCTGTGACAGCAAAGCAAGCTCCCAAACCAGATATTATTGAATCTCATCAGCCAAAAATTCAAAAAGTACGCTTTTTCATCTTAGTGTTTTCATTTAATGTAAAGCTAAAGTTATATTTGAATGAACTATAATTCATTTGAGAAATTTCCGCATTGGTTTTGTTTCACACGGTGTTTTATTTGTTTACAGACCTCAAATCCTCCATTATCACCAAACAGCCCTCTTCAAGAGTTTAAGGCGAGTTCGTCAATGTCCCCGGGTAAGATCGAATCTCGTTTCGCGGATTACCAGAAACCGCATCCGAAAAGAAAAACTAGTATTGAATCACAATCTGACGTAACTCAAAAACAGCCGACTTTCAAGCAAGAGGTGGAAAGATCTGAGAATAAAGATGATAGAACCAATGCTTACAAGGTGGAAAATAAAGAAGATGTCGAAACCAATCATAAAAGCATTGAAAACAGAGACAATACAATCCCTGCCCCAACTCCTGAAGAAGAACATTGTGCGAACTGTGCCGATGTACCAGAAGACTCGGATAAACAACCGGAAATGTTTTGTGAAGCTCCTATAGCACCAGATGCCGAAGGCCCATCGAACAAAACACAAAGTCCCTCGGCGACCAACGAAAAACCTCAAATTCCTAAAAAGCCTAGCGCTCTTGTAGCCTTACGATGGAATAAAACTGATGAAACCATTTTAAGAAAAAGATCTTTGCCTTTAGTTCCTTCAGTTGAAGCAGAAATAGTCGAAGAAAACCGAATTGACAAGAGTCGTGATAACTTTTCTGACAACACTTTAGACAGTAGCATGAACGATATAGAGGCGTCTTTGCACAGGTCATCTTCACTGCCGAAACTTATTTCCTCTTCTTCAGCAAGTTCAAGGGAAAACATACATGTCTCAGACGACCCAGATGTGGTCGCGAGGGGAACACAAGCAGGAGGATATTATTCAGAGCAGAGCACCCTGGCAACTAAGCGAAATGAAAAACGTGGCAGTAAAGGTAAAGGAGTAGCGAGAAGTTTTTCCCTCATGTGGAAAACACCTTCACGTGAGGCGCTCAGTCGTTTTGGCATCGAAGCATCTGCTGCCGGTGTAATGAAGAGTGATGAGCTCAATCTAAATCTACATAAAAAGGTTAGTTTATTCTCCTTTTCATTGTATTAGAGATTGATCTTGAATTCTCTTCCTCTCTCTTCATGATGTTTGTACTGTTACCAAGAAATATAGCATAAGCTATTGTGTTTCAAACTCCCGGATCAGTTTGATAGAGGATATGTGTATTTCTGTAATGAAAACTATTATCTAGGTACTCAAATAGAGTTAATATTTCGCTATGAAAATGCATATTTATTTATAAATTATATAAATTATTATAATATTTATAAATTATTCGTCCTTTATCATGAAGTAGCTTCCCATTAAAACTGTAAACCGTACTAGTACTATTATTGAAAATAAATACATCTATACTTTAATTTTCTTTTCTTATACCCTCTCTGTCTGACCACAAATATGATCATAGGCAGATAAAATAATATAGTCTGTATGATGTCACTGTTTGAGAATGAATAGATGAAGTACTACCGTATCTTTCCGTTTTTTCTTTGTCAAATGTTTGCTCTTCACTTAGAGCAAACGAAATTCCTGTACAGAGCTGGAAATAGATTTTCGCTGCCAAGTACGTTTTGTGAATTAATCCAAAAGCCTCATACTTGGATTTTCTCTGCATATTTAGAGAATATTCCTGAGTTCATGTTTTTCGTGTCTCATAAATTATGGCTCCTTCGGGAATAATATAAAGTATGCATGCTATGTGTGTGTAGTTCTTTATTTCATACTCTGAAAGCAACCACCAAACCTATTTCTGATGTGATATGATGTGTAAATACAGTTTCACGCTGATATTCCTCTCAACGTCAATGAACCTCACCAGTCTACGCTGTCGTCGTTACCAAGTACAGAGAAAAATATCGAAATAAAAGATAGTGTTGCTGACACAAAGACTACGCCCCAAACAATTCTAGCACCTAATCACCTTGATATAGGTAAGCTAGTTTAAATATGTTTATTCTGTCGAGATGAATGATTTTGTTTTTTCACAGCTCTTTAAAATTATTTAGTGAACCCTTATTTAAACGAACTAAACGAACTTGACTGGTAGTCAAGGGTGTGTGTTTTAGCCATATCTCTTATCTCGTAAGACAGCAACTTCATCCGAAGCAGTTTATTATACTGAGACTATAACAGGAAGAAAAGTTAGAAGCCATGATGTATAGTAGAAAGCTATTAGATAGATCTTAGATTTCGACCAGAATATCCGATATCTGTTTTGAAATAAGGTTTACTGTATGGGTAGTAATTAACAGCCTCACTATAAAACCCATGAAATTATATTTCATAGGTGAGGATCATTCCTACCTGTATAATACAACAATACCTATGTATATATATATATACACCTAGTTTAATCTATATATAGCTTTTAATAGAAACATGCTATTCTGCCTATGTACTAGGTATCTACTAAATTTATCTACTTATTTTATACTTTATCTTGTGTGCTCCATAATGAAATGTATTGTACACAGGATATATATAACTAACATACTATCTAAATTGGATTAGGCAAAGTACAAACCAGGAAAAAGCCACCTTCTCCTATCATAATCGACATACAAACAGCAACTGCGACCGTCCCAGTGGAACTGAGGTCTCCACGCAACGAACAGTCTGGTCAGGTGGGGAAGTATTTCCTTTTTTAATAGATTTGCTCCCGCTGTATATGCTGTAGAAAACATCACCAGAATGGTTGAATAACAGGACCTAGATTTTTCTATTCTAGGAAGTAATTCAGAATTAACACGTGCTATTTTGGTTGAATGAATTGATATTGGATTTTAATGGTGTGTGTATTTCTTAGTCCCTCTCTCTCTCATAGGTATGGTAGTGTAGTATTTATATATACTATATATACTGTATGTTATGTATGATATTAAATGTGGTGTATGCAGTTGTGCAACATTCTTCAGGCATGTCTCAGATTTGTTTTTTCTCCTTCTGAGCTGCTATAAGCTCTTTGGGCTGGGAGCCAGATGGATGCTAGAGGGATAGATCGGATGTCTTCTAAGTTTAGTTGTGCTTTTGAAGTATATGAGAGTAGAAGATATTATTACATCAATAGAAAGATTAAGGGAAAAGCAAATGAATGTGCATGAAATTGTGGTTATGATGATGAAAGTTTTTTAAGATTAAAAATGCAATGTACAATTGTGTAATATAGTGTCTGATGTGCGGTATTATATAATACGTATACATTTCATGTTATATATGATGCTAGATAATCTTTGTTCAGTTACATAACATTCACTGTACATGTCTCACAGGGTTTTTTTCGCCATGGGAGCCGTGACAAGCGCAATGCCAGAGTTTTCATGATGCCATCTTCGGACAGCGATTCTGATAACCCTTTGGCAAACATGAACCGTGAGCTGATCATGCTCGGTAACACCGGCATCTCCGGCGGCTCACCCACCAAGCCTGGCTCTTGCACCATAGCAGAACTCGGACAAGACACTTCACTAAAGCATGTTCCACCAGTTAAATTTGTTCCATCTGTATTAAAGAGGAATTACATCAAGAGTAAATCTTTGACCGAAGAAGTGAAATCCGTCAAATCTTCATCAGTTTCCTCGGCAGAAAAGAACGAAATATATCCGGAACTTTCCGGCAGACGTCAAGTGTCGAACGAAGTAGGACTCATTTTGTGATTATGTTGTTTATTACTAAAGATAACTGTACATATCTTTCATATGGATATAATATATAATAATTCGTTCTACCTCAGTTTGTAAGAAAACCTAGAAAGTGTAAATATCTTAATTATACATGTGCCTATGCAAGTCATCTCTATTTAATACTCATAGGAGTAACCCAATTATCTGGTCAAAAGTGGATTTGGTAATAGGCAACCGCATGTCACTAGTACCATAAAATCATATTATTGCATGGTCATTTAAAACCGACGTTGCCAACCGCTGTTCGTGAGGCTTGAATCATGTTTTTAGTAACAGGAAATTATGTTTTTTGCTATTGTGTGGATGACAAGAGTAATGAAGAATGACACACGTCTGCTTATAAAACCTATACTGCAATATATATACCATATTATCTGGAATTTTTACAGACAAGGAGCCCACAGTCCAGGCTAAAGCATGAAAAGAAAGATCAAAAATCAAGGAATGAATTGAGTCCAGACGTTGAACACAGGTATTGGATCATTAATTTAAAATAGTAAGGTTGTAGTTACTTGCATTAATCGATATATTTATGTTTGTAAGGAATTTATTGTATTCTGGAGCATTTTATACTCTTTGGATATGTACATTTCAATGCTGGACAAGTAGTACATGCCAAACGTAGAAATCATGTCCACAGAATAGAAAGCGCCTTTAACCCAAATCAAAATATATAGCTGTTGTTTGATAAAATTAATCTTTTGTATCATTGCCAACTACCTAGACTTACTTGCTCTCCTGCATGCCGAGGTAGTTCCGTGCTGCATTGCATGTCATAGTGAGTAGTCAGGTTTCATTTATCAGAATGTTTTTCCAAGCTGATTCATTAGTCGTAGAGCGTGGTGTGAATGGTATAGTGTTTCACTATGATGATTGGCGAAAGTAAGTGAAAATGTATGAGTGAATTTCAATTGCACTGTTTGAAGGTATTTTGTTCTTGGCTTATATGTGAGATATTTTACATTGATCAGTCTTGGGTTTCAGATAGATAATGAGTGTTTGAAATTACCGTCACCTTTGAAACTGTTCGAATGAAATTACTCATTGCTGTTTGGGAGATTTTCGAGTTGGCTGTGCGGGATAATTAAATGGATTATGTAGATGAAGATATCCATAGTCATTGTGCATAGTCAGTTCCTGTATGGAGCATAACATCATATTGAATTGGGAAAAGTTTCTTTGTTCCTGTTATTGAACTTGTTTTTATCATATCTACAAAGGAAATTTCCCTTATCTCTCAGTAAAAGATTTTTTGACTGTACAGCTTAGTTTATGGTCAGTGTATTCCCTAACAATTGCTATTCCCTAACGTAATTGCTTTCGTTCAGTTAGGTGGTGTTTCATTTTTCGAGATTGTGTATAATGTTTTACAACCACTATATTATCCTACTATCTTTGATGTGGTAATATAAGCTGGATATTAGTATATGCTTTTTTGCTAATACACCTTCATGCTCCATTTGTTATTTCTTCGAACAAAATTCTAATTATTCTATTAGTACCAATCACTATATCAATATCATTTATGTAATAGTAAAGCTATTTGGGATCTTAGATAATAGATTGTGTGTTTACTAATTTTAGCATTGCGTTTTGAAGGTATTATTCGTGAAAGGCAGAGGTAAACCTTCAATAAAATGTGTAATTATGTATGATTGATTCATATATAAGCATGATAGATACATAGAATCAGGTTCTGTTTGAAGTTTTCCAGATCAGAAATGCAATGTACAACTGAAATTCAAAACTCACTTCCGTTATTCGTAGGTTCCGTATCTATCTATATTTGTATAATATTATCTTCTATTCATACATTGTTCCTTCACAAGGAGAAAAGCGACTCGCTCTGCAAAGCGTAGCGACAGCAGGTCAAAATCAACCGACACGAGACCGCACAGAGATCGAAACAAAGGGGAAGGCGAGTTCAGGCATCGAAGCAATTCATATCGAGATTCAAAACGGTAATGGCTTATCCTTTCACATCACATCATTATTGACATTTTGTTTACATCAGTAATCATCGTTTTCTTCGATTAGAAGGAATCAGCATCATATCGGCGAATTTGGTAGATCAAATGAAATGGTTTCACATTTACATCAGAGAAGCGACAGACCAAGGTTTGTTCTGTGTTCTGTTGCTAAAAAAAATACTTGTTTTAATTAGTGCTTAATCTGGAACTGTTTAGAAAGATTTTGTTGACTGTTTGCCGTGTTTATGAAGCGTTCAATCAATTATGCCAGAAGTATAATGTTATATTTAATTGGGTATTTGAAGAGAGAGATTGGGAACTGGAATTACTGTATGTAAACTAGTTACTCTTTTCCTGATTGTTGATTCTACTCACTACTGTTGGATTTTATTGTGATTGTTTTATACTTGTTGTATATGGGATATATCAGTAGCAGCATCAGTATGTTCTTAAATGCATCGCTCATAAGTCTCTTTGCCTTGATGTAACGCAATGTGTTGGTGGGAACACTTAACTGAAATTCAAATTTGACCATGCATGAAGTGGCAAATCTGTTATTGCCTATTCAGTGTCTGACATCAGACAATTTATTCTAGTATGCTTTATTCAAGTATTCAAAATTAAAATTATAAAGTGAGACACACCTCGTAACTCTCATAAGCTCAAGGTACTCGTACGTATTTTATTTACAGACTTACTTACGTGCACACTGCTCCCTAATACATCAGTTCTCTATTATAATCTACCCATAATAATATTAATAAAGTACTCGTAAAGTTTGTTTCTTATCAGTAGTTATTACTCCCGTTTGCAGAGGTTATCCATCTCCAAGGCAAGAGGCAGTAGCACGTGCTGTGAAGTTTGGCAACACACCGGATGATGCTATTCCCTTCATTGATGAAAGTACCAGCCCTAATAAAGAGGTACATTTTTATATAATTCAAATTCAAAGTTTACCAAGATAGGTTTTAAGATACATCCTTTTATACAGAGTACATCAAATCACAAGGACTTAGCCAGATCTCGTGCCGCGTCTGAAGGTACTTTGATAGAAGGAGACATGAACGGTGTGAAAAGCCATATGGTGCGGCGTATAATGCCTCTCGGTGCCGGACTGAACCGAGCGAGGTCACGCAGCGACCGTAGCCCACCCAGACGGACATCATATATGGAAGCGATGGAGTCAAGCGGAGATCTTACGGTAAACTTGTGTAATATTTTTTATGTGTAGTTGAGTTGCAAAATGGAGTAATAATATTAGATTTTAATAATGATGCTTGAAAGGGGTTATTAAAACTGTTCCTTCTTATTAAAGTACGGTCTAGTATGGTATGGGTGGCATAATTCATAATACTTTCAGGCCTACTTGTTTTTTATCATTCCTTATGCAGGCAATTTTCGATTGTAACAGATACAACATATGATAGTATATATAATATATATAAAAAATTGCTGAAATTAGAGGGAATTTACCCTTTTTCATTTTTATTACATTTCAATTATTTAGCTTTGGGGTCTGTAACTCCATTTCCTCAACTCCTAATGCACAAATTGTTACGATGGACTTTTATTCAAGACGAATCATCGAGAAAAATTCCCTTTTTATATCCAGTCATACCTGTATGTTATTATAAAGGTTATCAATGATCTATTCCTTACTCAATAGTGACATATTTATATATGCTGTAGAATGCGTTGGTGTTCTTAATGTTTATTTCCAAGATACAAACTTAGTATTTTTTCTTCATGGTGCGAATACGTTCTCTTTCTTTTTGTTCTGATTTAGTTTCCTTCAAGAGAGCTTGCATTAAAGAACAATTAACATTCTTTTCCTTAGTCCATTCCCTTCCTTGTATGACTATTAATCGGTGCCACTGCTGATATGAATAACCTGATTACCCAACTTTGTGATACATGGCATAACAACATCCTTGTGTGTATCATCTGTGCATGTTAATGATTGTGCCTCATTCACTTATAAGACTCGCTATTGTGCTGTTAGTCGAGATGATAGTATCTAAGTAAAGGTTTCCATGCGGTACTGCTTATCAACAGAGTCAATTTTTCAGCCCGACCCTGACGACAGTTCTCCGTATAGCGTAAGAAGATCTGAGTCTACGAGGGGAAGAAGCAAGCAGAGCGGTGGGTTTATTTTGTTGATTCCAGATATGGCTGTCAGTCACCCATCATTTTTAAAATACATACATATTCATATTTTTAATGAATAGCTCACTTTATAATATGAGTCGAGAGTATTAGTATAAATATATTTCTGTATAATGTGTTTTCTGTATAATGTAATCCTAAATTATTATTAGTCAGCTAATTTAATTTTGCCTGTTAATAGTATTGCTAAATTATATTCCTCCTGTTTACAGCCAAATTCATCAGAAGTAACTCAGCAGATTCAGTCCTGTCGTCAATTCCCGGAGGCCAAACGCCTCCAACTGTTGTGAGGAGAGTAAGAGCATCCAGTGCAGGTATCTCGAATTATTTGCTGTAAACTTTGATCGCTTAGTATCACATCGTTACCGTATTTCCCGTCTCATAAGACGCTACAAGTGGTAAGACGAACCCTATAATTACCAGGGGTTGGCAAACTTTTCTCTACATTGTGACCTTACAGTGGCAAGATGCACGGTAATATTTAGGGTAATTTTTCGGGAAAAAAAGTGCGTCTTATGAGATGGGAAATACAGTAAGTCCCAGAATATATTTATTCTATTCTACTATAATTCTGTTATAATCTTAGTGGTAGTGTGAATGCCATTGAATTTAAGCCAATAACTCTATTTCATTATAAGACATACACATCCGTACATATATATATATATATATCCATTTTTTTTGCATACAGATCGGAATGTTACCAAACGCGTACATAGACGTTCCTACCAGATAGCAACGTGCCCGCTTCCTCCAACGTCTAAGGAGTCAGTCTACTTATTCTGAAATTATTGATTATTAATAAGGTTATGCAAAGTTAACAAAAACTTGTTTTCCTTCAAGAATGACTACACCTAAACGTCAACCCAGTATCAGAAAATTAAAAAATTTCTTTGGAGAATCGGTGAGTCATTAATATGATATTGTCAGGTTAAATGATTTGCCTCCTTGGACAAAAAGTATTGCTAGTATTTTATCATAGTACTCCATTATTCAACGAATAACAATTTTTCATTTTTCAACTCAAGGAGGAAAATGCTGTAAGTTATACATAATGGTAACACAGCATGTTGAATGACTTGTTTTTACATTATCTCTGTTGATGTGGTTTCATTTAATTTTTTTCTTTTGTAGCATATTTCATGAATATTTTAAGGCCCGAAGTCCAAAGTAATAATATGTTCTCTATCCTTCATTCTATACCACTATTCATGGGTGACAAGTTTTAATAAAACATACTATGTGTTAAAAAGGTATATAAAAGTAGGTAAATGATGAAGCATTGTTCCCGCATATTGTGCTCAAAGTATGGGTCTTGAATGATAATACAATTTTATCATTCATATGCATGGATTTTATTGCTCTGAATTCGTAACACATATAAGTATTTTTCTTACCTTCAAGTAATATCTTGGTTTTATTGTGCATGTCCCTCTGTACTTACAATAATACAGATATTAAGGTAACTACCGTGTCGTAGCAAGTTCATCAGATTTTTGTTCATTGCTTTGATTTGTTTTTGTCATGCAATTTTTGTACTCAAGTTTTCAGTCTTTTATGTATAGAAAGATAGAGATTTTTATTGTTACAACAAAACACTGAACCGATATTAATTACGTTATTTCCTTAAGACACCTCAAATTGTTGATGCCACTGAGGAAGCAGTTGGAAGGAAGGGAAGACGAAACACGGATTCCAGTATATTGGTCTTAGATGAAGGCCAGTTGAGGATATCTCGGAGTGGATATCTCTATTTCAAGGTAAGAAAATGAAGTCGATTAAAATATGTTAATGTTCTCTACTGGATTACCCAATGCTTATGATCACAGAATTTTTGCATACTGAGTTTTTTCATTTATTTCCTAATACGCATTAGAGCTGAAACTTGGAAGATGAACATTCATAAATAAACTGAGCCGTAAAAAAAATCCCTTAAAACAAATATCTAACTTATATAACTTATACAGAATGTAATTATAACCTTCAAACTGATGGATAATAAGTCGCAGACAATAGTAATACAGAGTACTACTTTCCCGCTTCTCTATTTATCAAATGATGTAATCCACAATTAAGTTTACTCTTGACTAGTCATGGAAATATAGTTTCGAATAAATGACTATCAGATGACATAATATTCTATTCTGAGATATGTCCTTTCAATCACTTAAATTGCCAATTATTGACATAATGAATGCATATAAATGATATTTGAAGGGAGGTGTTATATATCGTCAACTATTATTGCTATACCGAAATGTAATAACACGTTATGATTCACGATTCACGTAATAGGTCGCAACTATTGAGAAAGGAAAGAGAACAAGTTCACAGAAATCGTGGAAGAACGTCTGGGCTATATTGAAGGACCAAAATCTGTACCTTTGCAAAGACTGGAACAGAAATAAGAACAATTTGGTAAGTATAGAACGGACATATTCATTGTTGAGGCCTTCAGGATCTGAAGGAAAATATCATCTTTGCCTAACCTTGGTTTTTTTCTTAAGGATGTTGCCCCTACTGCGATGCCCCATCAACTCTCACTCGAAGAAGAAGACCCTCTTGTTATAAAATCATCGCTTGTAGGTATAGCTTACAATTACGTCAAGAGGAGAAATGTCTTCAGACTAACGACATTCAACGGTTCCGAGTACCTTTTTCAAGTAAGCGCAAGCTCTCTCAATCGGTTCAAGTTTCTATGTTTATTACATGTTCCATTTAGTTTGTAATAAATAAATAGGTAATTGATCTGGTAATTAATCTGTTATTTCCTGTTATTCATTCCTCTTATTGATTCCATTCCTAACACACAATCCAAAAATTCCCGTTAGGATATTTTTGCTAATAATTAATCCAATTCAATCCAACAGGCAGAAAATAGAGATGACATGCTCGCTTGGATCTCCGCGATCCAGGAAGGAGGTTGCAACCAGGAGGATGGCGTGGAAACAATAAACGAAGATCTCATACTGCGCAAAACAAATCAGATAGAATCTGGGTAAGTCCAGAATTCAATTGTGCATGCTCCATTCCCATTACTGCTTTTTTTAGCCAGCATGTTAAACATGATAGATCTTTAGTTTGAATTTTTTTTCGGAACTATGTTGAGTACTTCTTTATGGCAATGACATATCAGATCGAGTCAATTGCCTTGCATAATTTAATTTGAGCAGTATATTTTGGTAACACACAGCACACATGGTTTAGTTTTAGGTGAATGAGGTATTATGTATGATTTAGAATAGGAACTCGGACTTTTAAAAAGGAATTTCGACATTGCAATGTTATTATTTTGAAGATATAAACTGAATTACAGCCATCAAATAGGTTTGATTGTCCCTTCAGTTAGGAATAGCTGATACCACAGTAGGTGATTGGATGCTCTTACCATTAGAGTACTACATTACACGATGGCTATGTCGGCTAGACCCATTCGCAATAATCATCACATGACCTGCGATCAATTTTCACTCGAGTCTTATTGTCTTAGTCACTCATAGTATATCTGAGACGTGATATTTCAGTAACGACTAAAAATGATGTAACACTAATGACAGAGTAGTTTCACATGCGTTCTCATTGTCTTGCAAACAGACATTTTGTGAACTTGAATATGGTGTCATATATAAGGGTGGTAATCGTTATGGTCATTAATAGTTCTGAAATTGTACCTTAAAAATCTAAGTGCTTAGTGTTAATATGTTAGTGTTTGTCTATTTAGTCAGCTAAGAATTTTGCCAACAGTTATATGCAGGTTTGGTTTTCAGTAATTACAGTGGAAAATCATTACGTAGACAATTAATGAGTTGTTAGGTATCTGTATTATGCTACTGATCCAGATTTCTAGTATTATTCATCATAGCACTGCTGTTTGAATGAATCATATCATCAGTTTTTCTAGAAGTAAACTGACAATTTTTTCTCACCTCGTTGGTTATCCGTTTCTGACGTAACTTACTATTTTCACATGTCTATAAGTGCAGAAAATGTATATCTATATCAGACATTGTGACAAGTGGTGATTTAGCAGTGTTGTTAATGGCTGTGCTGCACGAGTCAGGGAAATTCATGTAACATAGCTAGTAATGATGCTGTTTTCCATTGATCAGTTAAGTATTATTAGTAATGCAGAAGTCACTGAGGATGAAGTCAAAGGAATGATTGCTCTATGTGATTTACTCTACTATAATATTATATGTTAGAGTTAGAGCACTAGTTATAGATATTTATTATCTCAAGAATATTTTAGGTATATTAGGAACATAATTTTGAAAAAGGCAATAGCATTTATTCGTGGTACTGTGCAGTGTCTACATTAAGTTTGCACACATCATATTTTAATACGACATGAATATGTAAAGTAACCATGTTGGATTTGTTTGAGGCTGATTTACAGCAGGTTCCTGTACTTTGTGTTGAAAGTTTCCTTTTTTGTTATTTTTCAAACCCGATTTCTCTTAAATGCGAGCAGTCGGTTGGCGTGCCGTCATATTGCTCATATCAGACAAAGTATCGCAAACGTGCTGCGAGTGAGAGCTCATACGCAATACAAACTGCTTCCTGTGTCTCACTTCCTGTTGCACAAGAGAGATTCACGCTCTTCGACCCTTTTTTCTTTCTCGACGGCATAGCCATGTATGTTTTTCATTTCTTGATTTGTCACTCGTCAATACCTTTCTGATGTAGTTAGTTCTTTAGGAGTTTTGTTGGAAAAGGCAGCTTTGCAAGAAAGTCCTAATTTCTGCTGTCAGGTTCCGTTCTTCGTAATTTTAGATATGAAACAGTTTTCTTAGTAATAGCAGATAGCAGGTTATAAAGTCTTTTCATTATTCATGTGTTTTCGAAGAAAGTTAGAAATTGTTAACCAGCATGTGACACCAGCATTTAATGGCCTTCCTTTCCTGTCCAGTGAAGGTAGTCGAATATTTTAATCAAACATGAAATACTCAACTGGTATAAGGTTATGCATCTTACGTTTCATTTCAGGCAGTGCATATTTGTATGAGAGTTTATTTTCCTAGGTAAATATCTTAAAGAATGTAATCTGGTATGACTAATGCTCATAGTTCAGTATCTATTCAACTCAAACTCCATTGAAACATAGGACTACTGATGGGGTACTGAAATAGGTTTCAACCAATTATTTTATGTCTTATGCAGTATAACACATACGAATCTCCCTTGGAAGCAATTATAGAGAGCTAGGAGTTGAAATCAGTTGATGAAAATCCTGTATTATAATTCATATATAGCTCTATGCATAATTATCCAAGGTTTCCATAGCACACCACACTTGCTAAATACCTAATACCTTATTGCCAGGTTGCATCACATCCAAATTGGTTATTTTCTATGATATCAGGCCTTTGAGAAGTAGAAAAATAGATAGTGTTACTGATGTGATTGTTTACTCTGATGAATTTACAACAACGCTGAATTGATGCCGTTCCTCAACTACAGCTCTGATTCTATCTATTCCGACACTAAGGGCTCTGAAAGCGCCAAAGTACTCATTCCGAAACCGAAAAAATTCACTCCCTACAGGCACTCTTCACCGCCCGTGTACGACTGTTCCTCCCCTCCTTCGATAAAAGACATTAATGGTAATCCAACTGAGTACTTTGAAATAGGTAAAGAGGTCGAAGGAAATCATTTCATTGGCAAAAAATCTTCTAAAACGAAGTTGGAGAGGCGATACTCGCCTGAATACTTTGCTCTCACTGTGGACGAGAACAACCTTCCTCGAGAAGCGATTACTAAGACAAGGAAACAAGAATACTCTAAGCATCGACATTATTCCCCGGTGCTTTTTCGTCGTGACACCGACAAGACTACTACCGTGCCCCCGCAGCGTCATTCTTCTTTATCAAATAATCTCCCTAAGAGAAGCAACTCAGCAAATCAAGAATCGAGAAGAGAATTTATTTCTGACCCCATCCCAATCGATCTGCACGGCGTGCATTCAGGATTCATTGATCTAAAAAAATCCCCTACGTCAAAACCAATACCTCTAATTAACGAGCCTTCTGAGAAAGCGGCGAGTCCCCAGGTTTCCCCATCAGTCAGACTCCGTAACAAGAAAACCAACTCTCCCAAGGGGAACTCGAGGCGCCGTGGTGTCGTTTGGGACTCTGGTAGTAATAATCAGTCGGTTACAATCTCCAGCCCAGTCCTGATTTCACATCAAGTCATCCAAAGCGGAGTGCAAGATCCCGCTTCCCATAAGATAAATCCCCGTGCCATAGAAGAACAAGAGGAGCTTTTGCGCAAACTGCAACTGCAGTCCGAAAGCAGCAGAACTTTGAACCGGGGAAAGCAGCGAAATAAACAGGAGCAGATTTGCAGCCAGCAGGAAGTTTTGCCTCATACCAGTGCCAGCAGTAAGATGGCAGAGAGAATACAGCGTACCATAAAGGCATTGTATAGTTCCAATGTGAATCCGAGAAAAAATTCTTTTGATTTGCTGGATGAAGACCTCACTGATAAGGAGCCAATAAAGGCAAAATCTGTCACCATGTTGCAGGAGGAAGAGTTTATGTTGGAGCCGTGTAACGGGAATAAACTCGGCGACAGTTTGAAGCGAAGGTTGTCTGATTTATCCAGTTTAATTAGGATTGATCTCTTATTGAGGTTTTTATTTTGGTTAGATATTTCTTAGTGGCATTGTGATTGATGGTAGTTTCATCACGACACAAATAAGTGACTGCTTATTTCCTAGTATTCAATTTGTGCTCTCTTTCATCTTCGTTGTGTGCATGCACAATTTAAGTTAATGATGCTTGCCCAGATTTGTGTTTTTTTGAGGATTTTTGATACATGGATGGTATCTACCGGGAATTGATCAGAGATATGTATGTGAGAAAACGGGAAGAGGGTTTAATTAATTTCTTTCCATGATCGGCTATCCTGCATCAAGTACCCCAGTGCTAGCAACTGCAGCATTTCAAAAAAATAATTAAAATTTTGGATTTTTTATTAAACCTGGTCTCTATGTTATCAATAGGACTGCTGGGTATCATATTTGTGGCATAATATCATCGTAATTTCCAAACTTTAGATGAATTACTAGTTTAAAGAAGTTCAGAACCAATAGTTGCAGTTGACTTTGAATCCCTCTGTAAGATTTTTCTCCTTAGTTGTCGGTGAATAATGATTTCCTCTGTGAATCAGACGATGGTTTGTCAGTGGTCTACCAGCTTGATTGGAGTTCGAGAATGTTCTTGAACGCTTTTAGTTTTAATGGCCCCTTTCTCTTTCAGGATTTCTGGTCGTTCTCCCAGCCTATATAGAAAACTTTATCACAGGTATCGCTCAGATATTTCACAAAAACCTCCACTTTTCTGAATTTGCTAACATCTGAATTTGTCTGTCACTGCCATTTTTGGTCATTTCCTTTTCACAGTCCACTCATGATGCACCCATACTTACTGACCTCAACAAGATGAACTCAATAAGTCATAGCTAATACATGTGAAATTTCACAACCTCTTAAAACTTAATTCACGAAATTTCTAGTTGGGTCATAGGTATGCCATATACTAAACTTCCATATCCCCAGTGGAATGATTCCGTCTTTAAAACTTTCGATTGAGGAAAGGTAGTAAAAGCATACAACATTAGAAAAGATTTTAGTTGCTAATCAAACCTTGATTTATGAAGTTAATTGCTTGAAAACTATTCACTTTATTTATCCATTAGTTTTGTTTTCATAACATACTTGGCAACCCCAATCCCACAGCATGTCATGATTTTGCGTTATTTCAATCACGCCTGCACATTTTTCAGTTTCAATTGGTTTTTGTGGTTTCAATATTTATTGTTAATACGTTATCCTTCAGTTGAGTTTTGGCAGTTTTCTTTCAGCATTGCTTATATCACACAGTCTTTTAATGAGCTCACAACGATTTAAAAAAGCAAAAAATAACTTTCATTTGATAAAATTCATATTTCACATCACTTAAAGTCTTTCGAGTTGTCATTGATTGAGTATGTCATGCTATGCTATTGAAAATAGACATTTTAATGATGGCTTCAGCGAAAAGATTTTATTTACACATGATTTTAATAGTCTCTTGGTGAACGCCTCTCTATATCTTTAACGTACCATTACAGTACTTATATATTTCCTGGCTGCTTCTAGCTACTATTGATCACATCGATGTTAAGCATTGTCTACGTATTACATGATAATGTAATTAGAACCCTACTTTTCTGCTCAGAGCTGGCCCCTTACTCGTGATTTCTAAATAATAAAGGAAAATATTGCAGTTCTGCCAAAAGCCTTCATTTCTCATGATGAGTTATGTTGTGAAAGTTATATTTCAAAAAATTATCGGTAGAAGGAATTATCAGTAGGAACATTACCACTTAAAAATAGGCATTAAATCAGCATGAAATTTTTTGTTGTTGACTGGACAACGTATATTTTATCTTACTCCTATTTAATCCTATTTCTTATCTTTAGTCCAAAAGCCGACAAGCGTGCGAACAGGAAAAGGTCTCCAAAGCCAAGTAGAAGGAACAACCTGCAAGTAAAAGATGGTAAGTTTGTTTCTTGAACATTTTGATTCCTCTGTATATCTAGATTAACACGATCAAACTTGAAATTATCAGTTGACGGGTCAAGGAGGTTCAAATGGAGAGGAAGCGTGAATAGAATCGTTAAAAAGTTTGGAACCGGTCAGCCGTTTATTCTTGGTGGAACGTTCGGCGTTCATTTAGAGGACTGCCCGCCCTCTCTAGCTAATGAGGTAGATCAGACATTTGTTTGACCTGTTTTGTTACTTGGAATTTACTTACTGTTTCTGAAATATGTTTTTTTGTCTTTTCAGTTTGTTCCCTTCGTTGTTGAAATCTGCTGCCGAATAGTGGAGGGAAGGGGACTGCATTTCACTGGGATCTACAGAGTTCCTGGAAACAATGCGTCCCTTTCTTCGCTCCAGGACGATCTCAACCAGCATGGCGTGGAATCAATCGACATTGAGGACGATAGGCTACGGGAACTCAACGTAGTGTCTTCCCTCTTAAAATCGTTTTTCCGGAAACTTCCTGATCCATTATTTACTAACGGTTAGTGTCGATTCCATACGTAATGAGCATTAAAGAATGTTAACCAGAAAATGACATTCTTTCATCGTTGTTGATCGTGATTATATCTTATTGTCAGTGTTTAGGTTTTAATTTTAAATCGGTGCTATACACTAAACTATCTGTTTTCTTTTTTAGAATTATATAACGACTTTATCCAAGGTAATCGAAAACCATCATCAGAAGAAAGATTGAACAGTCTACGGAGACTGGTGCACATGTTACCAGGTCCGCACTACGAAACTTTGAAATTCTTAATCAATCATTTACGGCTAGTTGCTGATAACTGCGATACAAACAAGGTATGCATTCAAACTACTCGGTAATAATAATCAATATATGTGTAATGTATGAACTAGTCGTAA
>QRAM01000055.1:281060-334642 GCA_013436055.1 Halocynthia roretzi | reverse complement strand
CAACAATTAAGTTTCAATTTCAAATTAATTCCTTAGAATCTTAGGCTTAGATAGTATCCAACAGAAGTTTAAAATTATCTAAATTTTTTTACCAGATGGAAGTCCGTAATCTGGCCATTGTGTTTGGTCCTACCTTGGTAAGGAGCACTGCCAGTGACAACGTGGCTACCATGGTGACAGACATGTCCGACCAATGCAGGATCGTTGAAAGCATCATAGAGCATGTGAGTAGTCCATAGTTAGTGGTAATGTCTCTGTAGGATGAAAAACAATGTCAGTGGTGTAAAAACTTCACTTATCAAGGTGCGCATGTGTATGCTGCATGCGTTTCAATTTCATAGTATGTCCTTGTTGGTCACCGAATGAGGGGGTAGTGCCTCACACATACCCAGAGGGTTGAAAACAAGAACTTGGGGGATTCGTCCCGTATAATTCGCTATAGACAGATGCATGCAAAATTGTATTCAGATAAAGATATGTTTGCGAGGTAAAAGATGGCGTTGTTCCTCTTGTAAAACACTTTGTACAATTAGCCCGAAACATATGTAAGCGCTAGGTGAATTGTTTTTCATTGCTGGTATTGTTTTTCTATCTTAGAATATACTGATTTCTATGTACTTAATTATAGAATAAGAATAGAATAAATGTTACTGGATGATTGATAGCATTTGGCATCGCCTCATCTCTATTATTAAAGAGAAAGTACATATAATGGAGGTTGAGAACCAATGCTATCTTTTGGACCGGTGACATAAGTTATCCTCAATGACAAATCAAATGATATTTATTATCAGCAATGTTGTTAGCCCTTCTATTCCGCTTAACACAGATGGCCATTAGCTCATTCTTAACTAATCATGCAGGTTTACTGTAGTTTTGAAACATTGTGATAATGAAATGCAGTTTTACCGTAGATACTTTTAGATAAGTCATAAAATACATGCTGAGTGTATTTGACTGATAAGATAACCTGGCCATACCCCACTTTTCATTATTTGATTGACCTCATCTCGATTCACTCTGTAGTGTAATTTTACATGAGTCAAAGACTTTCCCGCCAGTTTATAGTTCCCAGCAGAACAACACAGTGTGCGACTTGCACTTGGTTAATAGCTGGAATAAGATTTTTTTACTGGCAAAGGGGAGGTGTGACTCATATACGAGTATACTCGGTGCTTACTTAACTATATCTCTTTGAATCGCTATATCTCTGCACTTGCTTTATACAATGAAATATTACAATGCTTATTTCAACCGCATCCTTTCTTGATATTTTATATTCATTGACGAAATGCACTGCTCAATTGCTTGTTTCCAAATTCGCCGTCTTGTCCCCAGGCCGACTATTTCTTTAAAGGAGAGCATGAAGAAATACCCACATTTGTCAAGAGCTTCCATGTATGAGGTCAAAGGCTAAAGGAGAAGAAGTCATCTTTTCCAGATCAAAATTTACGACAATGGGATTACAGGTTGATATAGTTCCCGCTGCGGAGCATGCCCATTTCGACTATTATCTTAAAAGTGAAATTCAGGACCCTGTCAATATAATAGTTTGGGTCAGCCTTGGCTGCTTGTTGATGAATTACTTAATAGTGTAGAGAGAGGATAACAGAGTTTGAGAGAATGATATACTTCCAAGTTATTTTATTGACTCTCCACTGTTCTTATGTTGCCCAGCCTTCCCTTTCGCAAATTGACCCCTGGTTATCTATTCTTAAGACTTACATGTGTTATTACCACAATTTGTACTTGACTGGTATTGTTTCGGAAGTTTTTTTACAGTGGTAGGAAGTTTGTGTAGGAGCTTTTGTTATCAAGTTTTTTACAGTATGGTACAAATTGTTGCATGATATATGTAAAAAACCTTTATCAAGCAGAGTCATAATTTCATCTCAACAAAAAAACTTTTTCCCATAGGAAATTGACTTGCCCAATTTGCAACATTTATACTGTCATACTTTCTCCTACACAAAGTACTTATTCCATTTGAAAATATGAAATCTTGGAATTGAATGAATGAATTTCTACCATTAGTCAACCAACATTTATATGAAATTTCATCAGCTTCACCAGTCCCCACGTATAATTCCCACATATTTTATTGTATCTGGATTCCTCCATAGTAGCTAACCTACAGAAGTAATTAGAGTATAAAGCAGATTATAGTGCATTTTTAACAACTTTAATGGCCTTGCAAGTTATCACTGTGGCAACAAAGAACAATACATTATTTGTGAATAGCTTTTTATCGTACACTAATTATTTTTTCTCTGACACATCTCAATTATAATGCAGCGTCTTTTTTGTAATTTGTTTTTTACAGGAAAGTACTATTGTTCGTTGATTTTCTTGTTCCGAGTGTATTTAGAAGGATTAACTTTTACGTCAGTACATGATTGCAGTACTCCAGTCTGATGTAACCCTACTGCGTATGACAACCGTCAAAACTTTTATGAATGTTTTATGTTATAACTGTTCCCACAAAGAAAGCTGTTTGAAATATATAATTTTTTCGTCAGATGCAAATGCTTTTGTACTTCAAGAATATTCGTGTTTTTTAACAGAGAAACACAACCGACTGCCTTAGTTGAACTCATTCACGGCATATATTGCTTATATATTTGTTATGATAGCATATTCCTGTAATGATACAGACAAGTTCTTGTAGAGATAATGCTTTACTACAGTCACTCCAAAATACAACAGGTTGTGTTACATCATAAGCAGTATTGATTTCCCAATTTCGTGTCATGAATTTACAGAATTATGTTGCTTGCACTTGCAATGAGTGTGCAATTGCTTAGACCGTACTCAAAAAAAGGATTTTTATCCTTGGGTCTAATTTTATCATTATCCTTGGGTCCAATTTTATCATTATTGATACTCTGCAGCAGGTTTTGTGGTAACATAAGTCCTATGTCAAAAAGTAATCTTGGTAGAGGGTGTGGATGATGAGCAGGATGTGAAACTTTCATGTTTTTTTCGGCATTCATTATTTCTCATCGGAAACCATGATGTGTAATGCGATTGTTGAGTTTGTACTAGCCTGGGAACTGTGTCGTTTGAAACTCCACACGTCTGAAATACGTGAGTCTATATGAAAATGTTGCAACCAATGACTTCCTGTTTTCCTCGTTTGTGTTTTATGACATCATCGCTTGCTCATGCTTTATATTTCAACCGCTTGAATTAGCATGAGCTGTAATCCACTAGGTTGCGTCGTTTTTTGTGTCATCCCTATGCTGTCGATGGTACCTTTTTTTGATTCTGTTGCTGTATTGGATGCACTTTTTCCCTACAGATTCGGTATCATTTTCTTTAACCTGAGGCAGATATATATTTCATATAAAGCTGCGACCAATGCACTCCAAAATTGGTGTCTATTATGCATGAATCAGCGATCGATTGGCTTGTTTTAAATCAAATAATACCAAAATAATACTGGATTTCATTACATTTATAATTTGATTCTCAAAATAAAAATTATCAATATGTTAATATGATAGAAATGATAACGGTCGTGTCATTTTTAATTTGTGCATTCTATTTTTTTCATATCCAGTATTTTATTTCGTTGTTTCTATCCTCCTTTTATTTCAGATTTATACTGTCATGCGTTGTATTCATTTCCTTCATGCTATGCAATGGTTCATGCGTGTTTTTTATTCTGTTTTATTTCTTAATCAACTCATTCCTCCTTATTTATTTTTTTCATTGTGCTTTTCATCCCTGTATACCAAATTCCATTTTTTTTTGTGTTTTGTCCCGAGCGATCATCACTTCATTAAGCCTGCTATTCATAGTTTTGCATGCTTAAAATAGTTAGTGAAGAACATCTTAATCTAATCTCAATATTGTTTTCTACAGGCCGAATGGTTCTTCAATGATTCTGATGAGGTTGGAGTCGACACAGTACCTCAGTCCAATGCCCCGGCTGATCGATCCCACGAACCGGTGCCTAGCATAGAGTTTCTACTTAACAACGTGGGACGTAAACCTGGGGATGCCTCAGGTATAAGATGCTTTAAAATTATTGTAGTTCACCACTTAAAAAGTACAAAGAAGCAGTCATGTAGATTGGAAAAATTAGTAGGATAGTTAGTGATTAGGCGATTAGTACAGTGGATAATTCAGTACAGATCAAGGTTATTTTCAATGAAAAGGTATTCAACACAACATTTTGTCTATTGTCTAGAATACTCTTGACATATAATCACAGAAAATGTATTCGAAATTAGCGTGAATGTCAACATAAGCTGGAGAAAATTATGAAGTGTTGGTAAAAAAGCATCGTAAAACATAACAATTATGTTTTAGGGCCCAACTTATATTTGTCATTTGCTTTACTGGGGTTACCTGTTGATTCTAGTAATTCAAAGCATTCTATTTATTCATAATATCCTTTTGTAATCTGTCATAATGTTGAGATATTGTATGTACAGAAGTTAAAAACTAGCATAAATTTAGCAGGCAATAATGTGACAGTGATAGATTATTGACAGAATTAATTCTTGAAATAGGAGGTAGAACTAGTGAGAATTCTTTACCTTGCATGATAGTTCTTGCTTTTCTCAGCTTCCAGAAAGATTTGTTGCAGCATGTGTTGAAATATAGCGAAGTGTAGATTTATGTAAGTACGTTCAATTACATTATATAGTATAATATTAGAATGAATATCAGTTTATGTTACCAGTGTCATCATGTGTATGGAATAGCTAATTCAGTTACAGTCCACTTCAGTAAATAAACAGTTGAATTCGATGAGATTTATGAGTGTTGAGATTTTTCAGAATTGTGTGTATGATGATATTTTAACCAGTTCTTTCAGTTGAATTATGTAATAGTGCATAATGATAAAGTAGTTTTAACTTCACCTCAAAGTTAACACATCAAATTCTTTTTTGCTCACATTTGTTTGGACATCCTGTAGGTAATCTTGGTCCAATCATGAAAAAAATTGCTACACTGTAAGTGTGTTGTCTGCTGTAATGTCACTTTGTCGGTTCCTTTGATGTAGTACGGATTTTATGTCAAATTGTTGTCACCTGAATGTTCAACTCTAAAAAGTCATGGCAATAATAGAACTAAAAGATGGATACATGAATTAAATGTGCAATCTGCCATATGGGGGAGTCATATTTTTTGTTCAAGTAAGGTAGAAGGGTTCTTGTAATATTTCAATTATATTACAATAAAACTATATATGTATATTATTGAAATGCTTATTCACATGTTTATTCTTTTGATGTTTAGAAATTTAGATCTTCATTTCTTTTTTGCACAGGTAACACAAGTGACTCTTCAAAATCAAAGGTAGGTTAATTTAGTGAACTTCATTACCAAAAGATATATGAATATATTACGTATTTTTAGCGAGATTCCTAATGTTTTATCCATAATATATTTTCTCTTCATAACCATTTGTCTCTGTTGCATTCCCAGTGTTCCAACGAATCAGAGAAAGACTCCTTCTCTCGTGATGTCATTGATCTCTTGTTTGGGAAGAAATGGAAGCAGGCAACAAATAGAAACAATATTCAGGATGCAGGAGACAGCGCTGACGAACACGGAGGCTTTGAAGATCCGCACCGCAGGAAAGCCAGAGCTGCATCTCTGGGTGATAACAGCACCATGCTGGCATCAGCAACCCTTGAAAACCCAAACATTATGGTCGTACCACCCACGCCCACTCCAATCTTATCCCATCCATCATCTCTCCCGGTCATGTCCAATAACATTGCCCAAAAATCTACCATGCTCAATCAAGATGATGTAAGTGAACGATTGCTCGAATTCTATCGGGAACATTTGGAGCGACTCTCAAGAACCACCATCGGACAGACCCCCATGACATTTTCATCCACCGAATCTTCACCCCAAATCACCCCGCGTAACAGCCAGTTCGAGATGAATTCCTACCCTTATGGAATTCACGTTCGTAAAAGATCTGTCGAAAACTTTCCTTTGCCGTCTAGACCTGAGAGAATTGACTATATGACACAGATGTCCTTGCCTAGTAGGTCACAGCCAAGTGTAGCTGATGTTTTCCCTGTTGTAAGCAGCGATAATGAAATCCAAAGTCAGGCAAAATCTTCTAGTTCCAATCAGTCCGTGTCCGCTGTACAATCTGAAGAATTAGCAAATTTGTCACACAAGCCTGCTCCCTCTACAAGCACTCCAGTTCGAAACGATGCACCTGCATACAGACATCCTCCTAATCCCTACGTTAGAAATATGACAAAGGGACATCCTCAAGAGCAACATAAAATGTCTCAAAACTATTTCTCAGATGTGAACACAGATGTTAGTTCCATATCATCAGATCGCTCCACTTTGCAAGGATACCCATTATCCACTACTACCGGCACAGATGCAGATGATGAGGCAAGCGACATAAGAAAAAATAGCATTCAGTCGAGCGTTTCAACTACTCAGAGCAATGCCGATGGCCACGATTCTGACACGTCAGAAATGTCAATTTATGTCGGAGAAAGTTTTGAAGAAAAACTGAAAAACTTGACCAACCTAGACAAAACATTAGAGAGACGGCCGTCGAGACGCATCACTTCCCGTCCCGTGCCTCAAATACCTTTGGGTTACAGTGTCATTGAACTCGGACATCAGAACACTTGTCATGAGATGCTTGTTGACGAGCCTGTGCCGGTGCTAGTGCCGAGGGTTGTTACCAGTCCAACTAAAAAGGTGTCGAGTTCTCCTGGCAAAGTGAAGCTAACAAATGTTGTCTCGTCACCTAAGCCGGTTTTGAAAGCGTTAAAACGGACCAGTCCTGGTAAACCTGCTGCTGGTCAAGACACCAATGTGGCAACATTGCGAAAATCCACGCAAGAACTGTATGAGGAAAAAAAACAGCAAAGAATGGAGCAAAAACGTATGAAAGTGCGAATGAAAACTGGTAATGCAACACCAGACGAAAATATGTTTAATCGTTTTGACCCCAAACGAAGGGTCATCAGGACTTCCAGCGGCGAGAACGAAAATCCTTTGCATTCGATGGCAAACAGAGCAATTCCTTCTACTTTGATAAGTGCGAATTCCGAAAAGCACCTTTCTGCTAAAGAAAGACTTTTTGATATGAAAAACCAGCCCCATCCAGTAATCAGACAAAAGCCGACTCTGTCGCAAGAACGAAAAAAGCAACGCGTAGTTCGCAGACACACACTATCGGGCATTGCTGATTTTCCTGACCACTCCGTCTGGATCGAAGATACTACCAACAGCGCTCATATAACATCCAGATCTAAATTCCCATACAATTATATAAAAGAAACCAGCCCTCCTAAGTCAGCCTTATCCATGTATGACTTGGCTTATTCCAGCGCCGCTCAAAATCTTGATGCTAGAAACGTATCTGCTGTTGACAGACTGAAACCAAAAGGGGCAACATCCGAAATGACACTTAGTAACTGGATGGTTCGTGAACGATTAAAAAATGGTCCGGCTCGAAGAAACTCACCTGTCGTACGAGACAATAATAATTTGAGTAAAAAATTGAATCATAATGGCAAACATAAACCTTTACCATCCAATTCATACGTCTAAACTAGTCATTCCAACAGTGGGTTGTGAGGAAAAATTTGTGTTAGAGATGTGGCCTTGAGAGCCAGAGGGGCAGCGCAGCAACTGGTAAAACTTTGTGAACCACTGGTTCAAACTAAAGCGACAGAAAACTAAAGATTTCTTTCAACAATTTAAACTTATTCTGAATTTCTGAATGACATTTTTCGTTTTAATCGCATGCTTACTGCAGTGGATAAACTGCGCGCTAACTAGCTTGCCCATTCAGATGCAGTACCGATTCGTTTCTATATATTTATTTTACCTTGTGCGACATGTAAATTGAAATTTTTATGTTTCGAAGTTTATTTCATAGGGGATGGATCTGTTAGTTTCCGTACTTTTTGATGTTGTGGTGCGGAAAACGTATGAACCACCGTCAGGATTATGCTGCAATTCTTCGAACCTTGCGTTCCTATCACTCTTTAAATATATATTTTTTTCTGGCATGATGTGATTTTGACTTTATATGTTCAGGCCATATTACTGCTGGTGAACAATCGTGTACAACAAACACGTGTCCTTCCATTTAAGGTAAGATAAGCCCACCGCTCATTATTCTTGCCTATTTGTATAAAATTTCTTTATGATTCTTCGTTTTTTAATCCTACGTTCTATTCTAAATGTTGCCAGCATTTCTGCTAATACCATTAATAAAACAATGTATCGTTGATCAATTTTCGTAAATTCAAAGACGGTAAGGAATTCAGATGTTTTAGAATAGGTGCAAGTTAAAATTACTTCGCAATTCTAGTATTCATATATTTGGACGAGCCTATTCACACCATAGTCTGTCTATATATAAGTATAGTATATCGAGACTTCGATTCACAATGCAGAAAATCGAAGACCATGAGGGGATATTTTCACAATTTCCGTCTGGATCCGATGTAGATAAATGATTGGAATTCTTATTTGGAAAATCCCTCGGTACTTACTCATTGCTGCGAAAATTATATGCATGCTGTTTTGCTACAGCGAGAACCCGAATTTTCTTCTGTACTAAAATCTGCCGAAACATTAATTATGTTGTATTATTACTAAAATACATACAGTGATACGAAAGAATACACGCCTACATTCAACTTGATAATATTTATTTCATTACGACAGTTCATAAACTCCCATGAAAAACATACGAATGTAGGAATGAGCTCTTCTGTTCCGCATCGTTGATTTGACCCCTCCTTTCAGTTCCAATTTCCAAATCAATTTATTTTTGGAAATGACGATTGTTGAAATAGCAATTTGGAAGTTTGTGACTTTGGAATATTTTATTCAATGAAAGTGCATGAATGGAATTTCTATCAGATAATGTTCAATGTGAATTAGCGTCGATATGACATGTTTGAGTTCATATTAGGCATTCGAATAGAGATACATTACAAACGTCCGCAATTGTCACGTTAAGTACAGGTTTCAGTTTAAAAAAAAAACGGTTTCAGTATACTTTAGTGTAGATGTGTGGCTGAAATTTAGTAATATGATAGTTGAAAGTGGGATAGATGTATGGCCATGCAGTGAAAGTGTGTTTTTTTGCAGACACACTACGTTAACTTTAAAATCTGGATCTGTCAGCAGTTGTATTAAATTACGAAGTCAGTTAACAAATTTGGAAGTTTGTGACTTTGGAATTTGGGATGCCAGCTAAGTTGTGGCTTCGGAGAGTGGAAAAGTCAGGAGAATGAAGAGAATACGGTAATGTGTGCTAACTAATGTACGGAAGGCAGGGGTAAGGTTAAGGATTCGAGATTTTCTGCTTCACGTCATTTCCATAGTTTGATATGTTCCCTCCCTTCCCAGCCATACTGCTTTCTACATTCTACAGGTGACCATCAATTTATGACAGTCACATAGGATCATAGTTACATTCTTTAGTACATAGAATAGAAGATAATGAATTGTAAAAAATATTGTTAAATATTCCCCCTTTTTATTGTGCCTCTATTGATTGTGCAATCATGTGACTTTTCACATACAATGCAATGCTGAGGTCCATTACAGGTATTCATCAAGTACCCCAATTTCGTTCTGGAAATTACAAAGTAAAACTAATCCTTCGAAACAAAGATTTTTCATTGATATGTGTGATGATATCATTGAATCATTAGTGACTAATTCTGTGCCGGGAGTCGTTGTATTTTCCTGTCAGTGTTCTCCTTCTGACAAACCTGCATACTTTTGTATTACTTCAATTGTTGAAAGATAGATTTGAGATTTCCTTATCTTCCATTTTTTTTCATTTATTGACTGTATGTGTTATTAATTGACTGTGTGGCAGATGTGATAGTGATTTTAATATTTGTTTTTGTGTGTTGTGTTAAACGCACAGTGAGACCTAGTATGATTCGCTTTCATCTTCCTGTGTGTCTATTTCCATTATCAGCTAATATTTCCGTTAAGTATTGGTGCTCATGTTGGAGGTTGTTGAAAAGTTACTACAGTGGTGCAGTAGTTTTCCTAAATAGTATTTTGACAACTATGGGATATCTTATAAAAGGATCATATTATACACATAACATATAGTAATATAGTGAATTCAACTCTGCAAATTATAGTGATAGCTCTACATTTGTTGATTACACATCAAATATCATTCTGTTATAGTTAAATATATGCATTTGCTACATAGTTATGTTAAGTGATAGGACTGTGTTTCTTCTAATCTATGTGTCTGCCTGATAACATGCATTAGTGAGTACTGGTACTTGCAAAACAGTGTGAAAATTTGCACAGACTTACCAGCTGTCTGGCTGAACTACGTTTTCAGTTGCGTGTCTTGTCTAGTGTTGTGTTTTAATCTGTTTTAACACATTCAGGATAAGCCTGAACGGAATATGTTATCACCGTTGCGTCAGGCTTGTTTCAAACATCCCCCAATTTCTTTAGTATCAGTTCTTTAGTTCTATTGTTCAGAGTGTGCTGTCTACATAGACTTTGTTTACAATAGGAAAAGCTCTCATAGTTCAGCTTTGGTAAATGTGGCTTGTGTTTAAAATGACTCAACTTTTTCAGACTGCAACAGTTTGTAGTAAAGTTTATTCATATAAAATTTTGTAATATATACAAAGATATTGGAGAGAAATCTGAAAATAAAGGTACAGTGACTTAGGTGGTACTTTTGCACAGAGTATCACCACCATCCAAAGGAAATTAAAGAAAGGGTAAGGATTTTTGTTTTGCACTTTAGACTTTCCCAGCCTTAACAAAACGCTCATTATTTTTCCCATTACAATACCCATTCTCAATAGAACACTTGGCATTAACCATAATCATCTTGCCAGTATATTTTTATTGATTTGGCTTTTGTAGCTAATGTATATCATCTATTTTATCGTGTTCAATTAAATCCTCTCAGTTGGTGCCTTCTGTAATCGCAAAATGGAGGATGTAATATTTATTCAATTTTTTCATATTTTCAATCATTCTTTTTAATCCATGGTTGAAAGGAAAAAGTAGGCTACATTACCAATTGATTTCTTTTGCCAACTTCAAACAAGAATGATTATTGTTTGGCTTATTCTAAAGTGGTTGGAAATCTCATTGCAGAATTATTAAATATTATTTCCTTTGTCTAAATTTCTCAGAAAACATAGTTATGTCATCAGGGCTAACCACTACACCTTTAGGACGGAGGAGGGCGGGTCGAGCGCACAATGCAGAAGATGAAACATTGAGTCAGATTGCCAAAGAGGTATAATTGTTTATATCCTTTTAGATTCTTTTTAACATGTACTTCTGAAGAAGTTTATCCCGTTAGGACTTCTGTTACGTAAGGTACTGCTTATTAGTAATGTACTCATACCTCTGAAACTGTTGCTTGCAAAGGAAGTCTCATTTCCTTTCATGTTTATGTAATTCTGCAGTGCAAGCTTGTTCATTGAGCTTTCAAATTCTCCAATAATATATAGTACAGTTATCTCAACTTAAGAAATGTTGTTATGTTGGAAATTCAAATATGAATGGTGTGTGCCTTATACAGTACATCAAAGTTTATCCAGCTTGCCGTAATTGTATGTAACGTACGCTTTGATATGACCAAATTCAGTTGAACCTCCAGCAGCTTTGAACAAGTTACTGGGTTTTGCTGACCTTGATCAAGCAAAGTACTGATACTGTTATCCATGCGATCAGTCAAACACAATTACCACGTCACCGTAGGGAGAATTTTCTGTCATGTAGTTCCAGGCTATGAGCTTACAATTAGGTACTTAATAGCCTGGCGTGAGCAGCATTTTTGTTGTAAGCTGATATCGATATCAACGTGTCGTTCTTTGTAATCTTGTAATGGGAAAATGAAATGTAAGCAATTCATTCAAGCCATTGAAGACATGGAAATCTTTATTTGGCTAAGATGTGGATGATGAGCAGTCAATAACAAACCACTGTTTTCAAGACCTCAGTCTAATAAATGGACCCTAAACCAAGTTATCTCATAGTTAAATGTGAAAAAAGGCTGGCATTATAAAAAAAAACATGTACTAACAAGTAACTGCAGAGTTATTGTTGATTAATAAATTAGTTCTAGCTTACCTAATCATTTTTGTGATCTATATAATATCCAATACATAACTTCAAAACTCTATCCTAAAAGTTGCCTTGTTTTGTTATTCTAATGTGTAGTAAAAGTGTTTAGGCTTTGATGGTTCTGTATACAACTCTTTTGTTTTCAATCAACAACCCCTAGATGGAGTGCAAGAGTTGTTGTTCTTTTGCCGCTGTGCATGAGCAATAGATATTATCATGTAAAGCGAATTCACCTCGGCATTACCAACTATGTTATTCGTTTGTGCTCTCGCCCAAAGTATGATACACAAATGTGTTCCTGGTTCCTTTGTGGCTTCAACCGCACATTCAAATCTGTCATACTATTCCAATTTCCATATGTTTGAACTAGTTCAGTCAATTCACATAGTATGGTTTTTCAAAGCTAGTGTTTACAGAACTGTAGTGAATGAAAAGATGTGCGTGAGAGGCTAAGGTCGTTAGCCATTGATGCAATTCTCCTCCATGTCTATTTACCTAAGCAGTATACTGTACATTCATCAGCATTACAATCCTTCCAAAATCTGGAATACTGAAATAAACCCATGCATTTCGGATCAAGGATTATCAACCTGTAGCACAGTTATGTTTTGAAATATTTATATCTATACAACACCGCATCCTGTCTCATAAAGTAATCTCATCAAATCAAACACTCTCCCACCAATATCTATTTCCCGCCAATACTCAACTCCTGTCCGTAATGTATCGTCTTTCCTGTCGTGTTGACTTAAATCCTCTCAATTAGCGTCTTGTATGATCTCTATATGAAGGACGTAATATTTATTTAACCCCATTCGGATTACAGGCTGTATTATCATCAAATACTTTAATGTACTCTGTTGGAAAGCTGATTTGCTACTGCATTTATTGATTTGTGATTTAAAGTTTTTTATATTTATCCCTGGTTGATTTAATGATATAATAGCTGTAGTGTAATTCTTTTATGAGTAGTAACAGTTTGGTTGATACAGTCCTATTGTTTGCTGGGTTGCGCAAACAATAGATTGCTCCATTTATGGAATTTTACGATTATATATTTAGTGATAATATTATAAGGTTAAGTGAGTGACCAAATGATGTATATTGTTTGGCTGTCAGATAAGTTGGCTGTGGACCTTGGATGTGTAGTGTAAATAGTGGAATTCCTTTGAAGTGGGGAGTATTGGATAAAACAGGATTAGAGGGATCGGTTCTGAAAGATAAAGTTCAAGTGATTGGTAAAAGACTAATCTGAATAAGGAATGGGTGAGGGGTAATCTGTTTAGAGGCTAGCTATTGCCTTTGTTATATGTGTGCTGTGCTGTCTGAAGAATTAAAAAGAATAGTTGTAACTCTATCGTACAATAGCTTTAGGGATGACTTGATGGACCCGCAGGGACAATAGCCTGAAAACGCTTGCACATAGATTTGATCCTTTTAATCACATAAGCACTGTTATCACAATAGGCTATTTGAGAGTAGCAGTTATGCTCATAGAAATAAAGTATGAAAATCGTGAAAGGATGGTTGAAAACCAAGAAGAATGTAGTCCAAACACAAAGAAGAAGATATCAGTGGAGCCTAGCAGACATCGTCACAGTTCTTTTGATTTCACTATTCCTCTCTTATGCTGTTCTGAATCTCATTCAGAAGGTCCCCCAATTCCGCCACCAGAATGGAAGGTCTTCATAACAATAATTTGCAAAAAAAAAAAATTAATGTTTTCACTATGATATCATTTTTCAGTTAATTTATACGCTCTGTTATTTTTTTCAGGCCGAAGCACGGCTGGCACAGAAAAGGGCAGCACGCATAGAAGCCAGAGAAATTCGAATGAGAGAACTAGAACGCCAACAGAAAGAGGTAAAAGTCTGCGATACCTTTGTGTAGTTCTGTGAGAATTTTTCATAAATGGTTTTCTATCGAGTTTACTGGGCGCATGTGTGCATGGGCCTCTTTGGTGTGTAGAGTTTATCTGCAAATTATACTTTCTGTCTATCGTGGAATCCAAGTCGGTCACCATGTAGCCCTTGTTGATTTTTCAAATCACTGAAGAAAATCGTATTCCTCTCGTAATGTTTGTCAATAAGTAGAAATATTTTAAAAATGGGGTTTATCATCAGTTTCATTTCAACATCCCATTCTTTAAAACTAAAACCATATTGCTGAAGCCTGTAGCCCAAACAGTCGTGTCAATATCCATAAATAATATAGGTGAAGATAAAATTGTCCTAGGATAGCAATGAATTATATATACCTTCCATGAACTAACTCACTCCAGAGCGAGGAACGCGCAGATCGTCAGGAAAATAATTATCGGAGTCCCAGACATTACGCAAGGATGTCGTCATCATCTGTCAGTCCTTTGCACAAAAGCAGGGTAACTAAGGAATCGATTTAGTTATTTGCTTTGACTTATATTCTTATTTGGAATATACAGCCGCCTGTTATTTCGCTGCATTTCAAAAAGCAATCAATCATTCCTTAGCGCAGCTTTGCACCGCTTTGCCTAATCAGATTCTAAATCAATGGAAATCATCATGTTTTTTTTACTCTGTGATTATTGATGCAACTTAGTTCTGGGAGGATTAATATTTCATTTATACCGATCGCCTAGTGGGTTTAAAATGGAGTGAATTTTGTCCTTGAAACGGAGTTCAGCCCTTTTTCAATTGACATTTTTATATTTATATGCTTCTATGCTTAATATGTGCTGTAAGCCCTCGATTTTACAATTTTACAAATAGGATGGGGGGTGGTGGGATTTTAATGTGGTATCAACTTCAAATTTCACTGCGATTTATATATAGATAAAAACAGTACCTCAGTAGTATTGATTCAGCATGTAAAGATTCGAAATAATATATAGCTATTTGGTATATTCAATTAACATGGTTCACACAATACAGTGCAGTGGGTTACTGCATATATTTTAAGTTATAATACCATATCGTCCTACATAATTTTATTTTTATCACGAATCACTCGAACAGAGGCACCATCTTGTAGTATTGCATGCCGCATGGATATAGTTGTTCTCCCAAATGGTCTTTTCCCTATCATATTAGGTTATTTTCTCCTTGCTAAATTCTGACTTGAATGAATCTTGTACCCAGAGACAAGATTGAAGTCATCTTTGTAGCCTGCAGTAGTCATCACAGGTTCAAAATTATAATTTTGTTGAAAGGTAAAACTATTCCTCTGTTATCAGTTACCATTCTCCTTGTCTATGATAATAATTCCATATTCAAATGCTACAGAAAACTTTTATTGAGTGCAAAAACGATTATCGTTTCAAGAGTCTCTCAAGGTACTCTAGACTTTCTTCAACTGTGTCTGCCTGCTCTATTTCTTCAGGAAGATCTCCTAGTCTGGCTAAAAAACGTTGGGTAATGAACACAAAATAGTCGATAGACTTACCGACTATTTTTGACCCCTTTCTGTTGTGAACTTTCTTTGATTTGGTCTTTATTGTTGTCTTTGTGTATTTAAGACCTGGAAGATGTCTTGAAAACATCTTTGTTGATTTTGCATCCGCTGCTCTTTGCTCTTGCATTTTTTATTTCCAAAATCTTGTATTACCAAACATTATTAAATGCTATTTTAGGCCTCTACCACTCAACTGAGGAAATCCATTGCTAGAAATACTGTGAGTTGTAAATATTTCTTCTCTGTAGATCTTTGCATATAATCTTCCTTATAGATTTAATAATCAAATTGCGAAAAAGAATCTACCGGTCTAGTAACTCTTGCCTCAATCTTTCTCGATCATGGTATAGTCTTCTGCTTCTCTGTCATCCTGGAATTCGAAACCTCCATCTTCAGGATCCACTAGGAAACTTGGCCGAAGCCCTTCCTGTTGTGACTTATCAAGCAAATGCACCAAACCAGACCGTCGGGGCAGCAGAGTTCTTCTTAGATCCCAATCCATCTGTTCTGCTAAACCTAGGAAGGATTCTAGGAGAGCTTCTGAAGCAGTGCTTCCTACAGAAGAGAGCTGTTCGGTTCGCACTGTTTATTCCAGAGCTCATCTGCTTTCTTTCTTTTGATCACTTTCCTTCATTCTATGATATCCCTTTTCTCTCGTTAGTTCCATCATCACTCAAGAAGACTTTCTTCCTCCAGTCTGATGAGCTTTTCCTCCTCCACCTTAACGAATGGTTACAGAATGAACACTTATCATGATCGTGATGATGATGTGAGATGCTTGTTCTTGTAGCGCTTCTGCTCAGATTAGCTTCTATTCTCTTTGAATTATTAATCAGATAGTAATCTCATCACTTGTATCATGTCAGCTGTCGTCTGTGTCATCGTTCGAATCCCGAAGTCAGGCCGAGTGCTTCTCAAGGTCTAGCAGTCCTGATATCAATGATGTGTTTTCTGTATATGGGGAGGACTACGTCGATTATGGCGTTAGCAAGTGGAGCGCTGAGAGAAGAGTGAGTTTAGATACATTTCTATAATAAACAAGATTACTCAATTCAATTTTCTAATAATCTGTTGATTCTCCAGATTCTTAATACATTCTACATATCCAGTAATGTTAAGTAACCAATAAATGAGATGTGGCATATATCGCTCGCATTAGGAGTTGTTGTTGAAACAGTTTTATAGAAACCATCTAGCCTATACTATGTTTGTTGTTTTATATTGTTCTTTGGATTGAATTCAATTGCAGCATAGCAGTTTCCTTCCTGTCGTTTGCCTATTATTAACGTTTCTATTAACGCATTTCAGCGCAAGGAATACGTAGTTGATCAGTGTTTTCTGTATGTCGCTGCGTTCATATTATTTATATTATGCTGGCGGTTCAAATCAAAGCAAATGTTCAGTTTAGTCATGTTTAGCAGAAGTGATAAATCATCATCACAAACTTTGTACGGATGCTAAAGGTCTACATCCGTATCTCATAAACTGAGTTATTGTCAAGTGATCTTTGCTTGTTTTAGATTACTCGAAGTAGTTTAAGTCTAAAATCAATGATTAGTTTGTTAGGTGTTGTCTGCTATTTCAGTGCAAATAAAATGTGCTTAAAGCTGCTGCTGTTAAAATTCCTCCAGCCGAAAGAATATTCAAAGTTAGATGAGGTATAATCATACGTAAATCATTTACATGTGACTATATTGTTTTATTTTCTGTTTTATTCAAAAATTATGCTTCAAAATTTTAGTCTTGTGTTGGTTTAGTCAGATTTTGTCATGAATTAATGTTTACGATTTATTTTTACGTTCCACTATCACGCTACGTTTTACATTCTCAGCTATTTTGTTCTTCCACATCTTTTTACCAACATTTTCATTTGAATCTTTCATACTTTTTTTACCATAACTGATTTCTGTATTGTGTGTTTCCAGGCTGAAGAGAGAGTGGATAAAGACAGAGAAGAAAAAGGAACAAAAATAGTTGGATCTACAGGACGGGTGAGTGGCAAATTATCATTGATATACATACTGTTCATATATCAGAATGTATTAAATGTACCTACATATGTAATATTTATCTAGGGTGAGAGGCTGATTATGGAAGGAAAAATTTATGAACAAATAATAACTTGTTGTTATTTGATATGAGCTAATTTTAAAGTTACAGGTCAAATGTGATTTCAAGTGCTAAATTTAGGGAAACTAAACTTGCATGTCCTACTATATAGCCTAGTCCTCGCTGCTCAAGAGAGGAGCTTCAAACTGTTCTCACTTTCCTTTTGAGCTGTATATATGGCATCATAGAGTGAATTTTATATTGAAGTGTCTGGTTAATGAACCTCGTGGTATTACAGCGGGATTGATCAGTTCCGGAAAATTTATTCGAAATATTCATAATTTAAGAGTGAAAGTAAAAAGGCTAACCACAACCTGGCCGTGATAAAAATATTCCGTGTAGGTATAGTAGTGATCGGCAGTGGGTTTTGTTAGTGCACCACCTTAAGCACAGTAGCAAACACATACGCACAGTTGCAAAGGTGCAGATTGATGTTTTGTGCTTATTTGATTATTTCATATTGGCTTGTGACTTTTTGGAGCTATGCAGCTTCAAGCACCAGGAAAACGTGGGTATAACTTGTATCAGAATTGTAATTCAATAGCAAGGTATGAAATAAGTTGAGTTCCTAGTGCATAGGTAAATTCCATCACTCCGGCGATCATTAAAAATAGGTAAATATCAGGTTGTATCATGCATAATGTACAAGAATTTTTGAATATGTAAAGGCAATATTACAGTGTCAGTCTACATGACAGGATAAATTTATATTATTGATTTGTGTGCACTGTTTTCTTCAGTCTTGGCCCTTGGTGGCACAGGAAGTACTAGCTTGTATTTGTTTTACATCAAATATCTAGAGCAGTATCAGAGTTAAATAGTTAATGAAATTTCTCTGATAATGAAAGGCGCTTATGATGCCGTCCATGGAGAGTTTTGAAGTACTATCATCTGCTCTTGATAATACTTTAGGTAATGGGAACAGATAATGATTCGAACTCTAGACGGCCGCCTCACTTCAACAGCACAGTATTTATATATCTGTTAGCTAGAAAAGAGGCTTCCATTATTTCTGAAAATTCGTGGTATTTTTTTCCGAAATTTTGTGTCAAGATTTGGAGATAGTGTGGCTTTCTCTGTAAAATAACTTCCTCTCTCATACAGCAATGCCTTTTAGGCTCATGCGTTACTGTCGTCGCCATACACCAAGAACGTTCCTGGAGCGTAGCTAAGTTTAGTGAGGTTCAGTAACTATAAACGGCATCAAAAAGTGAGAAAGGTTCGGTTTTAGACTAAATCCTCAGGCCAATTAAATGTTTAGAATGGTACTGTACTAGCAATATCACATTGACTTGTATCTTCAGATGGGCTAAGTAGGCAAAGGGAAACTAGCGTTGACAATTGCAGTGTGTTTGTGTTCGTTTCCGTTTCTCAGATTTTCCAGTGTATTCAATTTTACAATGGTTTGTCGTTTTGATAGCAGAATAATTAGTTGTCCGTAAAGTTCTGCGTTTCTTTCTGGTATGTTTAAACACACTACCGTATTGTTTTATTCAGAGAATTGTGCACTGTACACGGTAATATATTCTGTAGCACATTCAATCGTATCATTAGAACACGTACAAAAAGGATGCATTCCATTTTAACAATGCTGTCAAACGCACTCGGCACTCAAGAGACTGTTGTCATCGGCATACTGACCAGCGTGTGTGTTGGTGGTTTGTCGTTTTTATTGTGGAATATCCGGCGTTGTAAAAAGGTAAGGAACAATAATAATTCAATAACAATTGCATTCGATTTTTCTGTTTTACTTTCTTTTCTTTCCTGTTGTAGCTGAGTTGTTTAGCGAAGAGGCTAGGTTAGTCTTTGAGGCGTCCTATGATATATAATTCCACTCCAGGAATGTCTGCACAACTTGTACAGTCGTTCGTAGTTTTTTGAAGTTCTGAATTAGCGTGCCCATGTGATTTTAATAACTACGCATGACCAAATTGCCTTTAAATGAACAATTCGTTCAAAAATTCAATTTTGTTTTTCTAAACGTAGTGCTTCGCTTTATCGATGTTTTGAATATCCGCTAGTTGGCGTGCTTCAGATCTCGTAAAAATTGTCTGCTCCTGGTAGTGAACAATGTCATACTATTGAATAGAATAAATTATTTATTAAAACGACGAAATAGATACTGGAGTTTTCCGTGAATAAGCCTTAGGGGATAATTTAAAAAATAGGGTATGAGGAATGCCAACTTTATTTACAATTAAACACCCGTGGGCTTAAACGGGAACCGATTGAGTACTCTTGTCAATAGAAAGTGACTTCAGACCAAGTTACACGCACTTGCAAGCATTACACGCTGTTCTGTTTCATGAAAAATGATTGGGAAGCATGCTTATCCGTGGTTTTATTCTGCATTAGGGATGTTATTTGCGAAAGTTTTACAGTGAAGTGTGGTTCTTTTCTATTTTAAAATTTTCGGATACAAGGTGATTAAAAATTTAAATGAAATATCCCCATTAGTGTTTAAGCAGAAAACTGAATCGAATATACCCCCATGAGCGTTTTCTTCGAAAGGGCTTTTTAACAGGAAACTCCGGTAGGTACATTGATACATACACTCATTGATCATTACTGAAACGACTTCCGATATGAATAAACGGTCTATTGTTCGGGCAATGATGAACCAATTAATGACTGACATTGTGGATGCATTTCGGCATTGAGTAAAAACGAATTAAACATTTCCTACGTTTCCTTATAAAGAAATGTCTTCATATTCCAAAACCATGACCTGCTAGTGCCATCAAATGTTGTAATTGTGTATTTGTCTATTTCGACATCGCATGACTAATTGTTATTTTAAATATGCGGCTTCTTTATGCAGTCGTATCCAATGTAAATTGTTCTTGTTGATTCTAGTGAGAATAGAGTATTGTCAGCAATATAGATGAAGTTCTACAGTACAGTACACCTGATCCAATATTTTAAGAGCTATACAGTTTTTGTGTACTTTGTTGAAATGTCTGAGTCAGTATATGTATTTACTCGGTTTGAATGCCTTTTACTCTCAGTTTTTTCAGCGATACCTTCAGACCCTTCTTGTTAGTTTTGTATCTAGAATCTAGATCTATAACATATGTATGAATATTGTAAAGTCTTGTAACCTCGAAGAACAGAATCCTTCGTACATCTTGATAAGGGTGTATGTAAACAACCAATGGAGACTCTTGTCTAAGTACAATTTAATTAGAATTGCCAGAGGGAGAGCGAATAGTTTGTCTGTTAACGTCTACGTGGGCATGCAGTATTCTATATTTTACCCTTGCTTCCAATTACAGCAAATGTATATTTACAGAAAAGTTTCAGGTAATTGAAGTGCAGAGTGGTGTAGCGCATAGCGTGATCCATTTATCTCGCTGTTATTACAGGGTGCAGCTATAATTTATGTCGTGTTACTTTAATTCGTTGGCTATGTGTTCCTAGGTGAATGTCCGCAGGATTATTGTACAGTATTTGCGGTTCATCAAAACATTCCATATTTGTAAGCGCGCTTGAATTTCTGTTGATTGCCGATAATGCCCTCAGCATGGCATGGCCGACCATTTCGGTTTCTGTTTACTGCTAAGATTAAATACAGTAGTTTACGAAAACAATGGACAGTCGATAGATTCAGGAAATGCTTTCGGCTGTTAATCGGATCATTGGTTGTGTTGGGAGAGCGTCCTATTCCTTGTATCACCATTTGGTAATTTTGGTTTTTACGAGCCATCGTTGAGCTTGGTTTTATATGCCCGTTGTCGGAACGCACAGTATTTTGTTTGGCTACTTATTGGAACGGTTTATTTTCGAAATATAATAAATGAAGTAAGTTATTTACTAATACTGGTTTCCCTTGCGACTGTCGGCGTAAAATTTTCATTTCGATTTATGAAGATAATAAGGTTAGTGTCGTCATGCCATGACCCCGCTCCAGTCCTTTTTATGGTCGTCGGGTTACCAAACGATAAATAATCGTGATTTATCGTACGTTTCATGTTATATTTATATAAAGGATATATTCTTTATAAAGAAAATATAGATATATGACAGTTTGGGTTGTCACTATGAATGAACGAGCGTAGGTAGAAGACACTCCGTTTTACTTACGCCTTCCTGATGGCTACACTGTGCTATAAAAAGTGTTTTGTGTCTCACGTATAGAGGTAGAGCAAAACAAATAGAAATGCCAATGAACTTCTTTTGTCTCATCTGTGATAACTTTGGGCTAATTTTGAGCAGGTGTTATTTAATATATTGACAGGTGATTTTCGCTTTACATGTTATTTTAGCATATAAATGTACATACGTATTCGATAGAAGATGTATAAAACATTAGTCTTCCAGATTAAGACTACAGATGGTGCGTATTAGAGGTTTAGTACAGCCCTTTACCGACGTGTGATATGGGAATCAAAGACTAAGGTGTTGTTGACCATGTTGATTTTATTTTAATATTACCCACATTGGAATCGTCCCACGTTTTCCGAAGAAAGAAAGTAGCTATCTATGGAAAACATGTAGGAGTGGAGCGTACAATACTGCATAGCTTGTAGAGGATGAATTATACCAGGTAGAGAAGGCGTTAGGTTGATTATGAAATTTAAGCGAGGTAGCTATCTTATTTGCCAGGTCACTGGATATTCGAGTTCTGTAGGCTTGATTTATGCATGGTAAACGGTACAATTACCTCAGCTGTCGTTTTACGTATATAATGTATGTATTAATAGAGCGTTATGTTCTAAATATTTACTTTATATGAAGATATTTTTATTTGATGATATATTCTTTGGCAATAGTGCGGCTATTTCCATCTCTTCTAAAAGTTCCGTTTTTTCTGTATAGAGAAAAGAAAAGCTTATAAGAGTATTATACCGTATACGCATGAGAATAAGAACAATGGGAGCGTACTCCACTCGTTTTGAGGTCATTCGAGTGCTTTTGTTAGAATTAGCACTCAGACTTAAATCCGTTTGCGAGTTTATAACTGTGTTCTTGTATCGTGTCGAAGCATGCTTGCTCGTGTGAGGTCTAGGGGTAGGTGAACACTGTAGTGTTTTCAAAGTCTTTTGTGTTTATATCGACCGTATTAAATAAACATACGACGGAAAGATTGTCGGAGCATTTCAGGGACGGATAAAAAAATACAAAGGACTCAAATTTTTGTGCTGTGTATTAATTTAGATCAAAATTTTCAGCCCTTCAAGTAATTGGTAGTTGGATATGTATTGTCTGTTTATTGTTATATTGATCTTTGAAATTATGCGCGGCAAATTGTAACATATGTAACCTACTTTCGCATATAGAAATTATAATTGTATGCAATATTAATAGCACTATTATAATCGTAATATAATTGCCTTACTGTAGTAAAAATGAGTTATTTGCTTATTTCGTATAATAACAGTAATACAATGTAGTGTATTGGGTATGGTACCAGTATGATATAGAATATACTAGGGCTATACTTGAAAGGCAGCGAAATTGTCGATGACAAAGTTTGTTTGGTAAAGTGACAGTATAGCGCGCTTGTTTTCGTTCCTCTGGCCAAATTTCCTTGTCTGACGGTAGGAAATGTTATTTGTTAGACGACCAACGAGTCCACTCGCTCTATCGTTGGTAATTTTCATGGAAAAATTAGTTGTAGGCGTTTGTTTTCTGTTGGATTGGAAGTAGGTTGAGGCTTGTTGACGATTATAATTGCTCTTAGTATGAATGGGCCAATCAAACGCACAGTTTTACTGTGCGTACCCACGCAAAAATATGGCGCTGAAGTCTTCGTTATTATACTGTACATTGAATGCCTTCGTGGTGTTAAGATATAGTTGGTAGCTTTATGATACCTCATTTGTATAATAACGTAAAGTATATATAGGCTTGTCTATAGACAAAGCTGAAGGCAGATTTCAATTAATAAGTAACTGTTCTCTGTACAATACTGAATTTTATTTTTTAAATATTTTACGTATACGTGTATTAAGATTTACTGACATTTTACGTAGCTTTATCCCAAACTCGTCAGTTTGCGTTCCAGGTTAATTCTAGAAAAGTTGTTCACGAAGAGTGACGTCCATGTATGGCGATGGTTGAAGATCCTGTAGATTTTATATGCTATACTAAGATTTACATGGAATTTTTTTCTAATTTTCATATATAATATAATTTCTGCAATACACTTATGCATAAAACCCATGAAATCGTTTTAACCATCTACTTCCTTCTTTTTGTACATCCTGTAGAAGGAGTTTTGTAGGAATACAAACGATACAATATATAATTGAGATTCTATTATCTCCCTTAAGTGATTTGACACCAGCTTCTCTGTGTCTCTTTGTCGTTTATTTGAGGAATGTAATTAACCTTTTTTTGTAAATTAGTAATCAAGACCCTTATCATATTACGTTATCATCATGTCGCCCTCCTTCATACTTTGAGCACTTGTTAGTTTTACTGTATTGAGCTAATGGAAGTGTCTAGTGAAAGACTTGGAGGAGAATTTCATTCCGCAAACAGGAAGTGTCAGGGTTATTTGTCTTTGTATATGCTTTCAGGTATGATGATTCATCGAACAATGAGGGAGCATATTTATACGGTAGAAAAGTTTCTCTTACCTTTGTTAAGTAAAGTACTGAAAAATATGAAACATTGTTAGTGACGTATTGGTCGTATAAATCACTCGTATCTAATGCAGTTCCTTATTAATCAGTCCAAGGTATGTTGTTCTATTGTCAAGTAAAGATATAGTATTATGGTAGACAGGTACATATCGGAAGGTAAGGCTAATTATTACAAGAGTGTACCGTTGGTGTGATAATCTTTAAACTCTAACTAAAGTTTACAACGTTAACGTTCGTACTAGTTACGTACTAATGGCTATGTATGCGAATTCTAATGTGAGGTTAGCTATCTTCTTTCAGCGCAATTCCAACTCGTTTATTTCTATTCACGTCGATAATATTGGGGTGTAGAATAGAGATATCGTTGTCGAAATATGACATTTAGTTTTGAATTTAAAGTTTATACAGTACCATTTACCGATACAGTCGCTTATACCTTTTTTGGTGCCGCAAGAAACATTGCCCTATAGGCCTACATTAAAAAATATATATTTCTACGAAGGGTTTTTTTCAATTAGTTCAAGTCTTCAGGTACCATTATTTTACAGTAGAGGACTTCAGTGCTTGAACATATTTCGTCAGTATACATGTACAGTACTTATTGTTTTATTCCATATTCAGGCACGTGTGTAGGTGTTGTGTTTAGACTAAACACGTTATTACGTAGGCAAAACGTCGCCATGACGCACGCAAGGTCTCTTATAACTGGAATTGCTTGACGCGATTGAATTACTTATCACAGTTACCTGTCAAGGCGTCTAATTTCGTATTCAATCTTGTAAAAATACTTGTAAACCCTATTGTATGTGTTTTGTACTGGCCATAACAAACTAATGTTACTACCAAAGACTAATGTTACGTTTATTTTTTACTGTAATGTTAAGATTGAAGCATAATCTTGAGGTGTATGGACAGAGTTAAGTAAAGGTATTGTGAAAACATTTGTGATGGCAACTTGACACTGATAAAATATTTAACGGTTAATATGGGAAACGAACAGATGAAATTGTACGATGAGGGTTTGAATAATGGGGGATCTGCGCTAGAAGCCTCCCAGAGCTCCCTCGACTCTGACGCGAACGATCGAGTGAAACGTAGTGTTAAGAAAAGCAACAGCGTCAGTCTGAGGGGAAACTATCCCAAAAAACCCATAAGAAGAATCACATCAATGAGAGGCGCCAAGTCAAAGAAATCAAAGTCAGCAGAAAGTGGGACCGGATCCTCCTCATCTAGCTGCACGTCGTCCATTGCTGTAGACGATGAATATAGTTATTTGGAGGACCATGTCAATGGAAGTTCCCTCATCAATTCGGTGACAGCAAAGAAACATCGTGGAGCAATGAGTCATGGAGATCTGCCTGACCTGATTGATTCTAAACACCACACACTCAGAAGGAAAATTTCGGAATCGCAAGAACCTAGCTTGTCCGATGACGATCCTTGGAGGATGCAGGATTCTTCGGAAGACTGTGCTAGCAGCGATTCTTATCGTGAGCAATCTCGTCAAGTTTCACTAAAGGAATTTGTCACGAAAGAATCTGAAATCGATCTTTCGAAGGCATGTTCGCAGACTCAGAGTTTGGAGAATCAAGCTGCCAATTTTAACGAGAATCCCGAGCTTGCATCCAATTTAAACGACTACAAAAACCACCGGAGCATAATAACTAAATTTCCAAACTACAATCAGGATTCAAATTTCTCACTTGGAAGAGTTTTACCTGAACCTGTCTCTTTATCTGATTTTGTGACCTGGCTGGAGGACAGAAGTCAACCTTTGACCTCGGACCAGTCATCTCATAAACTTCAGCAATTCATGCAGAAGGGGTCTGGTCTCGATCCTTTCAGTGAAGCTCAAGAAGAGGAAATCGAAAAGCTCGCAACACTTGATGAAGTAGGGAATGATTCAGAGGATGAATTAGCAGAGGCGGGTGATGAAGGTAAAGTCGGGTCCCACTGCGAAGTCGAAACGGAGAACGACAGTGATGATGACGGGAGTATTTTTTCTTTAGAAGACATTCTTACCGATGATGATGCTTGTGAGAATATTTTGGTGAGCGATAATGTAAATGATATAGACACTGCTGAACAAACTAAGACTCGTTCTAAGAGTGATGCAGCAGATCTGCTAATCCAATGGTTAGATTCCGATAAGTGTAAACCCCCAAAAGAAGTAAGTGACAAAGAAAGCATATCTATGCATGATTCCAATCAGCTAGATGAAAAGCCTTGCAAGAGTACCCTGCATGAATTAAGGGTCTTAGGCAATGACGATTACCAAAATTCTGAGCTCGATAAAATAAACATTGATGCATGCACTAACCCTGTCGTAAGCGACCGATCTAACGATCAACACAGTTCCAAAGCGACCCCTAGTGTTATTAAAGACAGTGTCGAGTTGCATAGACATGTCAATAATGAAAAGGATGTGACGTTAATGGCAATACAAACCAGCACTGTACAATTCAATGACTGTCAGGAAGTCTTATGCACGAATATATGCGCCTGCACAGATATTCCATTGAATTCTGGTAGCAATATCAACGGTTCGCCTGTACAAGCCAATAGATGTGATAGTGAGTCAGTACATGAAAGCTCTAGCTTTGTGGTCGATGTTTCTGAAAAAATGCAAGAGAGACCATTTGTAGAAGAAGCTTGTGGTGTTAACCACGTCTTGCCTGCTAGCATTACTGAACTAGGAACGAAAATCAACGAATATGCTGAACATGATTTGGTCATGGCTAAAACAGTCTCGATAAACAACATGGGTAATGAAGGTTCAACAGAGCATGACTCCAGAGGCATTACAGATAACTTCAAGAGAGAAGAAGATTTATTAGGTTCACGAGAGGATAATATGACTGCTTCGGTTGCACATGATAATAATAAAATAGCTGACAGTGTTTCCTTGCCTGAGGCAACAACAAAAGAGAGGCAAAAACAAAGAGAAACTAACGAAGAAAAAATTGGCATTGGAATAGTGGTTGACGTAGCTAACAATTCTAATATGCTGTTGTCAGTCAAGCAAAGCTCCACAGAAACGATTCAAAGCAATATGGGCGCTGAACATTCAGCTGAAAAACATTCGCACACAAAGAGAGATTTTCAGCATGGCGACGATGCCATCAGTCATTCCGCATATGAAAATAACGATTTTCATCAGCATGAAAATGAGGACATTAATGTTTTATTAGAGCAGGATAATACACGAGGCCGTAATACGTCAGGACACGTCATTAATAATTCACTGGTAGGTGATCAAGATACATGTGGTTCAGAACCGACAGAAAGTGATAACGGGCAGAATTTGCATGAAGAGAGCATTAACTTAGAGCAGTCTAACTTGCAAGCTGTTGGACTTCCTGTTATTGCTGAGAATAGCGATGCTTATGACGGTGATAATAATTCTCCATCGAGTTCCTTACCAGGAAGTTATATTAAACTAGCTAGCAACAGCGAATCTGCCATACCCAGTGAGTCAACTTCAACAGACATAAAAGGCATTAGAAACACTGACGGTTTCAAAATGTCTCTAACCAAAGAAGGACCCGAAGCAGAAATGAATGATGGACGTTCTGTGAGTGTCCAGGAACAGGAAATTGATAAGTCCAGTAGCGCATGCAGTGACGTAGAAATATTACCTCATGAATCATGCTGCGATATAGGGTCGTCTCAAATGAGTAGTGTTGGTGTCGATACGATCACGAGCGATACTTCATCACTGACTGGTGTGAATAAAAACACCATGGCTAAATTTGATGAACAGCTAAGAGCGAAAAAATCAAATATGACTGATGCTGGACAAGACATGGTACTTGCACCAAGTGATATATCAGAAGCTGAAGAGATCAAGCAGCTTGTTGAAGAATTATGTGATAATGTGACTGAGACCAAAGAGATAATAGCTTCAAGTCTTGATCCTTCTTTGGAATGTACCGAACAAAACGAATTGGAATTACAAAAGGGAATTTCTGACTCTAATCTCCCTGATCAAACTGACTTAATTCAAATGGATTCAAAGTTAACAAATGAAAGCAGTGATGCAGAAAACGATATTAAAGTTTCTTTGGACTCCATGCCCTCTGATCTTCATGTATTCGGTACAGACAAGCAGAATTATGAGCACATAGCTGAGCTATCAGAGCGGAAAGTAAACAATGATGGAGAGCAGTTTTATGGCGTTGGGGATAGGCAGTTAATTATTGACCATACGGAATTAAAGAATACTGAAAGCACTGATGTTTTACAACCTGATACCGACCTACCTAGTGACAACACTGAAGAATATAACTCCAAAACCAGCTCTGACAACTCTTTGAGTGACACAGATATTTCATCTAGTATGGGCAATCAACCTCCTGGTAAAGCAAAAGATAAGAAAATGCGTAAAAAGGGCAGTGTTCCCGAAGAAACAAACAGTGAAGGAGTGGTCTCTGATGGAAGTCAAGAAATAGCTGATGCTTTGGAAGGTAATATTGAAACTGTGCGAGAAAATGAAGGGCAAGCCGTTATAGAGCCGAATGTGCAATCCGAGACGCTGTTAGGTTCAGCAGCAATCAACCGTGAAACTCCTGCTGTTGTAATGGACGATGACGGGCGCGGAACAAAACAACAAGAGCTTTCGAGTGCCACTTGTTTGTCTGACGTTTCAGGCAGTCATACGGAACACGAATATGGTGAAGAAATGGATTCCAGTAAGTCGACCGTAGAAAGCTTTCTTGAGGGAGAAACAAATGAAATTTCAGTCACCAATAAACTAAGTTCTGAGGTGGAAACTAATTTACAAGATATGGAGGAAATCTCTGTTGAGGACCGAAATGAAACAGACCAAGCTGATATTGACGCTGTTGGAAAGCTCGATATTCAAGTGCTGGACGACACGTTGGCAACTCAAACAGATGGTCCAGAGTATCCTATAGTGGAAGAGTTACTGGAAGATGATGATGCCAACCAGAAAGTAGATGGGGAGGAATATGAGGAAGCTCTTCACACTTTTGCTAACGATTTTGTAAATGAAATAATTGAGGCTATCATTACAGACGGATTGGAAGAAGAGGCCTTATCTGATTCCTCCCAGAATAGTGATGAAGAAATTCCATTTGCTGCTTATGTCTCCGAAAAGGCGGAAGTTGATGAGGCTGCGGTTCAACTACACTTTCAAAATATCCCTAGAATTGAAATTACTGATGACAGTGAGCTGAAAGATGGTGTTAGTATAACTTCTGAGGAATATCCAGAAAGTGATGATATTGAAATTGCAAATGAAGCAGCAGCAGATGATCCAGAAAATCAATTTGAAAGTGAATTAATAGATGATGTTGTTGATGCCACTGTGGAGGAAACAGCAGCTCTCGATGAGCAGAAAGTAGGAGACCAACAGGAAATTTTTTCTGGGACTGAAACTGTAGCTACTTTGGATGCAGTTTCATCTTCTGATAATTTCATCCAGGATGACACTTCAGAAGAAGTAGAAGTTGCTTCACAGACGGGAGATGATGAAAAGGTGGAGTTGGAAAGAGCTGCCATTTTAGAGACACAAAATGGAGAATCTGAAGCACAACATAGTGATGAAGTTGAGGAATCAGATGAGGAATGCAGAAAAGAGAAACCTGCTGATAAACATGGAGATTCCATTGACTTCAGTGAGAATGAAGATGAAGAAAAACCAGATGAAACTAACATCAAAGTTGAAACTTCTGACATGAAGGATGAAATGGAAAATGAAAATGTTATTTCGGCATCCCTAGCTTTACAGAATGAGACAGAAAATACTTTTCCACTAGTTGATGTAAACAACACAAAACCTTGTGATGAAAGGGAAATAAAGGATTCGGAATATAATGAGACAATGGAAACTGTGGCAAACAATGAAACACAGGCGTTGTCCGAAGACACAAATCATTCAGCTGCTTTTGAAGAAAGAGTTGATTTCACTGAGGAGCAAAACAATGAAGTACCTTTTGCTGAAGAACCGATGAAGCCCGAAGATATTACTGTAACAGATTTGGAAAGTAGGAAAATGGGCAACAGGGAAATATCTTCAGCTGAAAACACAGATTACCAGGATAGTGCTCAGAGTAATCAAGACATAGTTAAGTTGACTGAAGACATATCCAACACTGAAAGTGTTGAACCAGCGAAGCTCCATAGTCCTGTCAAAAAATCTGTAGTAACAGATTATTATGAAGATCCTGAAGAAACTAGAGAAAGATTACTTCTAGCTAAAGGAGAGAGGCTTCTTAAGAAAAAACAACAGTTGGAAAAAGAGTCCATAAAATGGAAGATAACAGATGATACTCCAACGGTAATGAACAAATTTTAATACAAGGGCGAGGCTGAGCTTTAATATTCGCTGTTATTAAATTTCAAGAGATTTAAATAATGAACTTTATTGTTAATGCTGTAAAAGTACCTCATCCGGGATATAATTTAACAGCGGCATTATCAATAGCTAGGCGTGGTTAGATTTTGAATGTCGTTTCTTCCGAGGCGATACCACTAGGCAAATATGCCTTGTATTTTGTTGACTTAACTTACACTCAATGTGAATGTGTACAAAGGTAATGTAAATTTTGTATCTGATACTGCCACAAAGTCATAGCATTTTACATATGGCGATTTTACTTATGGAAAAGCACAAAATATTTTGCAAACTACCATGCGTTAAAGTAGGTTTGATCAACTGTTTTACTTAGTGTAAATTTCACCTAACTATGCAAAGTCGCTTTACCAAGAAAAATATTTTCGTTTCATTGACATTCAAGAACTGATTATAGAAGGGCTTTTGTTTCAGTTTTGGTTGTCTGATTAATCCTCTGAATTCAGAAATCAATCTACAAGGTATAGGTTCGTGTAATGTCTCGAGGCATCAGGACAAGTGAAATTAATATCTTAAAATAACCTGTTGCATCGCTCTCAATTTATTGATCATGTTGAAGCGTAACAGTAACGATTTCCTGAAGAATTTCTGCTGCAGTAATGCTGTGTTGTTTCGTTAACAATGGCATCTTCTTTACACCATTTTCCATTTGCCAGCATGAGACAGTATTACTAATACATCGCTGGGTTGAGGATTTGATGGAACTAGCAGTTATTTCCTTTTTGCTAGTGTTGCACCAGTTATATAAATAGCTTCCATTTCTCCCACCAAAACTGAATATATCGGTATATATAGAATACAATGTGGAGAGATAAATTATTTAAGTACTGTTTTATATGATTCAATTATTCATTTCAATGCCATTCATTATTACTATCTATTCCACATTCATAGTCAGCCTCTAATTTTATTCCCATATATTTTTTTAATTACTAGTTATGGAACTATTTTATGTTAAATCCTTGGCACTATTAGCATGCTGAAGAATGCTATTCCAATATTTCTAAATAATCTTGTACTATTTTCAGACAACCAGTTATTCAGGACTGTCCTCTTCGATATCACTTTTGTCCCGTAGCAGCGATGACTCGACTTCAGAGCCATCAGTAAGAGAACTGAAAGTAAGTTCAAATTGATGTTATATTGATTCAATTTTTTTTGTTTTTTTTGGTTTTAGGTTGTATATTCTATTAACTGTCCTCGATTTACCTATTCATGCTTTGCAATGATACTTATCTACTTCCACTCTGTTTTATCTCTTTACTGCTATGACTACTTTGCTTCCAACTCTCTTCCTTCCTGTGTTATTATCAAGGACCTTCATACAATAAAAGATACTGTGTTAGCAGTAGAAAGCAGATATTTCAACGAATTGAAGGAAGTTACGGTAAGTTGATCTTATCTGTCTGTCTGTCTGACATGTTCCCAATCTGCATCTATTTATTCCCATCAATTTCAATTACCTTTTATTTTCTTCTCTTCATCTTGTATATGTATGGTATAAATATGATTCTGATTGCAACTGTGGAAACTGCTGTATTCCCATCCACTTGACTTTATGAAATATTTTGTGTTACTTTACTATCATTTATTTCAATTTATTTTCAGGATGCGCTGGCTGAAATAGAGGAGAAGTATAAACAGGCCATGGTACAAAACGCCCAGCTTGACAACGAACGCACACAATTAAATTACCGGGTCGAACAGCTCAAAGACAGCATGGAAGAACAAGAAGAAGAATTATACAGAGTAAAACGAGAATATAAAGAAAAATGCCAAGTGAGATTTGACTATTTGTGCAGTTTAATTTGAATTTCCGATGTTCCATTCCATTCCATTCCCTTTTTACTTATAATAAGACATTTATAAATGATTGATGAAAGTAAGGTGACGTTGTCATAAAACAAGCATGTGAGGGATATTTTTAGTTCTTTGTTTGCTGAAATGCAAACTATGTAAATGTGCTGGTCTAAAAACTGGGAGTGTGCTTTGCAATACTGCGGCTGTAAATAGCATAGGTTAATGCATTTCATTTAATATTTATCGCACTAGCAATCGCTTGCTTTAATAACAGGAACTGGAAAAAGATAAACGAATGCACCACGCTCTTAAAATTAAACATGCAGACCTTCAAGAAGCTTTAAGACAGCGTGATGAATTGATACAGGTAAATATATTTCTCATAATATTTATGTTTCATAAGCGATCATGATATCTCACTATGCTCAGAACCAACTACACTCTAGGTTATGTTATGTGTTTATAAAACACAATTTAGATTAGAAATAAGACGCTATTCTGGAAAAGATAAAATATTCTTTTTCAATTCGCATGTATTGAATGCCAGAGGTTTTATGTCACTAATCAATACACAATACCTTTTCTGTTGCCATGATTTTCTCTCAGCTATACCTCCAACCTATGCAAAGTATTGTATTTTTTATATCCTCTTCAATCTTTTATCCCTTTATTTTCCTTTTGGTAATATTTGCCCAACTACTCTTTGTTCTCCTTATCTTCGATTCTTGTTTTTTCCTTCCATGTCGTCTTTCCTGTTCATTTTCATATGACTTTGCTCTTTCACATAAGAATTACAAAACCAAAGATGATGAGGAAGAATCCCTTACCAAGGAAGTGATTGACCTCAGAGAAACACTGATGTGGAAAGACAGGAAACTTGAGGTAGTACCAGCAGACCAGTACTTGTGACTCACTTTCAAGTTGATTCAAATGACTATTTGACAACTACTGTTTTTTATATTATGTAACTTCACTGGTTATGCCTAAATCCTTTTTTATTCGTTTTCTTCCTCTCCTACCTCTTCTCTTCTCTCGATCATTACGTTCAGTCCTTGGTTCGACAGCTTGAGCATTTCAAGGAAATGGAGAAGCAGAACCTAACCGAGAGGAAGGTACAACGTGCATTATCTATTACTGTGTGAAATCACACATTCTTTTGACATTATCGTTTAGTTAGTCATCTCAAAGACATTATCATTTTGTTAGTCATCTCAAAGTATTGCGATCGACTGAAATATATAATCAGTGATGAAATACAATTTCATCAACTTCCAGGAACAAGGTCTTGTTTTGGTCGGAGGAAATGGTGTAGCGGACGCAGAGTCCGATGAAGAGTCCGATTCTCGAGAAATTGGTCGTCCATACGCACTCGTATCACAGGAAGCTGCCCAGGTTCTTGCATCTGCTGGTGATGGTTCCCTAGGTGAATTTCATTATTCTCACTTAATTACTGAATTCTAATCTATTCACTTATTTTAATGGCTTTTTACTGGATTTCGTAACTGTTAAGTTTCTGAATATTTTTTTTTCGCTCTATCCAGATGTTAGATTGAAAAATATAGCGGAAGAGAAGCAAGACCTATGTGACCAAGTAAGCTATTTCAGAATGTTTAGTACACTACCGCATACATAATAATTGGATTGCATAGTTACTATGCCACATACTCCCTTGTCAGAAAAGTTCAATCACAATTTACTTTTCATGTGACTCTAGATTCGAAGACTTAAAATAGAGCTCGAAGAGGAGCGAAGAAATAAAGGAAATAATATGAACAGCAACAGTGCAAGTGTGTATGCTGAAAACGGTGTTGCTGACATGCAGTTGTTAGAAATTCAGCGTAAGCCTAACTCTCTACTACCCTATCTCTACTAGAGAAGCAGTAGTTTGCATAGTATCTTAATTTTCTACTTTACTACTTTTCAGGAGAAGCAAGTAAACAAATAAGTGAATATAAGTTCAAATTACAAAAAGCTGAGCAAGAATATAATACTTCTCTAACTAATGTAAGTAAAAGACAGTTGAACTGAAGTATATTTTCGAAATAATGCCCAACCTGAGAAACTTTCAACTTAGATCACAAGGTTGGAGTCACAATTACAGCGATTCAAAACGACCTCTGAACTTTTGGAAAAGAGCGAAGATGAAATGAGGGTAGATAAGAGAAAACTGCAACGAGATGTAAGTTATCAATATACAAAATAGACCTTGAAATCTACATTGTGATACACTACATTTATTATTATTCCCTACCATCATCAGTTTGTTAGCAAATCTACTGTCTTTTAGCTGCGAGCTTCCCTCGACCGCATCGAAGAGATGGAAATGACTAACGCCCATCTCGAAAAACGTCTCGAGAGGATGAGGGCCACAAGAACGGTGCAAACTGCCAATCAGACGTGACAGACGGGATCTTGGAAAATTAGCGTAATTTTGCCACTTCTCGAACAACTTTCAACTGCTCTCCGCACCAAAAACGGTTTGATCTCTCTGACACTGGTGTCCCACTAAACTTGGCGTGTTGTATGCCGGGATGTACATTGGTCATGGCATTTTTAGCTTGCGCATATAGCAGAATTGTAACTTTGTAGTGGGAACTTTCAGACACAAGCTACTAATATATTATGGTATATGAAAATTTATCACGACTCATCTCAGTTATTTAGGAAATGTGAAATCTGCATGCTGATTCAACAGCTGACTGTGCCATACATAACGCAGTGCATTGCCAATTATAATCAGAAAGCTCTTATATCACTTAAAAATTTGCACAGTAGTTCATTAAAAAATCTGTGTTTCCTGTAGCTATCTTTTTGTGTTTGGGTAATGAATTTCACAACAAAAGGCTTTTGTTTTACTAGCTCAATGATCTGTGTGAGCACATACGAAGATAGGCTACTAATGCATGGTAAGAGTAAAACATTCTTCCCATTGTGTGTATCGAGCCAATCCAAAAGTTTTTGTACTGTACACTGGAACATTATCACCATAGAAATATATTCAGTGTATTTTTACCATGTACGAATTACACAATCATTATTTTCCCGTGTGAGTTTTCCAATGACATAATTCAAATGATTGCTGGCAATCTATATCAATTCTCTTCGTTCTTCTGTACCAGTTTTCCCCCGCTCTAGCTTGTATCAAGTGTGCGGACATAAGTGTCTACTCTACAATAAAGGAATGCATGGTTATGTGCCTTTTATTACAGGCCCTCGTCTATTTATGTTACCATTAGCACTGTACTTTCCAGTGCCAACGGCTGTATTAGGATTGGAATAGACTTATCCATTGCAACCTACACTGTTTTTTGTCCGTAATGCACAAAAATGCCTAGCCATTGTCTGGATTCTGGAGGGATCCTTTCATCCATACATGCGTTGTAAATGTTTTTTATTTATTTAATCTCGACATTATTTTTCCTGAAAGAAGAAGTTAAAAAGTTTATTGTTTCTGAGATTTACACTTACACGCCTTCTTATTGAGCTTTTTCTGTGATGGATTGTGAACCTCTTGCTTCGCCGGTCCTTTTTTCATATACTGTATATTCGATCTTTCGTTAATGTTTTAGTTGATCGGTTGTTGTTTGCTGCGTTGTTCTATTTTTTCGTGCCACATGCAAAAATATTGATTTTGGTGTGTATCCCACTCTTTTTGATGTTTTGTTCTTGGTAATCATTAAAAAAATATCAAATTTTGATTCTACAGCGGTGTCTAGCTGTGCCAATAAATGTGTTTGAATTACAATAAATCTAGTAATGAATTCTGAGGTATACTTGGCAGTCAAATCCAAGTGTACTTGAATTTGAATTCAGAGTTACTATAACTACAAGCAAATTTAAATACTGTAAAATTTAACAGGGGAGTGAAAGCAATTCTGTTTGACCAATATGTTCGGTCTAAGTGAAATTTTCATTGTTATTCTACAATGGAATTATTGTTATTGAGCAGCGCATGAATATAAAGCCTATTTAATAGAGTAACTGCTGTAATTTGTATAGCTGACGCAAAGATTAGTGTAGTACATGAAATTGCTGCGCAATTCTCCGTGTGAATTTCGCTAATCGCTGTAGCGATTTACTTCCCCGTTGTCAAGATAGGTGAATCCCCGATTTTTTGAATTCCAAACAGTTGAAAAAATAGTTGATTTACTTAAGCAACAAGAGGAACTAACGTTCGTTTGATAAGCTGTAATGGCGTTACCTCCTGAGAAAATTGCCGAATTGAAGCAAATAATCCACAACCAGTTAGTCCAGGTACGTACCCATTATAAAATTTGCACATGTGATGAGCATTGTTTCAGACTGGCGTATAGTGTATCATAGTATTATTAGAAGCTAGGCTATACTTTGAAAGACATCATATTATTAGTTATTGTTAAGCATACTAAGTAGTATAACTCAATCAAAAATCGTATATTTTAGACCAACATACAATCTCACATAAAAGATGTTCTCGCGAGTAGTTTTCGTCAAGATCAACCTGAGGCACAAACACCAGTATGTCTCATTCAATTTATTTGCTTTCCTTCAAAATATTCTCATGGCAGACTGATATGTTTCTTCTTGCACCTTCGCAGATTAACGAGAGAGACATTTTAGAAGATCTACGTAGGAGGGGAGTTGTTGAAGAAATTCTAAGCAGGCTGAGATTTGAATCGCCAGTTATTGCTCCTCACAAGAAGCCTTCTCATCACAAGAAATTGGATGAAGAGTTACTGCAGGCAGAATTTAATCAAAAAGGTAGGGAAGGTTATGTTCTGTTGTGGTTACAATCTATAAGCAATCTACCTTGTTTTTTGGGGGGTTGAGGTTATTGTTATAATTACTTTTTGAATGATTTTCAGGGATTCATGCTTTTTATCACAAAATATTCATAGTACTGTTATTTTTATGCTTCTGCAAGTTAGTTCAGGTCATCTTGAACTGTTTTTAGTTGCTGTGGATCCAACTCGCCGTTATTTATTTCTGCATATTCTTGGAGGGAAAGCGTTTATAGAACATTTAAATGCACCGGCATACCCAGGGAACTCTGCTGACACCACACGACCATGCGCTACTTTCAAACTTCATGTCTTGTTTCGAGGTCAAAGGTTCAAGTCTAGGCCGACTCCTGTTGCCTGCGAGCCTGATCTGTCAGAAGGATTTTTGCTGGAACTTCATGCTGAGTCCACTGGTCTGTATTATATAAGATGATAGTTTCATGAATTGAACTCAATTATATTGAAATTTAACTTAAGTCTATCAATTTTCTAAAAGGTGAAGGAGGAAAAATGGCAGGGACTGAAACCATGCTTTCCCTATGTGATACCATCCACCTCATCTTAACAAGGACCGACCCCGATGGCACGCTAAGTTTGGTGGCATCGCATTCCTTGGAATGGAGAAAAGTTCTAGCTTCTATCCAGGGTTCTGTAAATATCTCTGTTGAAATGATGGGAGTTGGTGAGTCCTTCTTTTAAATTTTTGATAATACTGTCAGGTTTATGTATAACTGCTATACTATGTATAATATATATCAATGGTATTTATCAGAGAGTTCATGACTTCAATCTGTTAATAGCTTATAGTTTATAACAAATGTGGTTATATATCAGCCGTGCCTCTAGTATTTCAGTGCAGCAATTGCAGGAAATTGTAATATGTGATTGAATATTTGTATTAAAATGATTTAGGGAGGAACATGTTGATAGACACTTTAGCTAGCATAATTAAATAGCTATTCCCAGGTGTTTCTCTGGGTAAGGTGTTGGGTCAGGCCCAGAATTGTTATTTTGGTATTTATTATCTTCAAGCTCACATTCCATATTGATAAATTCCCTATGATAATCATTATGCTTCACAACACAGGAACTGAATGCAAAGTTCCGGCAGGAATTCTAGAGGCACGGCTTGAAATCGTGCCTCGACACAATCTAATCACCCTAACTCAAGATGTCGTCGATGCACAGTGTCAGTTGGAGAGGAGAAGATCTGCAGAAAGGGAGAGATTGTTTTTAGTTTATGCAAAGCAATGGTGGAAAGAATATTTACAGATCAAAGAAGAACATAGAATAAGAACAGTAAAGATCTTTGCACAGGTAATTTGTTTACTATTTTTTAAGAAAAATAATTCAATTTAACTTTCATTCTTGAATCTGTTACCAAGGATGAGACGGGAATGAACAGACCAGTCTGCAGTTTTGTCAGACCCTTGAGAGCTGGTCGGCTGCTGCATACTCCTCGCCAAGCTGCAAGGTCTTTTTTGAACACTGTGTATCTAAGACTTTTACAATTTTTATTTATTCATTTTATTGACATCATTGGTTCAGGTTTGTCAGTGTGTTGGGATATGAACGGGCACCATCAGTCGGCGCAAGTGGAAGCTTAGAACAGTGGCATACTATCCATACATTTCTTTGTTTGGGAAAGGTTAGTTCAGCAGCTGCTCTTTATTGATCATGTGCTGTTAACAATCTTGTAAATTTATTTTGGAAAGGGAGATCATGAAGACCATAGCAATTTGCTCTGCAGTCTCTTGCTTGGGTTTGGTCTCGATGCTTATGTGTGTGTCGGTACTAAATTAAAAGGTTTTCCCTACACTTGGGTTGCAACCCGCTACTCTGATGGTTCGACTGTTGTTTTCTGGGATGCAGTTACGGGTCACAGGTAGTAACTGCATTCATGTTTTATCTCCCATCTCAATAGCGTGTGTTTTATTATCCTCAAACATTGATTCTAAAGGTACATACATCGTCCAGTTGCACCAGATGATCCACCAGCATTTAAGCAGCCAGTTAACTCATATCCTTTTAAGACTATTGGTAAGCATCTTACCGTGCCAAATTGAACTTAAAGCTGTAACTATACTTACTATGTTTGAAGTATTGTACCCTAATTAAGTATGACAATTCATTTACAGGCTGTTTATACAATCATGAAGTTTTCTATGCCAATTCCCAGCCATTGGACATTGTTGAAACCTGCAGATTCAACCTCAGTAATAACTCACAATGGAAACCAATGAGTTCTGAAGCTGTCCGATCGGTTTGTGCCGTCGGTCAGTCATCATCCTACCCAGCAATGCCTCCTCTTCTACCTCCTAGCTTGGACCCTGTACTAGTCAGCAGTCAACTGGAATCTGAACTAAGAATGCTTGTGATGGAGCACAGATTGGTACACGAAGTTTGATGACTCTGATATGCATTTAATGATAAAGTATCACATTCCAGATATACTATTTTCATTGTACTGGTAGGATTTAGACCTATCTACGAGCTGGGACGATCACTTGTGCTATGTTCTTTCTCCCGCCTTGGCTGCTTATGAGAGTGAAAGAGCTAGTGGTGGGGAACCACCTGCTTCCGGGAATGAAGAATTCCAAGAGGCAGTAAGAACCTTTTTTCTTTTCACTGTAGTGCTTTGTTTGATTGATTGTTTGAATATTGTTTAAAAAGGTTCGAAGGGCTGTACCAGAAGGTCAGACGTTCAAAGGATTTCCGATTCAGTTCTTACACAGAAATTCTAGAAGAGCATTTGCAACTTGTTTGAAGTAAACAAATTGTTTTCAAATGTATATATAATATTGGATATATATTTCCTAATGACATTTGTTTTTTACAGGAACCCAGTCTGCTCAGAGATTCTTAACTGTCGCGGCGACAACGTTAGAATGGCTGTTAGAGTAAATGTGAATGTATTTCCGGACGATGCAGTTGCAGCCTGGATAATGTTTGCTTGCAGATATAGATCAGTGTTATAACCCAATTATACAAACTAAGTCAGTATGTAAAGCACCAGAATGTTCTTCTGTGACAGAGGACTTTTTACTATGTAAAGCACCAGAATGGTCTTCTTTGATAGAGGAAGACATATTGATTCAATTTGGATGGATTTGAGTAGGATATACATCTAAAATTGTCCTTTACGTGTAAAAGAATAGAAACATATATTTATCAGACTTGTTGGAGGTTTAGTTGTTTAATGGGTGTTTTATTCATATATATATATATAGTACAACACATATTTCTTTCACATACAAATTATATGTAGATGAACATCTGCTACATACGAGAATGGATACAAAGATTCAATAATATATGTCGTACTGATGTGCTCAGAATCATGATCGTTTTTTGAAGGAGGATTAGAGAAGAGATTGTGAAATGTTGGATTGCAATAAAATCCGGAGAGTATTTTCGCTGTAGCGAAAACTGACACGTTTTGTTTATTAATGTTTGTATTGTTGGTAAACGTGTAAGCAAGACGGATTGATAATACTTCTTGCAAAAATGTCGTCTCCCGGGAAGAATGCAACGGAATTGAAGGCTGGACACGCGCCGGCAGGTACGGAGTATAATATTTCCGGAATACATCCACGTGGAAAACTTTTTTAGTGTATTATCCGATGAAGTATCGCAATCTGCGGAAGGGTCATGACTTTGATAGTTGTGGTCGTCTGAATAAATAATCGGTTCCTTTGATTGTTTATCGAAGCCCATTGCCTGATGCCGAAGTGCATTCATAAACAAGCAGTGTTCAAAATCCGTAAACTAATATTGAGATTTTTTCTGTTCAGTGAAGGCAGGTGGAATGAGAATTAAGGCCGCTAGAGCCCATGAAGAGAAGATACCAAAAGAGGACGCGGAATCACCATGGGAAACCGAAGGAGCTAAAACGTAAGTTCAAGTTTTCAATGATACAGATGCATGCATTACTACACTCCACCCGCCCACAATGTTTATTTTTGTGCACATTTTGTTACAGCACAGAGAGTTCAGTGATTGTTTCTGGGGCTAAAACCCACGGCGATAAAGATTTCACTGCGGCCGCAGTGAAGGTCGCTCACGAAAAACCGATGCCCTCTCGCGAAAAACCTGTTCCAAAACAGATGAACAAAATCATCCACCAGCCCCAATAAATAATCCGTGTTGTTCGAAAGTCGCCGGAACACAAATTTCGCTTTAATTTTATCCAACAAACTGTCTTCTTTGGTTTGCTGTCTTTGCGATTCAAAACAATGATGTTATTAGCATTGTCCATGCGTTTTAAAGTTCCTGGCTCTTCGATAAAAGGTCTTTATAATTTGTTGGTAATTTTGTGGGTTGGTGTTATTTTTCAGTATAATAGTACCTTTTTTGACTCTACCTTGTGTTCAATGACTCTATCATGACCGACTTACAACTTTCAATGCACATCATCATGGAATGCAAAAACTGAACAAATGATGAATCGATAGTTCCCCTTCCTTGTCTGTAAAGACTTGAAGCTCTACCATACTTTTGGTTCCCGTTCAATTTGCAACTTTTTTAATATAATTCAACTAAGTTCCTTAATTGTCCTAGAATCCCTAAGAACATACTACTTTCAAAAGTGTTAAAGAAGTTGCAATGACCAGTATCAGGAGTGAAATAGTTCATATATCAGAATTAATTTGATTTTTTTTACTTCTACACTGCACCGTGTCATCATTCAAAATTTCGTTAACTGTTCCAAGTTCCGTTGTTTCAGTGGAATAAAACCTGCAATTTTGCAACACATATATTCATTGCCTGTCTGCAATATCACTAATATTGTACAATATAATTACCTATACTATGTTTGTGGATATATTTTTGACTGAAAATGATGGTAGAGACTGCACCTACGAGCATTCAGAGAGTTTCGACAACTAAACCAGAGCTGAAATTGTGGGTCCCCAGTGACAGGCTTGAAATACGTAAATTACCCTCGAAATGAGGGTTTTCATCAACTGCTACTTTCCCAGGAAAACAATCACACAGGCAAGCTAGGAGATGTTTCTGCTAGCAACCAATTATATCACCAAAGTACACTACTGCTATCATTTATTAATATGAATGCTAGGATAATCATGTCCACAATGCAATGACATGGTATATAGCAAACTAGGTAGTAGACAACTACATGAAGTGGAATTAAAAATAATTAAAGTAACACCATACAGTAAGCAACAATGCAAAACATTATCATATTCGGAACTAATTGCTACTAATATTGCACATCACCAACTGAAATGAAGAAGCAATTAAGTATCTAGATTCTGGAGCTCACTATAAAAACCAAAATTATTGAAGCATTATCAGTTTCATTGAAAGTGCAATAAAGTATTGAAGAACTAAATACATGCTAACAATGTACTACTGAATAAACGAGTACCACTTATAAAATAAACAAAGGTTGTGAATATAATTATGATAGAAAAAAATGAGTGCAAAGCATTGTGGCAATTCACTTCTCTGCCAAATAAACATTGTAAACATCAGAGTTTGGCACGAGTAGATTAAAACAACCGGTAGGTAATAATTGTTTGAGCATTCAGGTCCTGCAAGGGTCACTTGAAAATATCTGTGGATTTTTTTCTCAACACCACTACTCAATGCAAAAACTATTATGCATGCAACTGATAATATAGCACTACACTAAGCTATAGCAGCATAGCTAACTTTAAACCTAACCTATTTCAGATTCTCTCATCGCCATCACGACCATTGGATGAAAGAGCTTGCGATTTTAAATAAGCAGCGAACAACTTCATTGCTTTCGAGAGTATCTTATTCGGATGATGTTTACGAACGAGTCTGTCAAAATGCATTACAAGATCGTCATACTCGTGCTTCCCAGACATCAATTCGTCTCTTTGGTCTAGGAGAACTGCCAAGCAAACAAAGAGAAGAAACGGGTTGCCGCAGCCAAACTCCTCGGGCGGAGGAAGTTTTATTCGTAGCGTCTGCGACTTAGGGGACTTGTGTATCATCTCGGTAATCAACTCTTCCTGCATCGGGTCCGTAGAACCTTCACTTTCCAGAACTGCGAAGTTATCGTCACTGGGCAAAGCAGAATATTGCATCTCACTTATGCCACCTAATGACCAGGTAGGTCGTTTATTCGTAGGCGGTGTATATAGGTTTTCACAATGGTAGGAAATTGTTTTTTGTTGTATTTGCGAGTGTTTTGCAAACTTTGAAGAACTTTCAGATAGAGGTATGTGTATGTTAGGAAAGGATGCTGACGATTTGGACGATGTAGTTAAATTTTTCGTGTTGAGACTAAGATTTGGTAACGATTCACGATTACTTGTCAACGACTTAGTGCTAGATGTGGTGACATCGATTACGATTTGCCCCAGGGAAAGATGATTGTCAGGAGGCCGTGGTGGCAGTGAGCTCCACATGACTTCAAGGACTAGCAATGCATCTTCGAACTTGAATTCTCTTTTCATTTCTAACAATATCCATCTGTAACAAAAAAACATATTATCCGCCCCCATTGCTTTGAGGTATTCGAAATAATCAATGTCGTGGTGTTGAACGAGTAACGCCAGATGTTCAAATTTTTTCGTCATTGCTTCTCCTGTGTTACTGAAATTGTTACCGAGCCTGACCATGGCTCCGCAGAAGGAAACATATCCATGAGCCTCATTATCCATAACCATGAGAATTGGTGCGGCAATATCGCTCATGCCTTGGCAGTAACGAATCTCCGGGTGTGTCAGAGCATACGTCAGGAGAATGTTGTGCAAAGCAGTCAAATGAGAATTATCGTCCGAACCTCCAAAGTATCTATGGGAGCGATCAGTTCTCAAAACATCTTTCCAAACCATGTTAGATAATTCTTGTACATATCCATCTTTGGAACGTGCTCGCCATTGGCTGTACAGGGAATGATACTCCTTGTTTTTTAGTTTCATATAAGCTATCCTCTCCTCGCCTGTAAAATGTTCCGGGAATACGTTCAGGAGTTGTCTCCAAACGACTTTGCGCAACGACGGCTCGACTCCGCCGTGGTATATCCTCAGTCGCAGGTCATCGGACCGACCCAGTCTGCCGTTGAAGTCGAGGAACTTGCGGTACTCGGCGTCACCGAGGGCCGACTTGCATGGAAAAAAATCCTCCTTTTCACTCTGCTCCATGATTAGATTGTACCCAATCCCAGTCGTTATTTTATTTATGGCGTTCCCGACGGAAAGCATCCAGGCTCGCGGAACCTGGAATGCTGGAGACGCCATGACAGATGAAGACTTTTCAGCAGATGAAAAATATTCACTGTCCCCAAACGAAGTATCGGTTTTATTGGACAGACCCTCTTTGAACGGCTCGGCATCGACCTTAAGTCTGAGATAAGGGTCAGATGATGTTAAGAAGGCCGCATCCAGGTCCCAGTCCGTGAGTAGGGCGAGATAAACACTTTCCCCGGCGTCATCTCTGCACAAATAACTTATGTGGAAAGGCCCATCAAGATTGAAGGCACCAATCAAAATTTTTTGTACATCGGAGAACGTTGTCACGTGTGGGTCTACAGCAAATCGTTTACATTCCGGATTGAAATATCCAGCATACTTCTTGACTTTAATATGGATTACTTCCTTAACTTCTTCTGAGCGTCTAAATCCGTGTCTGGACAACATCATATTTGAGCATTTTCTTCTAGTTTTCGCGCCGCAAAGAGAACGTTAAAGGAACGATCACTAATCATTCATAGTAGCAAACCTATAGATACACAATTTATTTAATCTACTTCCTCCTTTACATATAAGATTGAACTTTCATCGAATTAAAGCAACTTAACACTATGGTATATTACGCATACCGTCGGACTACCCATTGGTAAATATGGTATGTTCTTACGTCATCAGGTATGTTCTAATAAATCACCTGACGTCACGATAGCTGTATCCGGTAATTGCTATTTATGTCAACTGAAGTGTGACGAAGCAGTGTATTAGACTCAGTAACCTATTTAGAGGTCAGATAGCATTCAGTCGTCCCTCGCTATATCTCGGTTCACTTTTTGCGGATTTCCATATAATATTGTATGTATTTTAATGTAATATCGTATGTATTTTATTTCATGATAAATGCCGTGCCGTACAATACTACTATGTTTAAGCTAAAAGTTTTAAAATTTTAAATTAAATAACAGGTCTAATGATTGTGGGAAAGGTTAATAAGGTAAATAAGAGTATGTGAATGATTCATAATGGTTATATAAATAAGGTTAAATATATTCAAATAATTAAATGTGGTTTCTACTTCGCGGGAGGCTCTGGAACGTAATCCCCGCGATAGGTGAGGGATTACTGTATAACCCTTCTTTCAGTTCAGTTGGAAAATTGATTGTTTTTCTGTTTCTTGGTTCACCACACGTGGTTTTTAAGCTTGTCCTTGAAATAAAAAAATAAAAAACGCGTGACTGTGTGCCGTGATGGCACATGTACAGGACTGTGTATAGAGTTTGGCGTCATTTACAAATAGCTTTCCATCACATTTCAATGGTAGCGGACATATTTTATCCAAACAGGTATTATTGCGGTCACAAGTAGCCATACACCAGAAAAATCGAAACAACATTCCTGCCACATAAAGGTTAAAGCAGTGTAATATGAAATTTCCTTGCATTGTACAATTTTGTATAATTACATACACAAGAGTTATATTGCTAATATTGTATACTAAATAAGATACAACCTACCACGGATAATGAAAACCGTTGACAGTAGCGAACACCATATATATAATGATTTTAACATGCACGGTACATGGTTAAGGTAAAGTTTGAGGTGAAGAATCATTTAAAGAATATCTTCGTCAATTGTGGTTACTCATCGACCTCTTTGTTCTCTCTGCAATGATCCATGATGACGATGGTACGGTGATACTCTACAATGTTTATGATGATGATATGAAATGCGCTTTAATGCTATTATCACAGTTAACAAGGAATTTGATAACACAATACACGCTGTAACGAATGCGAACAGCGTCATTCCGGAAGTTAAGGGTTATAACATAGCGAAAGGGTGTTTCTGTTATTGAGCATACTGTACTCATAACAAATCTTCGGATACAGTTTTACATTGAATCGTGTATTTATCCCCAATGTTGATGGTTTTCTTGCGATTGTCTGCATATGGTTCTACGGTATTGGTGACACAGCACGGAAATATGGTTGACCTCCATTCTGGAAAGATTACTATAACCATGAAGCAGTTCATCATTAAGTTCAATTCAACCGCTGTATCTTTGACTTCCAGCGGTAGGTCCGTCATGATCATGATTGCTCTGGCTATGTCCGTCGTGACAGCAACGATGGTCGTTAAAAACGATCGTTTGATAACGGGGTAAATAGAATTCGTTTCCATATTTCTCATGTTAAAACGATGTTTGGCTAAGGGATAAATAAACAGTCCAAGCAAAATGAACTGCATTAAGGTCGATATTAACAAAAATGTAACGCCAAATATCCAGTCCGGGATGTCTGACTTCTTCGGAAGACAGCTTCCATTCAAAATTTCGTAAGACTGGAACGTCGTATAAAAGACTGTGTTGGAAATGAATATAAATACGAGTAAAACTCCGACTGCATCACTGCAAGTTTTAGTGATTCTTGATGTCAAATGAAGCATGGAATGGTTCACGTAAATGGCTCTTTGTCTAAACCAGGCAACCCCGTAAGTTCCTGTTAATAATCCACAGGAGCTAATGATGCGAGCGAGCATAGAACCTTTGCAAAGTTCATTGTTCATGGTGGCGTCCGAGATAATTTTAGCAACAGAAGTAAAACACACCAGGACAAAACCTACTACGGTAGCCATCCTTGCGAATCTCATGTACTTTCCGTATTTCAATGTATTTTTTCTGACATCTCTCTTCCGTATTTTCCATTCAAAATATATTAAGACGATGAATACATACGTCACGACAGAAAACATTATTACGACGGAGCCTATGTTAATTTTTGAGAGCAGTGAAAGTTCTTGCCCTGCGGTGCTGTTGTCGGTGGTATTTCCTGTGGATGATTCCATAATTAGGCTTTGATACTCTATTTCTGACAGATTCGTTCTGTTCTGTCGGAAATATAATGTGGGCTACGTGTTATAAAGAATTTCCTACGAGAAAATAGTGCTGTTACAAATGAATAATTTACTTCGCTAATCTAATTATTTTGTTCCTATCGTTGTAGTTCCAAAAAAGATCTCCGAGTTTTCTTTGCGGAAAGTCGTCGACAATCTATTAAAGATCTCAGTCTACGCTAGCTAGTCAGTCAGCATTTGAATATTTTATGTGTTCCCAAAGATCTTTTACTAATTTCTGTATAGCGAACTCACTCTGATTAAAGATTTCGACAATTCCAATTTCTATTTATATTTATAGCGGGGAACTCTTGCTTACCTCAACTTTTCATTAGTAACTTTCAACTTTTTTACCATTTTGTGTTGAAAAATCAAAATAATGTTAAATTTGACATGAGATATGACTATTTTCTGAGATACATATATTATCTTCTGTGAAATTAATTTCGAATCCACAATCAACTGACTAAGATTATTGTTGCGAATGATAGTAAAGGAATCAGCTACTATACTTTATCATGAACAACTTACTAAACTGTTTGAAATTCCATGACGTTATGTGCCGTTCACTTGGGTCACACCAATGATGAATCAATTATTAAGCATTACAATTTCTTCAGTTGCAATAGGATCAAATATTAGGTTTACTACAGTTTACATATTAATTTAATTCAACTCCCTATAACATCATACTGGGTTTATTAAAAGTCTTCATTAGTGTTAATCACCCAGCGTTTCAGTTGTAATATGTCATTTAATTGTCCTTACATTGCCTGGGAGATTTTCTGTGTGAGGTTGAGAGACCGCATTTTTTATTACTTTAATATGTACTTCAATTTAATATTATTATTTTATTTTGAAAATCTGCGTTCAGGACAACCGCCCCTGTGGTCCCACCCACGTTACGCCACTGCCTACAACGACATCACAATAAAAAGGAATATGAACCTCCTGCGTTCGTTTGTAGCGATAAATTCTAGATCATGTTAATGAATCAAATTAAATATCTCTCCATTTCCTATACACAAGTAGTAACGGATATGTCGCCTAACATTGTTTGGATCCCTTCACACATTGACTATGTAGCAATAAGCACCGTTTTTTAATTAAAAAAGATTGAGTATATATATGGCATTTTGCTATGATGAATTCGATATTCGAAGCCTAAAGTATCGGGTCGTTCCTAAAATTGAGGTTTTGTTCCTGAGAGTCGCGCATCGTTCTCATGGCATTATGAAAATAGTTAGGGGATATATCATATATCTGTGGATTTTGTCACTAAACGAGGAATATTTTACGCTACCTTTTGATTCGAAAAAGAGAGATTATACATAGGAGTTTGCTATGATATATTCGGAAGTTGAGCTCGAGTGTCGGATTATACCTGGAATTTAAGTTCAATCATAAAACGTCGTGTAATTTTTATATATCCGTTGTGTTTATACGTTGGTTACTCGAATGTATAGGGTTAATATGAATAGATTTCAATCGTTTCAAAATTACCTATTTTTAAACTATATTTTCTGGCAGATTCACAGTACTGTAGTGATATTGAAGCTGTGGTGATAATCATAGAATGAATATTTATTACATGCTTTGGCGGGTGTGATTTAATTTGGTTCATTTCCCGAACTCGGATTCTTCATGAACTGAGGTAGTAGCATCCTTTGGAGGAAGTTGTTTGTTTTCCTCTAGATTCTCCCCAGTTTTATTTAAATCGATTGCAAAATATACGATATCAATGGAAGTTTATAATTTGGATAGTTGGTGAAGTGTAAATTTATTTTAGTCTGCAAAATGCTGACGGTACGTCGCGGAAGTTTATCTGAAAAATATTTTGCTTTTGTCACTGATCAAGTAGAGGAGGAACCGGAGAGTAAAAGCCAAGCAAAATTAAATGACAAGGATCAATCGAAGAAGTATGTGATGGGTTTAATAAATACTAAAATTTCTGATTATTGATCATTTTTTACTCTGATTCAGGTCTCCAGGCAGGAAGTTAGCTCAAAAGAAAGGAGAAAAAAAGGAACCAGCTAAGGTGGAGTAGACTATATGTTTTGGTTTAATTATTTGACTTCAAAATTACTTTTGAAAGTAAAGCTAACACGATTTTGTCTCATCACTTTCTATTGGCCCAACGGCCCAGTCTGTAAACTATCGAGTCTTTTCCCAATATATTTCTGATGCCAATGACGCACTGAATGGAATCATCATATAATTAATTTAATAATCTCTTTATTATACCACATTGCAGGTGGATAACAAGATTTCTACAAAGCCTCGTAAAAGTCAAATTTGCTTGACGTCAAATCCATCAAAAACTGTCCTATGGAGCCAAATTGTTCACAATGTATGTACTATGCAATTCGCACTATGAAATTAGTTATAAGATTAATCTACTTCAATAAATACATCGTAAAACAGGTCAAAGAAGCTGAGAGGAACGAATTGGCTAGTTTTCGATTGTCAGTGGATGTTAACGAAAATGCAGAGGATTCTGCATTGTCAGATAGCAAAGAGGAGAGTCGTGTCATACATATTCCACGGGTGAAACTTCAGATTTTTTCGAGACGCGTTTGTTTTCAAAAAATTAAAGCCTCTGTAACTACGACTACTTGGCTCTTATTGATTAATTTTCAGCCTTTTATATTTAAAATAAAATTTTGCACTGAAATTTTCAATGTAAACTTGCCACATTACTAGAAAATGAAATATGACCAACAGCATATCCATTTTGCTTGACCTTGCTGTAAATGTAGGTCAAATTATTAAACTCATTTTTTAAAATCTTAAATCACTATTTTTGCAGGTTGTCGAAATAGGGCTGATTGGGGTTTTTGAATTGATTGGCGGGTCAAGTACGTCTTGTCCCTCCTTGTGCTGCCGTGCGTTACAAGCTTTGTTGAATACTTTACAAGGGCAGAACTTGGAGGCACTAAAAAATGAGCCTACTGAAACATTGGGTAGGTCTATTACTTGGTCCTAGTTTTAGATGTTATTCACTTAATGCTGATTTGAAACGTCTATTGCCTGCGATGTTCTCACGATTTTTTTTATTCGTTTTTGTTTTTACAGATAAATTATTTTCCATATTACTGCAACTATCGATGCTGTCTCCTGAGCGAAATTTATCAGGTTAGCAAACTACAAAGCTTTTTGTGCATCTCTAATTGTTTGTTAATGCTGAATTTTCCTTTGTAGATCAATCTGACGAAGAAGCAACTTCTGCACGTCAGATTCCCTCCTTAGCCTGCTCATGTTTGATAAGTTTAATCTTGGCTTGGGGAGATACTGGAAAATTGCTTTCTGCCATCACTGCTATACTTATCCAGTCCCCCGCAGATGACCGATCGACCATAAAGGTTTGACGGTGGTTATCAGTTCATAGTTACATTCCTCTTCATCCACTCTTTTTCCATCACCATTTCCAGATTCCACGTGTGCTTGTCGAACTTCAAAGCACCGTCCTAGGTTCCATGCAAAGTTCCAGTCACATGCCAACACCTCTTCAGATAGGTATTTTGGCGAAATCTGCCAATATCGTATGCACTGTATTAGGTACATGCTAAAGTCATCTATATGTTGAAATACGATAAAACGAAAAATTACATTGCGATTAATCGATCCTCTGTAAATTTTTCCTAGATCCAATAATTGGTGATCGACAGATACTGTCTGTCGCTTGTGACGGAACGCACCTGTACTGCCTAACTGCTGATGAATACCTAGTCAAAATTGGGACTGGTTACAATGATACTCTCCCAGGACATGTATATGCTTTGAGCCAATCTCCTGTTCGCACAGAAGAAGATACGGCGAATGTAGCTGGCCCATCAAGTTCTATCAGCAACAAACCAATTTCCAACCGGTTGGTGTACTGTAAAGTGAGTTGAACGAATCATCCTTGAAAAGCCCTGCTCTAGACCATGCAATATACTGTATCTGGATTCTCCTGCAGTTAATTAATGTAATTGCCTCCTTAATTTAGGGTTACCTGTACGTGCTTGCCAACGACAGTAAAACAACACGTGTTGACTGCGATTCACTCTCAGGAATTGAGCTGTCATCGCAGATTCAACAGCAATGCAGTAAGGAAGGACTGTGGTTCAGTGAGGGTGATACACTTGGACATTTACAATCATCTGCTAAGGTGAAACCAAGTAAACCACATTCAAGTTACAAAATACATTGAATAAATTACTGTTTGTTAATAAATAGTTACCATACCACATTGTTCAAATTTCCTCTTCTTATTTTATCATGTCATCAATTCATGTACCAAATCAAACTAGAATGCTTTTTTCTCAACCAGGACACATATGTCTACCAGCAATATGAGATCAGTGATGATGACAGAATGGTCACTCGCGGTCATCCCATTATAATCACTCCGGTTCAGACTCAGATTGTGGCGAAAGGTGACGTTCCCAATGCTACAAGAAATCACCTCGACAGTGTAATAGGTATCCAGGTCGTTTCACACCATCCCGCACCATCTGAATTTTCATGATTCACTATTAATTAAGAAATTTATTTAGAATCGAATTCATGTGATATCGTGGACATCGCTTGTGGTAAAGACTTTCAGCTTTATCTTCTCTCCTCCGGCCATGTGATGTATACAGGACAGCAGGAGTCTTTAGGCATAAAAAAGGTAATTACAATAAGGCATGTAACTAGATTATTGATATTTAGCCTACTCCTTTCAATTGATTTTCAGCAAAGCAAAAAACCATCGAGGCCAGCACTTCTTGGTATCCCGCGTTCCCCGAAAATAAAACACATCTCTGCAGCACCGAACGGCGACCACGCCTTACTGGTCGCGGACACCGGGGAAGTGTTTTTTGTCGGGACTTCAAGTCGTGGAGAGGACGGACTCATGAGTATGTTCACTGCTTCTCATCTTTAATTCATTGTATCATTTAGGCCAGTAATTTCCAAAGTCTTCTCCTCAGTTAACTCATGCAGCATGCTCAGGCCACAAATGGCACCTTGCTGTACAGACCCGGTTCCGTTCCATGGACCTGGTCGTGAAGGCAATTGGTCGGTGAATAAACTCCTCACTTAGCGACTATGCCCTGCTCCGACCTGAAAAATATCTTTAGATTTTGTTTAAATGACACCCGACTGGAGTATGAAAAGTATCAGTCATATATGAATTGTCTGAATAACAAAATTCGTAAAGGGCAACGTGAACACTATCTAACCGGTGTACGTGTGAGGAACGATCGCTGAATGAAGTGGTCGTTAAGTGAATAGTACTTGTATATTATACATGGTACTAAAGGAAAGAAGGAAAAGTACCACCACAATTATGTACTAGTTCACTATTACTTATATACTAGCAGATATATTTTTCACTTTCTATTCATTTCCTAGTGAAGAGCCATCGGGTCTCTAAGCCTCAAAAGGTAAAGAAGATGACCTGCATGGAATCCAGGCACGTTTCCAAATGTGCTTGTAATGCCGGGACAAGTGCACTGATAATTAAAGATGGACGACTGTATTTGTTTGGCAAAGATTCTGTTCATGTTGATAGCAAATCAGGTAGGTACTCTGTTATTATAGATAATATTGGGAATGTGATGTGTCATGTGTTTTTCGATATCTTAGGGTTTGTTAGTGCTCTCAAAGGAGTCAAAACAAGGCAAGTTGCGTTGGGCAAAGCCCACATAGCCACCATTACAACTGATGGGAAAGTCTATACTTTTGGAATAAATAACAAAGGACAATGCGGCAGACAAGATCCTAATCTCTCCATGGCTGAAAGAATTGCTGAGGTCAAATCAGAAAAAGACGGTAAATATGAAGTTATCACATCCTTTTTCTTTGCTAACTTCAAGTCGCGTTTTAAAATTCTAGTGTCGATGCCGGAAGAAGAAAAATCTATTGATGACTCGGCCGGTCCTTCCGGACCAGGAAGTTCAAATTCATGGCAGAATTTTGCCAATCAGAGTGGCAACGGTGCTCCGATTTGCTCTCCTACAAAACATAAATGGATCAGAGAGGAATGCCGTGTCTGTGCGGTTTGCCAAGAATGTACCGGCTACGGTTCAAGATGCATCAACAGTGGAATTGAGCAGAAAATTCCAGGACTGTAAGTATATTTTCTCTTCAAATTAGCTTCCGCCTCTGATCTGATAAAATCGAAGTAAATAAGCATCAGAAATATTGGAAAATTGGAAAAGATGCAAAATTTCTATGTGTTAGTAAAACACTGCTTGTGTGTGTTCCAAATTGTACATGATATTTTAGTCTTAAATAATTTCCATGTTTTGTCATTAGAGCATTTCAATATTTTTGAACTTTAATTCAGTCCATGCGGATGTGG
>QRAM01000055.1:147126-279606 GCA_013436055.1 Halocynthia roretzi | reverse complement strand
GAATGCAGATGCTGCAAAACCTGTGCGATGGAAGCTGATGTCAAACCCGTTGCGCATGACAACAGAGAACATGGTGATAGAGCAATTCTTTGTTAATTCAACCTGGGAGCTATTTTTGAAATAAATTATTCTTATTTGATTCTATTTCCCTTACTTGATAATATAGTGCTATTGTGAAATGAAATATTCAATTGCAGTGGGGATAATGCTTTTTCTGGGAACTTCAATGCCCTTAGGACTCGTCAAATCACCTGTTTTGTATTTCTTGGAATATCCAGAAAAATTTGATGTTGTATATTTTTCTTTGTCCTGAAAATTGATCCGCCTCTGATGGAATCGAAAACTCTCCTGGACGACGGCTAAATAATTAGGGAGCGAGGTATTATAAAAATTTTTCTTTTCAGCAAGCACGAATGTAGATGCTGACATTTTGAAAGAGGCCAGCAAAATCGCTATGCTTCCACCATGCCGTGTTATCATCGGATCAGGTCCAGATGCTTCATGCAAAGCGATACAAGTCGCGTGCGGTTCGCATCACACCGTTGTTTTGTTGGACAACGGAACGGTCTACACCTTCGGTCACAATCTTCATGGACAGCTTGGGCTTGGTGACACCACAATGAGGTATTTTTAGACCCGGATAGTGTAATACCCTAGTGATCTGGCCTTGGCTGGGTAAGCTGTGATTCTATGTGGATCTTTGTGCCGAATTTCGTAAAGATTATTATAGTAACAGGAAATTACTGTAAGGTATGCAGTGTAGTACTTTAGTAATTATTTTATTCATCAGAAACCAGCCATGCAAAGTCCCATTTTCGGAAACCATTACTTCAGTTGCTGCCGGTAGCTACCACACGGTGATGCTCACAACTTCTGGGAGAGTATTTGTCTGTGGACGTTGTAGTTCATTAGTAAGCTTTTGTTCATTATTTTGCTTTATTGCAGGTTATTTTTTTAACAATTGAAAGATCTGATATGTTTTCTTTACAGAGCAAACCAACTCTCGAAACTGAAAAGTTAGAAAAGGGCACTTGCGTCCTACCGAAACCATTGGATCTCCCTCCGAGAGCATTATGGATTGGCGCTTCGCACGACATCACCTTCGTTAAGTTTGACAAGGTTGATACTGTGTTTGGTTCTGTAGTAACTTGGAACCGGAATTAAACTGGTGGATTAACTTATGATAAATATCATACAGCTTCTTCTTACTCCATCTGAGCTTCAAAATGTCCATGTGATGGCTTGTTCTAAATACCTTATCCTTCTGCAAGACTCTGATGGTGACCAAGAACAGTTTAATATGTCTTTGGTATGTAGTTGATACCATATGGTTAATTTTAATCGACCCATCACCTGCTTTTCTTAGTGCATTAACAATTTGTTCAGAATCCTAATGGAGGAAATGTCATTATTGACCAGCTGAGTGCTTCATGCTACAATTTTTCTGGTTTGCATCAGTTCAAACTAGATGGAAAAAGTTCTGTATGCCTGGATCCCCATCATAACATCATGTGGAGGTAAATATGTTTATGCTATGTAAATTAATGCTAAGTAATTATTCCTATTATACACACTGAAAGATATGTATTCACCTTTTTAGTATTGGAAAGTCAGATTGGACGATCAAAAGTTACAATCTACATGGCAGTGGGGTAGCATTCAACCAGAAAGTACAAACCTGTACAGAACCTATGGTTCCAATGAACCCTTTTTCAGCTCAAGTATGTTTATAAATTTCACTGTACACTATGAACATGGTGTATAGCTCTTTATCATCCATGCTTGTCTGATAAGATTGTTATTTTTTAAGATATCCGAATATCGAAATTAAGTATACTACTGAGGAGTTAATAGTTTCTCTTGTTTATCCTTTGAAGCTTGCGATTCCCCTCGAAGCCGGAATTTCAACTTCCAGGAATCTTGTGGCCCTAAATCTGCTGTCATGCATTGAAACGCTTGTGAAAACTTGCCCGAAAAGTGGTACGAAAAAGATGGAAAACAAAATGGAAACAATGGATTCGAATATTATGGGACGTGTTGCTCCACTCCGGTATAAGATTGCTCAACAAGTTTCTTCTCATTTTTAATGATTTGCTGCCTACTTACTAATTTATTACATCATCAGATTCTCACAAAAGCAGACGGATGCATACAGTGCGGACGAATTCACCGTTTGCAATCGCTTCAAAAGTGGGAACAGCACTTCTCTATAATGTAGTCTTTCATAATTTACTTTATTTCAATTTTTTCATTCGACCCAATAGGTAACGGTGGTGGTTGGGGTTATTCTGCTCATTCAATCGAAGCTATACGATTCTCGTGCGACACAGACATTGTCATGGGCGGATGCGGTGTCTTCGGCGGTCGTGGAGAATATTCTGTCATCATAAAAGTGTTTGAAGACGCGACAGACAGCGATGGCGCTGAAGCCGACGGTCAGCTTGTAGCAGAAACCGATAATTTGCCATATGAATGTGGATACAGGTACTTAGTGACTCTTAGTACTACTTCAATCAGTCAGTGCTATGATTCATTTAGAAATAGTTCACTTAGGTCTTTTACCCTAACAAAATTCTATTCTTTCTGACAGAGAGAAATTCCAGGTACTTTTTGAAGAACCGGTCCAAGTGTCAGCTGGTCAGTGGTATACAATTTCTGCCAAAGTGACCGGACCCTCGAGCGACTGCGGGTCACATGGGGAGCAGCAAGTAACTACAGAAGATAAGTATGTATTGCATTGTTACTCAAACTGTTGCCATGGCACACCATACTAATATTTTCTAAGATATGTTTAGCCTAATGTTTAGGCTCAAATTTCTATTATTTTTTTGTTTATTTTCTTAGCAAAATGTTCCGGTGTTGTAAACCACTGATGTAGTGCATGCATTCCAACCGGGCAATATATTCATTATACCCATTCATTATATTCTACTTTTCTAGCATCAAATTTACTTTTCGACGGTCGAAGATATCTAACAACGGCACCGATGTAGCTGCTGGGCAGATTCCCGAGCTTCTGTATATGCTACCACCAGCCGACAATGCATTGATGCAATCGCAAGACACAGAGCTGCTGAATCGTTGCATAAAAGCACAGCCGATCACAGATGAATTTCACACAAAAGTTACTCAGGTATTCCAGACAAAATTCATTAATACCTCATGTGTTTCTGTCAAAATTTTTGCTAACGTTTCAATTTCCACTTTATATCCTAATCAGGATAGTCTTCAGCCACTTCTCTCCTTGCTTAAATGGGCCTGGGAGAGGATCATGTCTCAGACAAACGAGTGCACCAAAAGTAGCAAGTCTGAATATAGCGCAGATGCTGGGAAAGAGCATGAGTTCTTGTCTAAAATAAGCAAACTTTGTTTCTTGAACGTGTCTTGCTTGCGTCTGCTAAGGACGAACATAACCCGTATATGTTCATTGCCAGGTTACTATCAATTATCGTACTACTATTTAACTATTTTAGGGTGTACTACTCCGTTTATTTATTCTTTGAATTCTCATTAAAGACAACACAGCTTATGGAAAAGTTGTATCTGAGTGCAGCGATGTGATTTCAAGAATTTTAACGGACAGCAGCATTGATAAAATTGCAGGTTAATCATTTTGAACAGTTTAGTTAGTTTATAACTCAAGTGCAATCGTAATCTTGTGTTATTTGGTATTGCTGGCTACCAGGCTACCATTTCCATTAATATTATTTAGCCTGTTTTACAGTCATTGTGATCATTGTAGTGTAATTGGTTTAAATTAGTTATTTTTTTTTGTCATAAAATGAAAGGAACCGACTGGCTATTATCAGAAAAAATTAGGCATGCGCTCTCTACGTCCATCTCTTCCATTCTGTCAGAATGCAACGAAACTTTCTCTGCTTGCGTAGATGCCTTTTATCCGTCTCCCGTTTTGAAATGGAATCAGCTGAATTATGCCCTTGAAAATTATCAAAAGGTTAGTTTTCTAATGTCTTATATTCAAAATCATTGATTTGTTAGGATTCTCAATAATTACGGTACTTTTGTAAGGCGGAATGTGACACCAAGCCAGGCCTTTGTCGACTTCTGTCCGTACTCTTCGATTCGCTGAGCCAGCCCAAAATCGACCTAGTTCAGTGCTTGCCTCTTTTCCCTCGAGCCCTCTCCAATCTACAAAGTCTGAAATCTCATATGAGTTCACCAATGGATTCCGGTTTGTATTTTTGTCACGTTATCTTTAAGTAAGTTCCGTTCTTGTGGTGAATGCTTTTATTCCATTCGATCTACAGAGCAAGTGTTTCTCTCTTCTGTTAACCAACACCAGTCAAATATGCTCGACCAAGATTATTTGAATGATATATCCATTGGAACCTTCCAGGTAATCAAATAAAATCTTTTATGATTATCAAGAGAATCACAAGGCAGAATGTATTATGTTATTATTAAGAAGTAATAATAAATGATAGACTTATTAAAAATTCCAATAATATTAATAATAATATTCGAATTTCCTTCAGGATTTATCCCAGTCGGTCATTGAAATATTATCTTTGCCTGTACGCAACATTGGAAATGGATCATCTATTGCTGAGGTGAATGTCTTTACAAAATTTACCTAAACTCTTGAGCACTGCCATCATGAGTGGCAAATAATTGTTAAAATGAATTTTGTATATATAACGTTCATGGTTCATGAAAAAAAAGACTAATGCGCTTAGCAATTTTTGTTACCAGCATTAACTTCTTTATTCAGTATATTTCTCATTTCATACTATGTCATGTCTTGTCTTGGCATAAAACAACAGTAATTTGGCAACTGCATTGTACTAAGATATCATGAGAACATTTTGATCCTTATTTTTGCCAATAAGCCAGAAGATCATGAATATATGGACATGTAGTCGGGAACAATGCGAGATAAAAGTTATCAGGGACAAGTTAATTCTACTTTTTATAATTGCGTTTCCTCTTCCAGAATTCATCTTCGTTACTTCGCGATTCTATGGACGCACTCGTCTGGAGTGCAAGTTACTTCTTGGTGACGCTGGTCTATGAGCTTTGCTTCAAAGCTAATGAAATACCCGACTCTAAAACAAAGGCCAAGTATAACAGAAAGAATGAATTTATCTCTGTAAATAGGTGATGATATAACTTGATACATTTATCAATCCTAAGACTAGTGGATTTTTTATTTCTCTTTCGATTCGATTTTGACGTCCAGATTCTCACGCGCTGTCGCAAATCGGTGTTGGAACACAGGTAACGGCTCCCCGGATGCGGTTTGCTTTTGCGTGTCTAGACCGGGGGTGTCCGTCGTAGGATTTGGTGTATATGGTGGAGGAGGGGACCACGTTTACGAAATGGAAATCATGCAGATGGTTAAAGTATGGATATGTTTATTTTTTTAATTTTTATTTTTAATTCAAGTATTGAATTGAGATGACTCTGAAAGTAATATTTTGTCTTCTTCTTTACAGGGAGTTGGAGAGGCAGATGCTGGCAGTCACGTGAGAAAAATCCGCTGGGAAACTTTGGAACTGACCAAGGGTACATACAAGATGGCAGACTGTGATGCTAATAACATCGCAAACATTATGTTTGATAAGCCTGTGCCATTGAAGGTACCATTCTACTGTTCATTTCAGCTAGTTCATTTTGTTATGTGTATGATAGGTGAAAGAGGATTAACAGCTATTCTAGAGTTAGTTTCTATACACAGCCCGAGAGACTTTTATTTTCTTAGATTAGGTTAATTTCTAAGACTAGTTACATGTTCATTGTAACATAAATAAATCAATCTCTTCAGTCCAATCACTCAAGAAATCCATAAGGTATCATTGAATTTTTAATTTTCCAAGCTTGCTTTTGCAATTAATGCAATTCTGATCATTAAACAATTAATGAATTATATCAGTAATGTCAGTGTATTTTGGTATTCAAATATGGAATATAACATGACTGTGGAACGCACCCTAATTTTTTTGCTATCCAGTCTAAGTATTACTCGTATGTGTATTACTTCAGGAAAATTTAGTCTACGCTGTTCGACTACACAACCACGGAGAGAGGACGTACTGTGGAGAGCAGGGGGTGTCCGATGTCAAAGGTCAAGACGGCACTGAGTTTAGGTTTACCGCGTGTATGCAGAGTAGTAATGGCACGAGCGTGATACGTGGACAGATACCATCCATCCTCTATGTTCGGTGAGTGAAGATATTCATTTGACTGGTGATACATTATTGTGTGTTTCGATTAGTCCGGTTTTTATTGTAAATCCACCTTCAGACAACCAGCAGATGATGAATTTCTTGGATCTCCCAATAACGACTGGATTGGTACTGCTACTACGGCTGCAAAGTCTCAGGCAACTTACCAGAGACATGTGAGTTAAAATTTTGAGCATTGATCTAGGCCAGGGGTCTCCAAACTATGGCCTTCAGGCCACATCCGCCCTGCTGCAACATTTTATTCGGCCTGATAGAACTTGAAATACTTATACAGAAAAAATCAATTTTTTGACCAAAGAAAGATTGACCAAGTAAAAATGTTGATTTCGATATTGTGGATTTGTCTTTTCATAGCTCTAGGCCACACATAAGACGGCATCTCCTCTTAGTTACAAAATACACAAATTTACCTCTAGGCCCTCAATGTTCTCACTGCTGTTTCGGAATCTGCAATCGGCATCCTTAACTCGCTTGTGGATGAAGATTTGTTCGTAAAGACGAACAAGGTTGAAACAGAAGACAGAGATTCTCCTTCTACGACAAAAAAAGAAGAGGAGCCCTCTTCTTCTCTTGCGGCCAGCCTCCGAGAAAGATCAGAACAGCAGACAGAAATCGAAAAGATTAACCTTTCGAAAAAGATTCTTACCTCCTGTTTGATGTCCCACCTTCTTCCTCACTTGTTCGAGGCTGTAGGTATGTAGATGATATTTCAAAATAGGCCAGGATGGGCAATTCAGGGTTGATTGATCATTGAGACGTTTTCATCTCATCAAAATATACTGCGATCTGGATTAAATTGATTTATTTGCAGGAATCTTGGCTCAACAAAGTCCCCAATGTGCTGTTGACATTTTGGGTATATCCCGCCAACTTCTGCCTTCTGTTATAACTGCTGTGACTCTGTTAGAATCTGAAAAAGTTTTGGAACCGAATAAAAAGGTTAATATGACTACTGAATAAACAGTTTTCCAACTACATGGTTGTCTAGAGTAAAAAAATGAATTTAGATAAATATTCGGTTCAGAATTCATATTTCAAAATTCTATTCAGGAACCAAAGTCTCCTGCTAAGGAACACATGGTGGTAGTAGAGAGTGACCATCCTTATAAACCGGCAGCGTTCATGCAGTATGAAGTAAGAATACTAGAAAGGAAAATTGAATTTAATAATGTCACTTCTGTATATTTTAGTATCCATGTATCATGATCGGTAGGTATCATGATCGTCATAACTACTGTTCTGCTTCATTTTTCTAGGCAAATCTTCCTGATTCTGTCCACTGTATGGCACTGGAATTCAGCTGTAAATGCAGCACTGCCCAACCAGAGGACACCTTGACAGTTGCTCTGCCACTGTCCAATGAAAATCAAAGGTTAGGGAAGTGAAATAATGTGATACACACTTTTTTTCAGAAACTTTTATGAATTTAGGAATGTCAAAGGGTATTAATTAATCATTGACTTAAGGTGGATCAAGGGAAGACTCTGAAGTTTTAAATTCATCTCTTGTTATACAAATATAATCATTATAAATTCCGAGATATTTTGTAATGAAGAACTAAATTATGGCTCTATGCATCAAGAACTAGTTGCAAATCTGCACCTAGGTATTTTTTTTTCCATGAGACTCAGTCATGTTGCCAAACCTTGCTGAGTTTCAGTATAGTTACAAGCTCTGATTTGTATATATATAAGCTATGATATATATGATAATTACATTTCATTGTTTGCTTTCATACAGGTCAGGAGAAAAGTCAACAAAGCATATTACTGTACTAACAATGTCTGAAAATAGTAACTGGCCAAGCAGAGCAGTCATTGTTCCCGGTAAAAACTGCAGTTGGTTGTATTTACATTTTTATTGTTATATAAGTATGTGTTTTTTATAATCTGTTATAATTGTAAAGTAAAAAGTATCTGGATTATGATTTCGTTTTTGAAGTTGGATATTAATCTGATCTGTAAATCTGTTATCAAAGTTACCATGATTTTTCAGGAAATAAAGTTGTGTTCTCATTGGCTACTGCATCGGATTACGGCAACAACAAAGATCAGAAACCAGAACTTTTTTATGGATTCCGATGTTCAATCACAGGTGAGACCCTTATACCAATTTTCATAGTATTACGTCAAGCACCCTAACCGGTATTTTGCCACCTGAATATAGGGATACAATTTCTATTGTTTGTAACATTACAGTTCACCCTACTACTAGCGCTAGTAGATTTCACAGGCTATTGAAAAAATCTCACCCACTAATACACTGTATGTTGTTGTTGTAAAGCAATATCGCAAACCACATGTAAATTATCCTGAATGTTTATTCGGTTAGGTCTCTGCGACATAGTTAATGTTGCATACACATATATGGTAAGCTGGAGTATTTTGAGATTATTTCATTTAGGATTTGAAATGTCTGATGAGAACACATTACTTGCTGGGCGTCGACTAATCAGCGAAATAACCACAGCAGCTGGTATTTCATGTGTAACACTTATGGAAGCCCATGAAGAGCTTGTAAGAGGTAGTGTTCTCATTTATGTCACTTATATTAACTCCACTGTCTGGGACCTAACCTAGACTCTAGGTTATCTAGGTTATAGTTTTTCATTAAGCTAAATTTTCCTGCAAACAGACATGACATCATCAGAAGACACGATTTTTCCATTCTCCCCGTCTTTGCCACTCCTATCCACTTTGAGTAAGGAAGACCTTCGAGAATGTGTAAGGAAAGTCGAGACAGCGGCGGGAGCCACTCTCGCAAGACATCAGTATATCTTTCGGTACGGTCTGAGCATGGACTCGACTATCACTCCAACTAGGGCATTGACAGGTGACCTGCCGCTGGCATCAGAGACGAACGAAAAGCGATTCTTGATGGATTTTATCTCGGCAACACCTAATACTAGTGGTGGACGATTAGCAAGGTGAAATAAATGCACTTATATACATATTGCCATGTAATATTACTTTTTAATTGGTTTTAGATGGCTCCAGCCAGATTCCTATGTTGACCCGGCACACTGTGAGCTCGTCTTGGACCAGAAATCTCTGGTCGAAACCATGCCCATAGCAATCACTATTATTACGAAGGATCAGTACGGCCACACTGTACATGTCCCGGCACTTAACGTTGAACTTTCAGGAAAACCACTCCCTACAAAGGACGATACTCATGAGGATCAACCAGAATTGTTATATGGTGAGCTAATATATTTGGTTGACAATAATTTCAAAATATCTGGCAAAGCATTGGACCATCAATCATGTACCTATATATATTGTATTTTGAAATTTATTCATACGCAAGACATCTCGCCAAATCAACAAATGCCTACGTTTGAAACTCAGTATGAAACGACGAAACATCGTGATTCAGTTTATCATTCGATCAGTATGATGAGAGCCTATCGAAGGTAATATTTGTTAGCTTTTGTAATAACTTTATTATCTGTATTGTAATAGTTGTTGTAATAACTTTGAACTCAATTTACTATCTATGAATTAAAATCTAACTAGAAATCTAATGGGAAATTCTTGGCTTAGATATTCCTTCGAGGAACTACGACTTCTCTATCCCCAGAAACCAACTTTGAAGAATGAAAGTGTCCTTGTTGCAAGCGTAGGAAAAGGTTAGAAAAAAAATGTTGTCGTAAGAAATAGTATAAATACTAGAAATGTTAATTAATTACATCCAAAGGATATTCTGTAAGCTATTGAAGTTATTCATATGATGCATATTTGATTACTCAAACAGGCGTCTACACTGCTACATGGATACCTGTTCATGCCAGCAACTATCTTCTTCGTGTTACCTTCGATCGGGAACTAAAAGGTCCCAGGAAGCACGTTGTTGTGGCACCTGCTCCGAGGGGTATGGGACTGCAGTCTCGCTCAGGTTCTCAGTTCATGTTGGATCAAAACAAACGGCTGAGGTTTGCTGTCGAAAACAGTCGTGGATTGAGAGTCAGATGCAGTCCCACCTTGCAAAGTCTGCAGGTATGAGTATCTGAGCATTTGATGGAACATTCCAAGGACCTTCCAGATAGATAAGATCTGAATATTTTTATCTGCTTTACTGTATGTAGAACGGAATTCTCAAGTTTAATGACGTCATAGACACCGAAGAGGAATTACGAAACACTGATGGATTATGGGTAAAATTGACACAGGTATGCTTTGCTCCCTTTCCTCTGTAGGATGAATAATTTTCCTCAAAATGTTCACATGAGTAGCCAGAGTAAAAGACTGGTAAGAATTTCAGGAAGTATTTATTTTCAGAAATCAGTTGAAAAGTACTGCAAACCCGGGACGACTGCTGAAGCATGGTGTCTTGCTTATCACAATCACTACAGCAAAACTTTGCTTGTTCCAGAAAAGCAACCAAAGAAATTGAAGGAAAATGGAAAACAAGTAAGAGCCTGGGCTAGTTTGATTGAATTTGAATTGTATTATTATTTGAATTAATTATATATGTGCTTAATAAATATTGCTCACAGAATATACAATATGAGATTAGGGTAATTGCAAGCTGGGTGTTCAGACTTTGCCCGTGAATTTAGAGATATGGTGTAACAGTATGTGCTGCCTTGACTATAGTTTTATATGGTATTTGAATTGGCTGTTAATAATTTTGAATTCTTGAATATGTAGTATTCAGTAAACATGTAAACAACTAGACCACTAATATTTTAGTAAAATTTAAACTTGAACGACCGCATTCTAGCACCCAGTGCTTGAAACTTAGAGTAAGAATTCTAGAAATTATACTATGTCTAGATAACAATTGAGTGGAAAATGAAGTGAAAACTCAATACATACAAAATGTGATTAAAATGCAGGACATGAATGACATATGCTTGCACCGAAACTTTTCCATCATACTCATGATGGTAATTGTAGAAGCTTTTCAATTTTATGCTATCTTTTACAGGATAAAGATGAACTGACCCAGCCATCTCCCATCGCTGTGTCATCTGCCTTCAATCCATTCCAACCGAAAGGTATTTCTATCATCGAATCCTCATGCGTCTACCCTCCTATTATTTCAGATTTGATATATCGTAAACTTACTTTAGCAGATAATAGGGCCAGGAAAATCCCATCGACTTCAAAAGGATCGCCTATCTGGGGTTCCCTGACTCCAAGCAGTCAGCAAGTCGCCGATTTTAAGCCGGGAAAATATCTTGTGAGAAAGTGTGGCGTGTCTGGCCACAACATAAGATGTGGACCCAGCCTGAAATCGGCACCAGTGGGCAAACTTAACCTTGGCGATGCCATCACTGCTGATGAGGTTGCCAAAGTCAATATCGAAATATGGCTCCGCTTGGATGTCGCAGACGTACAGAAATACTGCAGCGATTCAATGCACTGCAATGACGAAGATGGGGCCGCTTGGATCCTTGCTGGATACAAAGATGGAGATGGTTTCGTGGAAGCAATTGGAAGCCCTTCCAAAGAATCTCTATTCTCTCGTAATCTGTTTGATAGTCTAAATGGTAAGAGCATCCTAGATAACATTCCAGAATCAGGTTTCGGATCCGGTCTGGATGCCGGAACAATGTTCGGGAAGCGAAAGGATGAATCAAAAGTTGAGACTTTCTCAAGAGCTGGAAGGATTGCAGAAATCATGGTCAACAGCAAGGATTTTTCTGAAGAATCACCTTCAAACAGTACTCTGGAGGAGGATGTTTTCAAGAGTCCTATCAGTGTATATTCCAAAGCAGAATCTTCCAAGGATGAAGTTGAGCAACCTTCAGAAGTTGCCAAGAGTAAACCAAACTCACATAAACTGGAAATCCAGGAGTCGAGCCCATCTTCACCAGCGAGAGGCAGATCTCCTGTATCTCCAAAACATCGTCCTCTGCATAGACTCTACCCGAATATAAGAAGTCATTCAAGTCCGAGTCACAGAATCAGCAAACAAGATTCTCCTTCCAAGCCACCTGTCCAGGAAGCCCTAAAAAAGTCTGATGGCTCTTTTTCTGCGAAGGACATAAGCAGAACACCTCCCAGAAACCAGTCAGTGAAATTGGAAAATTATCATTCTAGATCGAGAAGTGCAGGTTCTGTTAAAACCACTCCAGTCATCACTGGGATCAATTCTTCTGGTTCGGCTAAAATCCAACCTAAGCAGCGTAAATCTGATGGGAAAAATAGCAGCCCCCGTTTGAAGAAAACCAGATCCCCTTATAGTGTGATGACACTAGCCAGGGTTGATCAAAAACTAGATCCATCTAAAGAGGAAAAAGAGAAAACCATTCGTGGAGGAAGCAAAAGGCAAACAGCAAATGGGAACATGGCGCCACAGTCTTCCGAAATCGTCTCTCTTGGTCAGATGGTATCTTCTGTCGGTAGAGATATTGACATTCCTTTCATAGATGAGTTGGTGGATGAAGAGGGCAATATAACTTCTCCATCGTTGTCTGATGTGTCACGGAACGATGATGTGGCCAGCACCAGTCAGCAGTCGGAGCCAAAAAAGGAAGATAAAAAGAGCGATCGTCTCGAGGGTTTGTGCACTAATTTTATAATGAACATAGTGTCATGTGAATTATTTCATAATGTTAATGCTAATGTTTTCCTTCAGACATAAGAAAAGTCAACGAATCCAGGTTAGGGAAAATGGCTAAACCTAAATGGCACGGCTTAGGATCAGATACTAAGACTTCGCCATTGGCCTACTCCATAAGGTAAAGTTGGCTCAATTTTAATATTTCTGTTCTAATTTTTTTCAAATTGTATTTTCCCAATCTCAGCCCCCAGTTTTCATCCACCATGGAAACCCCAGAAGCTCTATCGCCATTAGTCGCCGAATGCTCTCGTGCTGTTTTCGCCGCCTTTCTGTGGCACGAGGGAGTCGTGCACGATGCCATGACGTGTGCAAGCTATCTTAAGTTTGCTCATACTAAGAAGAGCATCGCAATAAACGAGATCACAGGTTGGTTTCATGTATTAATAGTTTCTTCTATAGGGAATAATTGTGAATGTTGGATGGAATGCTTGTGTAAACTGTAATCAATAATACGGTTTAAAGCAGAATTCAAAATACCAGCGGTTCCTAAGCGAAAGAGAGCACACACCTTGTCCAGCGAATCTACAAAACCTGGTAACTTAGCTAATATATGTTTTGTTTTGTTGTTGAATATCTACTAATATACTAATTAATGACATAGTCTTTGACTCAGCCAATCAAAATTTGAATAACTCTTACATATATAGATATTCTAACTTGTATCAAGCTGCATTAGGTTATATATGTCTCTTATTGGCTTTAAAATATGCGGATAACTAATAATGAATGATGAATGATGAATGATAATTATTGTTCTGTTCGCTAGACGCCAAAACATTATATACGGATAATACGGTAGACATGACTACCAAACCCCGAGTAACCGACCAGCCGATCATCCTCGATCACTTGTCAAAACTCTGGGAAGAAATGTCGTCAACAGTTACTCAGCTTGCCATCAGAAATCAAGTAACTAACTCATTTTTTGTCATTCTCTCTCTCTCTCTGAAGTTAGTTATTAGTTTTTAACCTATCTTTAACAGATCATGCCCAGTCCTTCCACACCTAAACCAAATCTCAACAGCTCTGACAACAATGCTAAAAGTGCAAAAAAGATGAAGGTCTGGATGGATGCTAGGTCATCTAAGAAGAAGTCAGCCGAGGTAGATTGGTAACTTCTTATATTTACCAATATACTTCACTATAAGTTGATCTTGAGTAAGATGAGGTCAAATTAAAGACAAAAATTCAAGTAACTTTCCAGGGAATAAAACCTAGACTGCTTATATATATAGTTTTTTTTATCAGATAACTAAAGGAATTGAATACATTAAAATTGTATTCATTTTTAGCTCAAAAATTTTGAATTTTCGTTTCGATTTGGGAGCTCATTTTTATTTGTATGATTGTGATTTTCTTTAGAAAAAAAAATCAGATCTTCAGCAAAGAGGATTAGTGCTTCTTGGTGGATTTTCGCCACAAGGTTTGTAACTGGACATCAAATTTTTGAGCTGAACTTTTGAAATTGATTTTATTCTGTTTGAATTGATTGGTTGTAAAGGACGACAAGTACATGACCAAGGCAAACAGCAGAGAGAAACCAAGTGCGAATTGTGCGACGTGGTGCATCCTTATCCAGTGACCTACCACATGAAAAAAGTACATTACTCTGTCATTCCACTATTCACTGAAATCTCATCTTCATGTAATCATTCATATCATACTTAAAAAAATTCTGCTGCAGGCTCACAAAGGCTGTGGAAAATTTGCCAGTGGTCTTGGATATAACAGCAGTGGGCATTACTGCGGTGGCTGGGCTGGCAATTGTGGTGATGGGGGCATCGGCGCCAGTACTTGGTATTTGCTTTGTATTAAATGCCGTGAGAAGTAAGTTCCAATTTCTTTAAATAAATACTAATTTTTGTAACTTTGTCAATACATAGGAATATTTTGTTTTTATCGTAGGTATAGCGACTTGAAGCGAGGGCAGAAAACTCCCCAGTCTGCAGAAAAAGCTAGCAAGGTGAATCTGAAGAAACTTACGGAAGGTCATGACAACATGCAATCACCGGCAAGCGCTCATCAGGTTGGCGTTATGTCTCGGTTGAGAGACAAACTATGTGTTACAGATTATTGTGAAAAAAAATACATTATTCGTTCTATTGATTTTTACTCCTAGGTGATGAAAGATAATGCTTTGTTTTTGTTGGAGCTTGTTGGAGCATCAAGAGAAGTTCCATTGCCTTCCAAGCAGGATAATTTCCAATCACAGTTTGGGATTCAAGGTATTGCTCTTTTGAATAATACCATCATATGTAGTATCTGTAATGTAATATCATTTCCCAAAACCCGGCAGCGTTTATATGTGTATGCTATGTGACACAACTTATTTTTTTTGTAGGGAAGCAGAATTCAGACCAGTGGCAAGGGAACGTGGACCAACAGTACAAACATGATTCAAATTATTATGGTAATTATCATTCTAAACCAGCTGACTTCAGAAGCCATTTGTCCTAAATTCGTACCGATCATGTTTGTTAGATTGTGCGAACCTCCAATCTCTCCCAAGCATTGATGAGTTTCCGAAAATACCATGCACATATATTCAGCTTGAAAGAAACAAAAGAAAATTTGATAACTGTGATGTAAACAGGTAGGAAGCTTTCATAAACATGTAATTGTAAATGTAGGAATTGAAATTTCAAATATCATGCACTTAGTGTGTGATGACAGGTAGCATATTTGTATTTACATCTATCAGAAGTATATATTTTTTTTATAGAGTCACTTTTGCTGATGATGATGCAGAGGCATTTACCAGCCAGTCGTCAGAAAGATCGATATATTCTCATCATGCAGAGGTAAATGCAGTTTTCAACCATGTATGCTAGAACATCCTTCACTTTTATTACATAATTCTTTCTTACATATTTAAACCCAGGGTGATTCAACCAGCCAACGTAGATCAAGAGTCATAAGGTCAATCTCAGTCGGATCCCATTCAGATACACACAATGTGTATTATGGCGATTCCAACTATTTAAAAGGTGAATTTTTTATTGTGCTTTGACTGTCTTGCATATTTCAGAAATGTTGTTTTGAGGAGTTAATACATGCAATTGTGTTTCCTGATGTATTATTTTAAACTACTTCCAGCTTCATCCCTTTTACATCAACCATCTCCAGCGATGCAACGTCTTATGCAAGAACAGGGGAACTGCAACATAAACACAAGTAATCACACTCTGTGATATCTAAGAATTTTTACTATCTAAGAAATTTAAAAAGAGTACCCTAACATTCTCTCTTAACTTAACTCTCTTAATTTAATTCTTAACTTAACTTAACATTTCAATGACATCACCTTAGGTATTCAGTCAGAGCAAATTTGAACTGAACGTCCTCGATATTTCTTCTCTTAGGTCCTGAATGTCGAGTGAGCAAGTCTGCCATCTTGTCCTTCATCACGCAACGGCACGATTTGAAATCTCTGCGTTTCATGCTCTGTCTGACTTTGAGGAGAGCTTCTCTGCGTGTCCACGCCCTTGAGGTTATTTTTTGTTTCATCATCATCATGCACTGTCTCATCATTGTTCATACAATTTCTCATTAAAATTCTTAGGCACTGAACTGGCTTCTTTGTTCCGTGCCGGACGAGGAAGGCATCCATGACGTTTTGTGGTACTTCGTAACCTCTCTGTCCCAATCTCCCGAGAAAGTAAAAGACAAAGAAGACGTGCAAGTCAAACCCCCAGATATTCAAAAACCTGACAAGGATGCTAACATTAGTTTGATTGAGGAAGATTTAGACCAGGTTTCTGTATTAAGAATATTTTAATTTGGATGTTGAATTTAATATGGGAGAAACATGTTCGAAATAATATTGTTGTTTTTTATAGGAAGCAAAACCTAAATGCATTCATCCTGTGTCTGATCTAGCAGTGGCTGGGCAAGATGCTCTTAAGCCAGTAGCAGACGCTTTCCATAGTTTTTTGCAAACTGTTTCATGCATCATGTTGCTTCTTCCCCAGAATAGCAGGGTCCAATTGATGGCAATAAGGTTTGTATTTGATGAATTACCATCACAGGAAAACTTGTTTTGTACTGAAATATTCAAACCTCACTTTTTGCGTAATTTTTCGAGAAAAATATGCTAGTTTCATAAGCCTAAACATTGTACAATATATTATGTACACGTATACTGCAGCCCGACCTTTAACTTGATATTGGTCCCGGATGTTTGTACATTGTTATATAAGATTATAAGATCGAGTCTTCCAGGTGCTGGAGTGTTCGTGTCGTCCCTTCAGATCATCACTTCCTTCACTGCAGTCACGTCTTCTCGCACATCAGTAAAATTTTATCGAAATCCGATGGGGGTAGTTCTAAAGGATCAAGAAACATTAAGGAACTGCCCCCCAAATCGAAATCCTCTGTCAAGATTGATCCCAGAGCTGAGAAAAAGGAAAGAAAGAAGGTGAAATATATAAATAATAGTAATTAGTATTTCTATACTATTTTTGAATGTTTCTGTTCTGTGGTTGTGATGTAAGCTGTGAAATTGATCGTACTCATTGTTTTTCCTCAAAAGTTAAGTTTCCAGGGAGGCTTCCATCATGGTTCAATCTTCTGGTCAAATGGTTATAGTATATAATATCTAGCTATTTTTTATATTTCTATAGATAAAAGATGCCCAAACTGTGACATGCAGCAGTGAGATCACTTCTCTGTTTTCTATCAAGCCATCGAGTCACGATTCCATTGCCAACAGCTTGACTGATGGATCCACAGAGACGTTCTGGGAATCTGGTATGTTGTGGTATCATAATGGGAAAATTTGCCATTATTGAAAATCTGACTAAAAGTTTTCAATTTGCAGGAGACAAAGATAAAAACAAGGTTAAACATATCCTGTTGTCTGCCGATACGGAGGCCGCAAAGGAGAAAGAACATTTTGTTCAGAGCATTCACGTACATATCGACAATACAAGAGACATTGGAGTATGTATAAGTCGATTAAAAGCACTTGCCTAATTTCATTGGAACAAAGTTTGAACCCGAGTCTTTATTAAACTTAGAATATTATTTCTTACAATCAATATCTTAATTTCTTTTCCAGAAAAAAGTTACCTCCATTGCATTTTCAACAGAGGGCTCAGAAGAAATGGAAGAGATAATGACAAAAGAAATAAAAACTCAGTTTGCTGGATGGATAACTTGTCTTGTATTCGATACCACAAATAACGTCAAGGTAAGTATCCCACTTCTTGTTAAACTGTTAAGATCTGTTTCCTATTGTAAGCTGTCCATCACAACGATGACACAATAGTCACAAATCATTTTTCTTCAGAAAATTCTTATTGACGTGAAAGGTCCCGACAACTCTCTGCGGGTTCGGCAATTGCGGGTTCTCGGCCACGAAGTAGGATCCCCACCTGCCAGCGTCTATCAGCAAAAATCAACAGAAATATTGAGTCAAATGTGCGAATCCGAATTGCTTCGAGTCTTCAAACTCTTGACTGCTGAGGTATTGATGATTTGTTGATATTGTTAATCTGTTCACTTGTGTTTTTTTAAATCCGATTTTGGTTAGTGTAAGTCCTCTTTAGGAATGGATTTTCCTTTTAGAATTAATGTTATATCAATTCCACCTTTGCCTCAGGTATTTGGACAACTTTTATTGGATAGTCCTACCACTCCAGCAGATGCCAAAAGTAACTTGCCTTCCAGCAGCAACCAGATGAACAAATCTGTGCCCTCTTCAAGTCCATCAGACGTGAGCTCAAATGATCTAAATCATTCCCGAAATATCCAAAGCAATATATTATCTATGATACGATTGAAATTTCTTTATAGAAAACATTCACACCGTCTAGCGTTCCCACAAGTCCGAACATAGCTGATGAAAACTTGAGGGAGCACATGGTCGGTATATTGTTCAGTGGTAGTAAACTGTCAAAGTTGCAGAAACAGGTGAACAAAACTTTATGCCGCTTCGATTACTAATAATTAGGGATTTCAACAAATCTTTTATTTTGTCTATTGTTTTTAAAACGGCAGATTTTCTCACATATCGTTCAAGCTATCAGTGTAGAAGCATCTAGCATGAAGTTAAGTTGGGAATCTCACGTTCATAAGACTGAAAACAGTACTGCAATAGCAGTACAGCAGGTATTGAGAACACTATATGTATAGTGGTGATTCAGCCATTTAAAATTTTTAGTTAGGTCAATGCCTAATTGTAGTCAGGTGTATCAAGTGTTAACACAAATTTCAAATTGCAGCTGTCTGCGGTTGTCAACGATACATACTGTTTCCAGCTTCTGTCCATGGTTTTAGCGCTAAGTGGCTCGGATGTAGGAAGAAATTATGTCGCGAAACAGAAGTCCCTTATAAAGGACTTTGTGTCAATGTTGCACACTGGAACTCCGCGTATTCAAAGACAGGTATAATTGTATTCTGCTCCACGATTTCTTCTGAAACAAATTGTAACAATTTAGTATTGTAGAAAACCTAATTCTTTTGTAATCTTTGCTATTTCAGACGTGTTCATTGTTGAAGCGAATACTGCCCGAAGTCCCTCCACCGACTTTCGCAGAAATTATGTCCGCAAAACTCCCTCCGATAAATGTACTTGCTGTAGACTACATAGCCCAGTTGGTTAGTGTTTAATGAAGTCTTGATTTTCAAATAATAAATTAATTCACTTTCAATATGTTCAGTTATGTCGTAAGATAGTCGGTAACTTGTATTGTTTAGAATGAAGCGCCTTCCACCGATAAAAACAAAGCATCCGGTTCACCGACCAATGGAGTACTTGACATTTTATTGTTATGTGTTGCAAAAGCACTTCATGTACAGGTTAGCATGTGTAGTATTTCCTTTGACTCTCTCAAAACGATACCATCTTGACATTTCAAATCCTAATTATCAAATGAATTTTTTCCTAGGTCAAAGGTCATTCTACTTCTCATAAAGGAGATTCCAAACAACATAGTGTTTTGAAGATACAGGATGTTTGCAATAAAGATACGTAAGTCTAAAGGCCTGTTAATATTGTATACTATATTGCGTGGAGATTATATCATAGAAATGGATAATGTAAGTTATGTTCTGATCATGCAATAGGCTCTTCAAAGACGATTCTGTATGGTGGATGATGCAAAAAGATATAGTTGATACTTCTATACCGGCAACGATCATTAAATTGCTTACTGACATGTCTAAGGTAATTATCTGGTTTTAGCTGCATATGTCTGGGTTGAAATTCCATTCGTATTCCTCCCAAACAACGACTTGTATTTTAATTCATGTACACTAACTATACATTTTTTGAAAATCAAACAAAAGGGTCAAATGGGACCGGCATGGAAACGAACTACAAAAGCCTACGTGGCTCATACTCTGATATCACTGACGAAGCTCTCCGAAACCGCCAAGGACCCGTCCGCCACCATGGAGCTACCCATCACATGGAAAGCCCTGGCTGCTCTCTGCGTTCTTGACCAAGATCATGCGGTTAAATTGTCATCTGCTAGAGCTGTACAGGAGAAAGATAAGGTAACGGATATCTTTTCAATGTTTGAAGTATGCGATTTTGGCCTAATGGGTAGATCGATATTAAATCAGTTTGTCTTCTGCTAAAGAATTGTTAGGACTTGCTAGCCTAACCTGTATATCATTGGGCTGATAGCAATGAATGTTGGATAGCGCAACAATTTCAGTACAAAAATATTAATGAACATAACGTACAGAAAAAAAATGGAATTTATGAAACACCATCCTAAATCAAAATCGATTTTGGGGGGTTTCAGATTTCGGATAAATGCAATAATAACAAGTCACAAGTCAGTACATTACCCAAATATGACACGAGTACTCAAAAGTTCATAACGGAAGGATGATCACAGAATGCATTACTGAATATAATCCTATCATTATCACACCTATTCATAGTGCATGGATTCAGTTATAGTGAACGGAAAACTATGACATGGTCTAATTTTTTATTTTAATTGTATGCATTATTGCCATTTAGTAGAAAGAATGTCAGAGTTAGGTTTACTACTGCTCATAGTGCTGAAGTGTATTTCAATGGTAAATAATGAACAAGAGAATAAGGTTTTAGTCTTACCATCAAAATACCATCCATCTTTCAACCCAACTTTGATATTCAATTATATTCAGAAATCTCAATTATGCCTCACTACACTTAAGAGTGATATATGGCCCGATCACGTCGTCACTCGATACAAGTATAGCTAACCCTACTTGTCAATTAAGATCAAAACCTCTTGAAAAATCTGTTACGCCGACAAATATGGTCCCACTATTAAAAGTGTGCTTTCGGCACTTGTCAAATTTAGAGGGCTTCGAGAGAGGAAAACTACATTAGCGATGATGATACTTGAAATTACAACAAATATGATCAGAGTTTTTGTCCTGGTAGCTGGTAGCTGGTAGCTAATTTTGATCACTTTATCTGATAGACACAGCGATTGGAATTTGTAAGGCAGAAAAAGGTTTTCAGCTTAGCATATAGGTTTTACGTGGTGAGTGAGATGAACAGATGAACTTGTAGAAGAAAACTTTGCAGTCACAGTTGCACATACAGTCAGTGTAGATTCATTTTATGAAGCAAATTTCGTTATATAAAGCTGCTATTTATATTGCAAGATAATTCTGATTCATTCTTCAAACATCAAAAAGTGGTCACTATGGCCCCATGTATACAGTTGCATAGATTTTTACCCCTCAATGACAAAGAACGTAGCCTTATTTTCACGTTTCTCATCGAAAACCCGCAAGAAATATCTAGCTTCGACGTACGTTCTAGAGAATTTCAGTTTGCTGGACACAGATGGTACGTTTACACTGGCAAATCTCATAGTGACTTTTTCAGGTAAAAGATAATTTTTTTCTTGTTAGGTTAACTTTATTTTTGGTTTTGAAATCTTCAGTGGAACAGACAATTTAATTATGTTCCCTCTCTGCTATACCTTCTATTAGCTTCTATCTGCGTGTGGTCAATCTTGGAAAAGATGTCAGAGTGCACACCGTTTATTCTTTCAACGTGATCAATGTGGTCAATTACCAAAACAATTACACTTACCACAGCCCTCCAACCGGACGGACATTCTCCAGAAATGAAGACTCCTTATCATGGGGATGGAAAGAATTTATTAGAAAAGAGGTAGGTGTCACCTGCGCTATGAAAATTTGAAGTTTATCGAATTTAAAACTGATTTCGTGCAGACCCTGCTGAAAACAAATGGTGGCTTCCTATACGATGGGAACAAAGTCCTTGTCGAACTTGAATGCAAAAATTACAAAACCACATTCGAGGAAGAGATAGACTTATCCGTTGTGTCAACAGATATGCCATACCCCGTCATTCACACTTCGCCATTCAGCGTTGGTGGGTTCGCTTGGCAGGTAAGTGTAAAATTGTATTCGATGATCAGGGTATGCAAGCCATGCTGTGCTGGCCATAGTTATTTATTTTTACTTTCATTTTTTCTCAAAAACCACCAGCATAGTTGTCTGACGTTTTTAGATTCGTGTATTTCCCAATGGACCTGACAAGGATAACAAAGGAAACGTGGCTTTGTTTTTGCATTGTACCACATCAAACCATCTTACCAAAGTAAAAGCTAGATTTCTGATCCAAAAACAGGTGGATATTTCTATACACGTGAAAGTTTCTGTTATTTCAATTCAGTAATTCATACTGACTTTTTTTTCTCACAAACCTCGACTTCAATTTTATTCATTCTTGAAAAACAGGCTTCTCCCGCCGTATATGAACACACCTTCCCGGCCAATTGTATTAGCGAGATGCCGAGCGGCGTGGCCTTCCCTAACCAAGGCCAGTTCATGTCGACTTTGAGAGACAATAAATTGCTCATTGGGATTGAGTTCCTTCACGTTTGTGAGGTTTGATTTGACGTTGATTAATGTTGGAGTAGTAATAATGTAATAGGTAATATTTAGGCATCTGGCATCTGTGGTGTACCTCCAATGCTTGTAAACAAAATTGCTCATTCAGGTCAATGAAGTGCATGTTACTCTGTCAAATTCAACCAGTTGCCCGACTGTGTGTGTGACACCCTTCGAAGATTTGACTGGGTGTCCTTGGGTGCTGAAGACATTACAGGTTATTAGAATGAGTTGTTGTATACAATTATGTATAGTATGTGATATATCTGTTAACTTCTGCATAATATACACAAAATATGCAATGCTTGTGTACAGAATACTCAAAATATGTGGAATTTTGATGTCAATATGTGTATATCCTCTTTCTGCTAAGAGTAGGTTTTGTAATTTTCTAATACCACTGACATTTGTTGTATAAACCGTAATATATTAATGGAATAACCAAAGAGCAGTTTGATATTCATATTTTATGGATTCAAATTACATAATTTCAAATTCCTATGTTATGGGTGTAAAAGTGGGATGAAATTTTTTTCCTACTTGTGTAGGCGTCACTGTTTATACAATTCTATTCCTTATACTTGTTCTAGGGTAAATTTCAAAAGTGAAGTATTATATATATATATAGGAGAATAGTTCTATTTATTATTTGTGTTCAGGCTATAAAACTAAAACTAAAGATGGACCAGAATGAGAAAACGACAAGCGGACTGATGGAATTTTACCATCGCCACATAATGTGGAATGCCACTCTCATCGCTCCTGGTAAATGATGAGGATTGTTAATAGATAATTATTAATGACATTATAAAAGACCCAAAGTATACCAGTTACTTTCTCACACTTAGGGTCAGAAGATGTGTCATTCAATGTCCCGCTCAACACCAAAGGCCCCCTTGTTGGTTACTTTGGAGAAAACTGGTCCGACGCTGACGTGATTCGCTCAGAGTTGTCTGTAGAAGATCTCGCTATCAGCGACAATCCATATCGTACTGATGTCGATGATGGATATGAAAAGTGAGTTACCGCATCACCGAATTCTGTTATAATGTCTTGTGACTTTATCCATTTGAACCCATCTTTCCAAGTTGTAAGCAATCTAAACTTTCTCCTATTGATTGACATGCTGTTCATCTCAGCTAGTGCTGTTATTTTCCTTCATAATCTATTCTGTTTAATCAACCATCCATAAGCTAAGAATAGTTAGTTAGTCATAGTGGTGGGAACTGCATGCCCATTATTTTTTGTAAAATAAGTAAAATGAAACTATAATTTTTTCGGACAGGTATTCTTACATCACAATACACATCGACATTGTTTCCAATCATCTGCTGTATAAGACACCGGCACCCTCCCCCACGGGTGACAGGGAGAGGAAACTGTTGTTTTCTGCCAGGTAACCTTTAACCTCCATATTATAATTTTGAATTCAAACTGTTGCAGAAATAGTATACATAATATGTAATGTTGAATCATCATGTTTCTTCAGGAAAGAAAGAAATCTGTTTCATACGAGATATCAAGAAATACTCCGCCAGAAAGGCGAGTTAGAGAGCAAACTGTTGCATGTTACGCGAGAACGCACTCTCGTTGATACAACGGGAAACAGCAAAGATCCCACAACTACGTCAGCGAGTTATTCTCGCTTCTTGTTCGACATGATGATTGAGTGCGCGGAAAGAGAGACATCAAAAGGTTTTGCATCCCACATTGTTATATCTGCTTGTTTATGCTTTCTAGTATATAGTTTCTTTAACCCTTCATTATCTCACAGTAAAACGCTTTTCGCTAGACAAGGAGTTTGGTCGTCCATACGTCCGTCCATTGTCAGTCCCAGAGTTTGAGAACAAACAAAAGCTGATGAGATATCGAGAAAATTTCAGCCTGTGAGTGTTTTTTGTAAGGAATTAGACTAATGAATATTTGTGACCTCTAAAAAGTCAACTAATGTAATTAGCTGAAAAGAAAAGTGGATGCACAATAGGAAATAGTTTCTAAAACTAAACAAAGAAAAGCAATCTATTATGGCATGACCAAACCCAGTCTTTTGATGGGCTGTAAAAGTGTAATTGATTTTACTAGTCTTGTCTATGGGAAATAATGTTTTTTTTTTAGTCTTGTAGCGGATTCTAGACCTGTATCTTCAGAGCTGGCCACTTTTCAAAAAGAAGCAGACGATCTGCATACTGTTCTGTTGCAGTTTATTGAAGAAAGTTTGTCGTTGCACATCACACGCATTATTGAGTCTGGTATATTCTTTGCTGCTATCAGAGTGTTTTTTTTTTAATATATTATATATGAATGCTGTTGCAAGCTTGCATTTGGGTTATATCGAATCAGTAAATTTTGTATATATTCTTCAGGTTCTCTCGGCATGAACACAGTCTGTGGCAATCGAATGGATGTCGATTTCATAATACTCAGCCCAGACCTTCCAAGAAACGGACACCGAGCATGGATGCCCAGTTTCACCTGTGCATTATCAAAACTACTATCAGACGCATCAAAGGAGGGTGTTGTGAAAGGATGCACCGACTTCAACAATAGGCAAGTTCCATAATAGGCTCGTTATAATTGTGGGGTCTTCAACAGAGGCCTTGCATTTTTATCTGTTGTGTGGGTGAATGAAACGGATGGTATGGGAGCTCTGAGTGTATTATCATCTAATGAAAATATATTTTTATGTATTCTATTATTTCCGTTATTAAAATTTAAATACTGGATTTCATCACTAAACACTAAATTGTATTCTGTAAATTTGGTATTTGTTGATTGAACAACGATTGATCGAGAGTTATTGTACTTGAACTGTGAGATGGTGGTTGGGGTGGTAGGTTTGTCCTTACTGTAAGAATTCGAAGAGAGTCAAGGGGAAGAAAAAAATGCCTAAAGACTTTTGATCCTCTGTTGGTAGTATTGTAATGAATCCATTTTGAATCTTCAGTCCATATTCAGTGCAATTCACATACAATCAAAAGTATGATGTAGACATCTACTGCACCTATGATTGGAATTATGAAGGAGCTGGAGGTTACGATGCTCTGTATGACGAGCTTTTACGCCAACGAAACTCGGAAAACCTGTCGTGGTTCTGTGCAGCAGCCTCGGAGCGTCAGAAAATGTTTGTTTTGGAACAGCCAGATCAGGTTTTGATTTGTTCCTGTTGTAGACATGCTTCTTATTGGAATCTGTGTTTAATTTTACTGTGTTTACCTGGAATTGGATCAGTCTGAAGCAAAAATTTACTATTACTTACTATTGAAAGATGGGTTATTGTTGTTTTGCTTTTCATCCAATATTTTCATGTTAAACAAAAACCTCATCTCTAGGTTAAAGATCTTATTAAAGTAGTCAAATACTGGAGGAACACTGTTGATTGGGGAGATTCAAAGTGGATTCCACCTTCATACTTGTTGTCATTGCTGCTCATTCGATCCTATGAGAATGCATGTCACTTGATTGTGGGTAGCTTGCCTAGTAACAGGACGGTAATAAAGTGCTTTGTCAAGTTGGTTCTGCAAGTTACGGACACCAGGTAATTTATACATAATGCATACAATTGCCATACAACAATTATATATACTGACTCTCACTTGCTTTAGAGCTCTACCTATGAAGATCTCATGGGGAAGGTTCTATGATCCAGCTGATTACAATATTGAATATATTGGTACTGTGGCAAATGTAGAAGACACTGAAAAATATGAAAAGTTACTGAATTAAAAAATCGTGTTATTTTGCGATTACGTTTTATAGGATCCATGACGGAAAGCAACATACCGATCATTCAAGATCCAGCCAATCCTGCTAGCAATGTGGCGGAAAGACCAGTGTCCTGGACGCCTTTTTGTAAAGCTGTGGAAAGATGGGCACACACACTTGGTCTTATGCACGAAGGAACTTTGTTGCCCTTGGAGAGTCCAAGACGATAGAAAACCCTTTTTTATATTTCGTAACTTTGTTCAATAGAGCGTTCTATGTTTTGTGTTTTATAGTTTGGTGTGCAATACATTTACTATAATGGTCTGTAATAATTAGGTTTTCTTAATATGGTGATGGTTTTCTTATGCAAATATGCTGAAATGTCAATAAAGACTATTCTATTTTAAATTTGTGACTGTTGGATTGTTGATGATTTTCACTGTGAAATATAATATTTGCTATTATCTAATTATTGATTTTATCATCAAATAATATATGATAGTATATATATGTATTGTAGTATAGTCTTGTAATAATTTATTTTGCTTTTTCACAATACTTCAGCTGACATGCGACAATCACGATGATGGCGTGACCCCGGCTGTTATAAAATGTGACGAATGTGGAAATCTATGTTCTGATTGCGATCGTTTTTTGCATTTGCACAGGAGGACTAAAACGCATCATAGACAGGTGCCTCATTTCTCCTTAAAAATAGTGAGTTTCATCTGTGTATTATGTAAATATATATCTTGTCTTTGGGAGTAGTTATTCAAGGAAGAGGAACAGGCAATCCAGGTCGATCTGCATGAGGGATGTGGCCGTATTAAACTCTACTGGCTAATGGCTCTCGCTGACTCGAAAACCTTGAAAGCAGTGGTTGAATTTCGCAACAGATCAGGTAAGCCGTCATAGTATCCCAGTTGTTTGGTATAATCAATTTTACCTTCAGTGATCAACTAATAGTCGAGACATTTAGCAATCAATTTCATAGGTTTCGATTAGTATCATTTGCTAGCATTTTTTTTCTATCTTTGCGGATTCCTTACAAATTTTTCTTCAACTGTTAGGACCTGACCCACAACGTTCCATCACTACCTCGGGCATTTGCCGATTTTGCGGCAATATGTCAGACGCAGGACCTCTTGCGGTGGGGAATGTTTGCGAAGATGCGGATTGCCAAGCATTTGCCGAGAATGTTCGTACTTATAACGAAGATTTATTTTTTTTAATATTACAGTTATTGATTGATTATTTATTTCAGGCTTGCATCAAAGTACATCCGTGTGGACATCTCTGTGCTGGTTTACAGAACGAAGAGGAATGCCTGAGATGTCTTCAGTCGTCCTGTACTCCAGGCCTGAAGCAGGATGCGGATGACATGTGCATGATATGTTTCACAGATGCCCTCTCCAATGCTCCAGCAATACAGGTTGAATATGGTGTCTTTTAATCATATTTATACAATTATTCCCATTTTATACATTTCTTCACACAGCTCAAATGTGGACATATTTTTCATTACCATTGCTGTAAGACACAACTTGAAAAACGTTGGACTGGACCAAGAATGACGTTTAGTTTCACTTGCTGCTCAATATGCAAGGTATTCATCAATATGTGATGTTTAAAATTAAACTCCTACATATCAAAATGTAGTCCTACTTTGTTCTCTGTTATATGCTCTTCATTTGCAGAATTTAGTTCTTAGAAATCATACCTTTAAATGATGTGAATTTTTTGTTTACCGAGCTAGAAAAATTACTGGTAAACTACAGTACCTGTAATTATTTATAACAAGTATGGTAGTAATTTCTTTTTTCTACAATATGTGGTAAACATTGAAAATGCTAAAACTGAACATATTCCGATAAACTAAAATAATACCAATTCACAATTCTTTACTAAATTCATCTGGTTGAATCTGTAGAGTGAACTCTCTCACCCTTCTCTTGACACCATAATGAAACCCATCCGTGCACTGATGTCAGATGTTGAGCAGAAAGCTTTGCTGAGATTGGAGTACGAGGGACTAAATAATTCTGAGGCGATCACTACATTCGGCGGAAGATTTTACAATGATTCTTTGGGATTTGCTCTGAACAAATATGCATACTATCTATGTTCAAAATGTAACAAGGTCTGTTACTCTTTTCAATCATGATCAATCTGCGGTCAGTTTTTTACCGAGCTTTTCTGTTCTCATTAGGCCTATTACGGTGGTGAAGTCAGATGTGATGTAGAAGCCGCTGCAGCTGGTAATGACCAGTTTAATCCAGATGAGCTTATCTGCGGTGCATGTTCGAACGTTTCATGTGCACAGATTTGTCCCAAGCATGGAACGGATTTCCTTGAGCACAAGGTGTTAATAAATTTTCATTGTTTAACTTTTCTAACTTTTATTTCTTCACCTAATCCTACTATTATTCAATCGTTCCACAGTGTCGTTACTGTTGCTCTGTGGCAGTCTATTTTTGTTTTGGAACTACCCATTTCTGCCAGCCGTGCCATGACGACTTTCAGCGTATCACTGCCATGGATATGGAGAGCCTGCCACATTGTCCAGCTGGTCCCAAAACTATTCAGTTGAGTGGAACGGACTGTCCGCTTCACGTCGAACATCCCTCTACTGGAGAGGAATTCGCTTTGGGCTGTGGCGTTTGTAGGAACGCACACACGTTTTAAGTTGATGTTCATTATCTATCTGTTTCTTGCAGTGCCCATTTGGTAATGTTGTGTAATCATGCCTGTAATATTGGTTTGTTCAATACTAATCACTCACATCCTCACTGATATTTATCCTCATTGTAATGCTTACCTATCAACATAGTGTTGAATTCATTTCATTTTGATTATTTTGTCATTATTTCTGGGATATGCGAAGAATATAATTCGCTTATTGTAATATAATTTCAAGCGAAATAAAATCATGCTTGAGGTAAAAATGTAATAAAAATACTGTATGAAACAAATATACTGTAAATTTACACGAAGCATATGGATAACTGTTGATATTCAACGCCAAGACGCAGTAGTCAAATCTCAACTTTTAGAGAGTTATCATAATATGACGACTATTTACCGCAAGTTCAAAGTCGCTATTGTGTGTTTGGAACAGTCGTTGATAAGAAGAATAAGAACGCATAAGATAAAACTTTCAAATGTACATTTGAAAACTCTTAGGTATTTAGGTTTCACAATTTACCTCTCTAGTGGTAATACTAACCTCTGACCTTATAACCTACATCTAACACACGTGACGAGACATGATTTTTTTTCGCCAAGGCAAAAAATATGCGTAGCAAAGTCCATTTAAGAAGTGTATTTAGATGGACTTTGATGGGGGCGATGCCGTTGCTTCTGTATGTTGTAAACATTGCTGTAGAGTTCTAAATTGTTTTGTTTTTTCAAGAGAAACACTTAAGTACGTAATATCTTTAAATATGCACGAAATTACGAAAAGAAGAGTCACCCAAGTATGGAGTGTTTTTCGACATATATTCCGATGGGGCTGGATTCCTTTGATTATATCGTTTGGTGAGTTCGTTGTTAAGATTTCTTTAGCGAGTATTGTATTGCACAGTTCTGTGCTTGGCAAATGGTTTGGTACTACGACATAGAACTGTTAGCTGATTTTGATACGAACGATTTCAAATTTTTAGCTTAAAATTTAAACTTGAAATAATAGTTTTAAGAGTTTAAACACATCCCTAACAGTTGTTAATATGAAGGAACCATATCTCACCTCTAACCATCCATTATTGAAAATTTACTCCGGTATGTCCCATATATGCAGAACTTACTACAAATATCATATGCATAGTCTTTCAGTTAACCTTTTTGCAATGGTTATATATATATGTTTTGTGCTAGTGCTAGTTACTAACTGTCTGTTTGCAAACAGGATTAAATCACAGAGGGGATCCTGGGATGCCTGAACCAACTCTTCTAGGGTAAGCCTGATTCATATAGCTCACAGTTTTAACACTTATTCACTATTATTTTATAACATTCACTCTGTTATCATTCAGATTGTTTTGGGGTTGACGTTTTTGATATTCTACTGTTTTAGCTGCTTTTCCATCCGACAAGACTTTCCTACAAACGTTCGTTTATTGGCAATAAAAAATTGTTGTGATTGTACTAATTGTAATACTGAAGAAACTTTTTTATATGTTCTAACAACAACAAGTAAAATCAAACTATAATTCAGCCCATGTCACCCTTGAGTTGTTTTCCCAACGTCACTGTTATCTGCTGCTTTATTTCGTGGATTAATTTCTTCTTGGAAAAACCCGGCTCTTCCTCGACTTCTACCTGCAATTAGAGTTGGGATCAATGAATTTTCATTCATGATATACATTGTTCAACCTCTGTTGATAGTCAGCGCTATTGGTCTTTCTCAATAGAAACCGCTGCATATATTATAGTTTTTGATAGTAATTTTTTGATATCATCGGCAGGTAATTTTGGAAGTTAATGTTGTAGGATAATAAGAATGATTTACATAAGGTTTACCTCATCGTCATGATCAAGAGCTTTCTCCATCAAAGCTAATATCTCTTTGTTGGTTATCTTTTCCAAATGATACTTTATGGCATCCTCCCTGGGTTTGTAATCTTCCGCCACAAGACCATGCTCTTTTCCATTCTCTTTATAATATGCATAGTTACTCTCTGCGACTTCATCTTTGGGACTAAGCAAGAGGACACTTGCTGCTGCTGGTACGGACATTGTCCAGTTTCCCACTAAAAATAGGCAATGTTTCATTATACAGACATACAGACAAAATAGCTGAGAGTGACTCATGGAGATACCCATTTTCAATTGAATTATAGGAAAGCAAGTAGGAGCAGGTTTCTACTTTGATTAAGCATTGTCTGAAGCATATTCTACTGAACTTATTATATGAAAGATCCTCCATCTACTCCTACTTGTTACAAATTTATTTAGAGAAGTATTGTACATACGTTGATGATAGGAGAATTGAAGGTAGCTGAATATATTTGCTACAATGTTTTCCAGTAATTCATCTCCAATCAAAGGTCGTAGAGTTGAATCACAGTTCAAAGAGCAGGTGACTGCTTTCCTGTATTTACCTGGACATACAGTAACATTTTCAGTAACAATTCTCTTCTGTAATATAGAAAAACCCATGGTCTTAGCAAATCTTACTCGCCATATGCTGATGCAACATATGAAATTCTGTTTGAGGTTCCCCAACAAAGCATACAGCTACACATTCTTTGTGAACTTCCAGATAATTTGACAAGGCTTTTTCCATCAACTTTACCGCTTCTTCATCATTTTTCTTCTCGTATGCCTCTGCTCCCTTCTTGAAGAATTCCTTGTATAATAATTTCAGTAATTTCATAGCTAGTTGGAGAAAGCAATTAGAAGAGAATTAACTCACAATGAACGGCTTCCCTTCTAGATCTACAAAGAAGTCATCCTTAACTTCATCCAGTTCTTTGTAGTAACCAATATTATCTCTCATTTGTTCATCACCAGGGTTCACTTGGTAATAAGTATGCGCTGCCTAAGAGTTCATGGTCACATTCAATTAAATTTGAATAAGTTATCCCGATTAGATATCCAATTAGTAAGTTAGCAAATAATCTAATAGGATCTAACCTGACAAGCCTTTTTTATTTGGCCTGTTTTATAATATGCAAACTGCAGATAATTGTATGGTTCTCTCTTTTCAAAATCTTCAACAAAATCCTGCAAGAAAAAGCATAGAATGAAATAAAGAACAAATAATCACCACCTTGAAATTAATCATTTCAGTGAATGTACTTCTCTTGGCCGCTCTATATTTGAGGAAGAAAATGGGTGTTCTTCTTTACAAATCTTCATACAATTTGCTTGAGCTATCATGTTTCCATAAATACTTAGATCTTCAAATTCACTCACATCCATGTTCAGTTCTTTTGAGATGTTTGGAGAACTGCAACGAAACTGTGCAAAAAAATATGTAGGCATAATAGTTTGTCAATGCTTTTAACTAGATGAAAACGGATTAGTATACCCTGTCTTATTATGCCATGTGCAATGGTAATATACCCACCCTGCAATGTATGTCTATGTGATTCATCATCCTATAGTGAACCAATGCAGTTTCAAATGATTTGATGGCAGCTTCAAAGTCATTCCCTTTATACAGCCTGACTGCCTCTGCAGTGATTTCTTGTAATGCAATTCGTTTTCTCTCCTGGAAAAATGGAATTAGAACTTTACAAATTATGATGATCCTGGCATAAATTGAAAAAGGATTTCGAGTAACCACCTGACTCGAAGTCGTCATCAAAATTACGTTTAAACATATTATTCCTGATATCCACCTCATCCTTAATATTTTTTTGCAAAGAATCAGATAGATACAATCTCGTATAAGAAACGTATAAATTTGTTGCCTTGGTTTAGAAGACAAAAACAAGGTTTAACAACCTGTACAGCGTTTACACGACTGAAGCATAGTAAGACATGCAAAAATCTACTATTATCCTACTTGTAATGCCTGTCATCCTATCGAACAACGCAAATTAGTCTTCCTAACTTGATAATGATTCGCTTGAAAGCGTTTTTTTCATTTTTTCTTTTGTGAAAAAATCAGCGCTAGTCCGTGAGTTGAATACTGTACATATGCCATACGAGGTAATGTAACCGTATCACTGATATACTAAATTTGCCATCTCTATGTTACCGTAGATTGTAAACAAGATTACTTAGTCGGGGAAGTTTTTGAATGACACGGATTGAATTTACTACGATTTTTGATTTGTCACGTGTCGTGGGACTTTCCACTCGTATGTGTGTATGTACGTGTTGATTGCAATCGGCGAACGGTCTTTGCTGTAGTATCAAGTTGTTATCACCGTAATGAAAACTCCTTATGATCAACTTCCGAAGTTCGAAGGCTTGTTTTATATAGCTGCCTGGATTTCTGGTTACTTGTGGGCTGTCTCACAGATATTTTACTTGTCACGAGGTGAGAAATAAACTTATAATTATAGACACAATTTTTCGCTCAATTTTGATATTGTAACTTGTGAAACTTTGTAAGGATTCATACTTTCCTTCTGATTCCAGAGAAAGAAGATGCTTATTACCATTCAGGATATTTGGTGGAGGGATGGAAGCAGTATCTGGGACATTATCAGGTGACTACTAATGTGTTAACATAATTAAATTAAGAACAACAGAGTCATATTATTTTTACCCCTATAACAGTATACCCACACATTCTGATGTTGATTCAATAATTTCCACAAGCCATTGTACAGATAATTCAAGTGTTTAGAATTCTATGGCATAATATGCATTTTATTTATGAAGGATGACAACGATTATGAGTGGTCGTTCTGGGATAAATTCCTTTTGCAAACTGTGATTATTGGATTTTCAGGACATTTCATACTTGCTCGGATATCAGACGTATTTTGGCCAACGGTAATGCAATCATAGATTTGTTGTAGACAATCAATACTCGTATCGTTTCATTTAACATATCTTTTACTCCATTCAACTTGCAGCACAGATTTAAAGTATTTGTACTGTACAGCATCATCTTCCATGTGCAATTCCTTGGCATCCACGGGCTCATTTTCATATGGTCACATTTCGCTATACAGTATGCTGTTGCACGCCTGACCAGAAGCATTGCAGCATGTTGGGTCACTGGACTTATATTGGTGTACTCTCTCAGTAACAAAGAGTTCTTTAGTCTTGCTGTAAGACTAATTGAATATATATTTTGATTCTCCATTAGCACTATGTAAAACTCAAATCCAATGAGTTTAACTACTAACATCTCCCTGATTTTTAGAAATCATTTTATGAAGATGAAGACGATGCTTATTTTCTTCTGTTTTCAACTGCGATGTGCAATTTGCGATACATTGCGTTCAGTATAGAATATATATGGAGCTTGAATGATAAAGAAGAATCTGCAGATGTGGTCAAAGAAGAAACTAAGGCAAAAGTACAGAAGGGTGCTGTACAGAATGTGGGAAATGTTAGAAAAAGGAAGCATAATAATGAGGAGGTAGAACGAACACTTGCAACGAAACAGGAAAAAATAGTTCCACCATCTATGTCATTTTTTGATCTACTGGTTTATCAAATGTACTTCCCATTGATGTACGGTGGGCCTATCATGAACTATAATGATTTTAGAGAGCAGGTATGTAAATGTACAGTAGATAAATTATCAGAAAATGATTGTAACATGACTTTGTCTTTTACAGATAAAACGTCCCCCTGTGATATGGACCAAACAAAGAACAATATTGTTTTTGTTTGGTTTGCTGAGGTTTCTATTTTGGCACTTGTTTCTCGAGATAGTACTGCATTTCATGTATTTTTCAACGATGCAAAGAGACAGCATAGCTATCAAGACCATGTCATTGCTTGCTCTATGTAAGTGAACCTACATAAAATTGCAATTGTGGCCTGTAAAATATTTACTTTAATAAACATGTACTGGTCTTTGATTAGGTGGATTAGCATTATGTCATGTGCAGTTCTTCTGCATGAAATATGTTATTATGTATGGTTTTCCGGCTCATTTTGCATCGTCAGATAACTTGGATGTGCTTGGTGCCCCGCACTGCGTTTCTGGAAAGCACAGGTTCACTGATATGTGGAAGTATGTCCTATATTGTATAATTTTTCTGGATTGGACACAACAAATACTTGTCAATTACAGTATGTGATTTCCATGATTTTTCAGACACTTTGATAAAGGTCTTCACAATTGGCTAGTCAGATATATACACATTCCCAGTCAAAGTTTAATCTTTCGCTCAAGTTCTCTCCGATACGTTGCGGGTACCATTGCCTCCTTCGCATTTGTAAGTTTCTGGCACGGAGGTCGCAAATATCATGTTATTTGGGCTCTTTTGAACTGGTTGGGAATTTTTATAGAAAAAATGTCTGAGAAAATGTACAATGCAAAAATGGTTAAAGACTTTGAAGTAAGTAAATGATTCGTTCTTGTTCATCAAACTCTCTATATATATGTATAACCTGCCACACAATTTTTTTAAAGATGAAGTACCTGTCTTTCCTTTCTCCTGCTATGAAAAGAAGGATCAAAGCTGTACTTTACTCTCTAACATTTGGCCAGTTAATCATTTCAAATATGTACTTCTTAACTGGAACTTTTGCTGGTAATAATTACATGCACAGAATTTATACAGAAGGTATAGTGAAAAATATCAAACCATTATTTTCTCTTTCTTTTCACCTTGAACATAACAGCAAACTTGTTTTATTTCTAGATTTATGGTCTACGATACTCATACATGTGGTATTGTATATGGGGGTGAACAGCTCTATGGAATTCAGTAATTTTGGTTTTTGAAAGTGTTTTGACATTGATTACATTGTTTTGAGAACACTATTATTACTGCAGTAGTCATAATGAAATTACCAAAGCAGTTTATTGTGCCAATTTTTTTATTTTTACAAAGTTACAAACCTCCTTTTTTAAAGATTCTGCACATAGCTTAGTACTTGTTGTTCAGAAAGCAGTAGCTGTAATTTCGCAAAAGTATAAACTTCAGCATGGTAATAAAAGTATGTTTATCCTTACTTTCCAAGATATATTACCTTCCACAATGTCATTGTCATTTTAAAGCAAGATTTGAATGCCAAGTGAAATTTGAATATTCAACTGTATGTTATTTTTCAAAATCTATTCAGTATCTATTGTTTCACGACATTAAAAATATATGTAGGTATTATGACACAACTCTAATGTTTTTTTGTCATAAAATGGAGGTTCTGATGTCATCATGTGATGTATAGAATGTTTGGTATTGATTGTTTATTTCAATTAATAATTCAGAAAGGTTTTCTTGAATACTGCATAGTAACCTTCTGTAGCATACATGGCAAAGAAACTTGGGCACAGGCCTCCCACCGTTTGGGATATTTTCCTCGGTATCCAAAGACAGTCGATTTGAAATACTAACCACGCTTTCGGAAATTTTATCTGTCTTCTGTTGAAGCACTGCACTTTTTCCCTGTACAATTTGATAGAGATTTCAAACTTTTATTGTTCAACGGGGTCTTCTGTTGAAGCACTGCACTTTTTCCTTGTACAATTTGAAAGAGATTTTAAACTTTTATTGTTCAACAGGTGTTGGAATATTGTGGAAATAACTACATCAAGAGAATTCATACAAAGGGTATGTATAACATTCACCTATAGCCAGAACCTTTCTTATCAACTGTATTGAACGATGAAATTTTGAAACATGTACATCTATTAATTTCAGATCTCTTTTCTACTGTTATGGTATACATGATTATGTATGCAGCACTGCATTCTACAATGGAAATGGCAAGACTTAAAATTCTATCTCAGGGATTTTCAGATGATAATTGTATGCATCATAAATCACACATAGTGAGTATTCCTTATTTTGTTGTTATTATTAATATGCTTGTGTATTGCTATGTATGTCTATCTATACAATACCTGCATAAGGCTTGTGCTCTTCATTAGCTGGTGTGCTTGGCCTTAACCTAAGTTGAAATGATCTTTCACTTATAATAGTGCCTTCGATTGCTTGGCCATGTTAACATGTATATCCCATTGACCTAATACATCTATATTGAATTCACTTTGATGTTACGCTCGTCAAAGAATTGATTCTAAACTCTTCCTCAGAAGTTATTCTTCTGCTGATATCAGTCAATTCTTGAATAAGGTTCAATTCCCGAAATGTTCAGTCTCGATTATAATTAACAATAAATAACGTATTAAATTAAGTGCAAGCAATATATTTTGATACAATAAAGTGCCAGAAGTAGATTCAATTCTGAGATCCGCGACAGTATATTAAAAAGACATCTTAAAGCAGTAGTCACACTGGTAATACAGTGTACGATATGTACCATAGTACATTGAACTTTGATATAAAGTAGGAACATGATAACTGAAACATTTATGTATCTGTTTGTTTTTTTGCGAAAAACAACACAAACTTTTACAGCGAAAAACAAAAAAAAAATAGATTTGAAAAAAATGAGATGTAATGAAATATTATAACAATAAAAATGAAACAAGAATCTTAACTTAGAGTAGCGTTAGCTAATACCAATTGCCCTAACACTCTATTCCTAGTCGAGAGAGCAGCGCATCGAGTTTGGCCAACTTGTATGCTGCTTCTTCCATTTGACTGTACGTTCTAACATTATGAGTTATGATATAGCGTATGTCATCTACAATAGGAATCGAGTCTGTCTTCTCCCTGTTATGGACAGAAAAAGCATCTTCTTTCACAAGCTCAGCGAAGTCTTCAGCATCGACAAGTTTTTCCAATTCCTGTAAAAAATGTTTGTAAACAAAGCGAGGAATTTACACTTGATCCTGTATACTTTTGTTGTATACCAAACTCTGAAATTGAATGAAATTGAGTTACCGCGGCCATATAACTTTTGCATTCTTCTTCGAGACCGGACAAATTGAAAGTTTGCGCATATCGATACATAGAAACCATGTTTTGATCGCTCAGATGTTGTGCCAGAACGTTCCCGCATAACCGTTTGAGCCCATTCAGCAACATCATATCGGCTATTGGGAGAATCTCACATGCGTAATCTATTGACTTGAACTGAAACGCAAATGTTATAACTAAATCAACGAATTTTAGCTTTCGGAATCATAAGGTTAATCTACATTGAATTGTTCATAAAATCTTATTCATTTGAATTGAGGATCATATAATGTTATAGAATCATCTTATTTGTTTTGCTCCATAATCTTATTCAGTTTGTAATCAAATAATACAGGAAACTGGAGCTACTGGAACTGTAGCGCCTAATACTAGCGAAGTGTTTCGATACTGTATATGACCATGAATTAACTGTGTTAATTAATTTGTATAACATTAACAGTAATTTTATTGAGGAGTAAATGTGAATCAGCATATATACATTCATTAAATTTTATGCTTACCTCACAAACTCCTGCGTAAATGTAAATCAGAATATGTTTGAAAATTACAGCTCTCATTTCACGAAGAGTTATGACTGGCATATTACCCGAGGTAGTAATATGACTTTCATTGAAGTGGTTCATGAGTAAGGCTTTGAAGTAATCACTTATTCCACAGACAAAAACCTGTATAGATTAGAAATATATTAAAAATTACGCTGACACCTACGTACCTACATCAATGTTATTCTAGTATCTTAGTGACAACCTGTATTACTCAATTACCAGATCATGGCCTAATATAGAAAATTTAACGATGTAATATTATAATGATTCAATACCATGATGTCATTCTGCTTCCTCCAATAGTTCATGAATCTAATCTAACAATGCCTTGAGCTTAGTAGGTACAAAAGTTAATTCAATTTACTGAATAGATAAATCTTCAATCCAACGTCACACTGAAGAAATTTGAAATTCATTAAATCTGAAGACAATGTCTGTGCCTTGGATACATAAGATGATAATATCCTCCGGACATGTGTCTCGGTCGTGAGATGATGGAATTCAGTAATGGGGGGGTTAAATCTGTATAAAGAACTACCGTATCCTAAATGTTACCTTATGACACAGAAATCTACACCCTTCAACCACGATGCAAAGATCAGGATAGTGCAGCGGCATGGCATATGGATCCCAAAATGGAAGTACCCCTTCATCCACCCAGTCTCTCAACATCGGCGGCAGAGTTAATTCAACTAGATTTCTCAAATCCATAGTCAGAGTTTGGAACGAACTTTGGCTCTCAACAGTGAAGATTTCCACTTTATGCCCAATTGATGGTTTCAGACTAACTAAAATAAAAAAAATTTATGAATAAATCATCATATAACAAAATAGTACTGCCACAAATTCAAAATTAGTATTGAAGAGTGGATAGGGCTTGACTTACCGAAATTTTTAACTCTTTGTTGCAGGTTTTCGATTTCTGCGACTAGATGTGGGATCCTAATATGTTCGGCTAATGTTTTCAAATCCTCCACCAAATCCAATTTAACATCTACTCTTCCCAAATACAAATATTGAAGCAAGCTGGAAAATGCTTCGGGAGACACCTGATGTACAAAATAATGAATAACAAAATAATACCTCCATAATTACAAATTTGAGATTCACCTGTCTTCTCCTGATGGGGATTACATCTTTGTACCTCCATTTGCTTGCGAGTGCCTTCTCAAAGTAAGGTGACCTTGAAGCTAGTATGCATCGGTGTGCATGAAACGTTGTGTTGTGAACTTGAAAAACTATATCGCTCTCAAATCCGTTCCCTTCTAACCTGTTAAATGCTATAATTATTGTACCTTGAAATATTTTATAACTTTTATTTACATACATATGTCGTAGCAATTCGAAATGTTTATCCCTTCGAATTTGTGTGGGGTGAATTTGCTTCCAGCTTTTCAAAACATTTCGAATTTCATTTGTGAGTGCACCATAAAGACATCTTTCTCCATCAAAGCTATTAGCTTCACACTTTGCACCTTGAAATGAGACTACTTAGTAAGCCGTGTACAAGTTCAATAAGAACTGTGCAATTATACAAAATCCTTATGAAATGGATAGTACTAAAATTGTGTAAAAGTAGTATAATGTATGTTTTTATAAAATATATATATATATTTATCAGGTTACAAATCAACATTATATTAACAAACAAATCAATTGAATCTCACCATTCTTTATTAAGAACTCGACTATGCCAATATGTCCACATAAACAAGCATAGTATCTAAAAAAAATAATATGCAGTGAATTAACATCAATGTATTGTATTAACTCTGTCGTGGTATGTACGAGCATTAGTAGAATTACTTAACGTACAAGGGCGTGCTATCCCAAGCATCGCGGATATTCACGTCGACTTCTTCCGTCTCCACGAGGTACCTGGAAATTGCAAATCAAGTTTTTTAAAATACATTCATATATATAGTATGAATTTTTGAACTTACTGGAGGTCTGTAAGGTCACCAGATTTGCAGCAATGGAATACCTTCTCTCGAGTAGCCATTCTAGATCGTGTTGATGTCGCCTCAAACCCCAGAATACAAGTGCGAGCCAATATTTCATTAAACTCTCAGAACAAACAATTTGCAGAGAGCAGGAGCTAATAAACTAACAAAAATATATAACAGATTGGACCTAAGTTATTTTACATGGGGATTTCCGACAAATGAGTATAGGTACAAAGGCATCATTGTGTCCGTAGTTAATAGATGAATTCATACATAATGGCAATGTCATTTACCAAATTATAGTAAAAATGTGTTTTGGGTGAGAGCTATTCAGGAAGAAGCTTCAACATAAGACTTAGTACACAAAATAGAAAATTGCGTTGAGAAAGTCAATGCATCAGAAACATTAAGTGAAAACTAAGACTTTCATGATCTATTCCAACTCAGTCTTTTAACTCAACTCAATCTGATAACTATTCTGCCATGCAAGCTCTTTTCCTGCATGGTAATGAGTCTTTTATAAGCTTAAGATGTCTTTGAGATTGACTCTTGGTACTATTACAAAATTATTATCAAAACGAAATACACTCTAGTTGTGTGTCCGAATAAACTGATTCTAAACTGCATTCTAAGGTTTACCTGATGAAGCTGGAAGAAACTCTATAGCAAGCTGAAGGCTGAAAGATAAGATTCAAATCTCCTTCGTAAATGTTATGTGAAAGAAATTTTCTCAAACTCTAATTTATAGCTGATTCGCAAGCACTACACAACGAGTCACGCACAGCAGAAATTAATATCATATCACGAACATGTCACAAGAGTAAAAGATACGCAGCTCGTTATAACCTTTGATTCATCACAATTCTTATTGAATATAGTCATAATTTGACAAGATACCTCCTCCTCATTTAAATTTGCTCAGTTAATCAGCAGAGCGGCTGAAGAACAGTTGTAAATTTAGCAACCTCTAAATGTCTTTGTGTACTTTCCCCACGCATCAAAACAACAGAGTTCGAAAGTGAACGCTCTACGGTCTCCTTTCGCTCGGGGTGTGTTTTATTATTTGCATTTTAGTTCATGGCGTTATGGTTCTTTTAAGTAAAACTTTAAAAACGTTGTTAATATGCAGTGAATCAAGATGGAACGGAAAGGCTTAGAATACAGGTCATGGAACATGTGGATTTACACTACCCTGCGCTATGGTGGATCAGCTGATCTGATTGACGGGTCAGGCGTAAAGAGAAAGAGGAAATCTAACATTTGTAAATCAAAAATGCGAGGAATGTGAATCAGAGATGACGTCATCAAATCGTATGTCATATATGTTAATTCTCCATTCAATATAAGGAAATAGAAGTGGTTATGACGTAAATACCTTAACTGAATTGACGTTATAGCACGTTTTGTTTGATGGTTTGTCAGTAAAAGCTTTTCGATTTTGAAGTTGAATGACCTCTTGCTAGGATTTGTGCATTCGTATGTGGAATCACATGAGCGGCCTCGCAGTCAGGCGGTTCATTTCTTTTTCGGTTTACTGGTCCATATTAAATTGAATAGAGGGATGTGTACCAACTCAGCAAGGCTATTGTTCAGTCCAATATAACGTCTTAAAATGCTTAAGCGTTTGCATTACATTGAGCCATCACGGCGTGTCTGTTCAAATAACTATATCGAGTAAACCAACCAAACCTACCCGAATATTTACTCATCAGCATGCACTAATAACCTACAAATAGTTCAACCTTTTCAGTCATCAGTGTCCGTTGATTCAATTTTTCGCGCTTTCCGGCGATTGTGGCATTCTAGTAATTCTACTAAAGCTATAAAGAATCGGGGGAAGACAATTGTCAAAGATATTTCCAATGAATGGTTTTTCATTTCAAGTAACCATAGTCTTTACACGTATAGACTGGTTTTACTGTTCGTATTTTATCAAATGAACTTAGTAGTCACTCGTAGTGACTTTTCAGAAGAGTTGGTTCACAGATGATGGACTTTGAACAGTCGTCGTCAGACTGTTTGCGAAAATATCGCCAGACTACATGATAAAGCGTTTTTTGTGTGCAAATATCCCCTTCACAACTGTCTGGCGTATCGGTCGTTACGATGGCGCAAGTCTCTCTCGAACAACACGTGAATCTATAAAAACGCTAGTTTTAATTTACTTGTGTCAGATTTGCCGGAACTTGAGTCGAGGCAGGTTTGCGCAGCTCGAAAATGTCGGTCACCAGAGGTAAGCGACGTTACGCGGTACAAATTTACGTTTTTAGTTAAGTTACGAGATGCAAACATATGTATGTTAATTTTTAACTGGGGTTACTATAGGATAAACTGACGGGGAACTGCCCTACTCGACTGGAAGTAATCTTCGATAAATGTTGTTAATCATCCTATACTATGTAACTTTTAATCCAAGTTTTATTATCTTGAGTGAAAGCGGTATACACTAGGGGTAATAGAGCTGATAACATCATTTATTCTAAACTGGCCTTGTATAGTGATGAAAAAGTAATATTTAGGCGTGATAATGCCATAGTGAATGGAGTAGTGGTTTCCAACCATCAGTTTATGGATAATCATATTTTACGAATTTATGCCCTTCAGTTGAAATTTCACATGCCAAATCGGAAGAAGATGACAAGTTAAATAATTCAAATTTGTTGGAAGAATATGCATTCGACGGTGTGTTAGAACAACGTCGCTGCTGGTCAGAGACTACAAAGAAAACGGTTATTGGTAATGATAACCCATCTCTATCTAATAAGGAGAAACTTGAAATCTCTGATCATATTTGTAATTTTTTTTTTCAAAGGGCTTGTGATTGTTTTCTTCTTGGCTGTGTCATGGGTTGGTGCTCAGCAGTTTGGGCAGTCTGCTGTCCAACTATCCTCATTTAATGCCCCTTATTTCACTACATGGTTCTCGACATGTTGGATGACACTGTGCTACCCATGCTACTGTTTGTTTGTTGCCATTTCTAAGCGTAATAAAAGAGATTTTATGGCAAGCATTAGGTAGGTTACAAATAGTCCTAATTTCAAATTTTTAAATTTTTCAAATTTGGTCCGAAGTCCAGTAATCAAGGTCCGTAAAACCAAGGGTACTTAGTACTTAATACTCTATGATTAACCCAGTAAATCCAACTTGAATGGAATTGTAACTTCTGACCTTGCATAGCTGACCCTAATAACACCAATAACATATAATTTTCATTTTGTTTTCAGGGCCTCTCTGTGTATATTTGAAGAATCAGCAGTAACTGTGAAGCAATTCTTCACTAAAGTATTTCCAATGAATATCCTTTGGCTCTTATCAAATTACTCTTACATGTTTGGATTAAAGTATATAGCCGCCACTGTTGCATCGTCGATCATGGCTGCAAATGTTGCTGTCGTTTACTTCCTGTCACTCACTGTACTGCGGGAAAGGTTCTATGTGATAAGAGTAAGTTGAAAATAATCAAGGAGATGTGATATTATACTAAAAAATGTTCTTTTTCATAGTTGATCGCTAGTATTTTCTGCATTCTCGGCGTTGTTCTGTTTGGATATGCTGAAGGCTTTGAAGGGACGTTGACACTTGTTGGAGTTGCGCTAGCCTTTTTCTCAGCAGTTTGTGCTGCTGTGTATAAGGTATGGACAAAATAACTATATGATATGCAATTTTTCATATTGAGTAGCCTGCTCGCACCAAATGCTTCCAAGACAGATTCAAACGCCTTGAGAATACTCAAGGCAACTCGTGTCAGAGATAAATTGAGTTGAGGCTAATCATTCGAATCCCTTTGCTTTATTTTAATATTTTTCATAGGTTATTTTCAAGAAAATGGTTGGCAGTGCCTCGCTAGGAAAAGTTTCCTTGTTCCTATCACTTCTGGGCTTAAGCAATGCAACTTTGCTGTGGACAATTTTTATCATTCTGTATTTCACGGGAGTCGAGAATTTCAACGCTGCAGATATACCGTGGCCCGATTTAACCGCATCTGCCTCGTTATCGCTTGGTACATATTGTGGTTTTGAATTTGATTCTTTAATGGTCTGTTTCTTATCTTTAATCATGTGTTTCATATGTGCAGTGTTCAATTTCTTGGTTAATTTTGGTATCGCCTTCACATACCCACTGTTCATATCGATCTCAATGATGTTGGGAATACCTCTGAATGCTGGTATGTGCTTATTTTTACCAGAAAATGTAACATTGGTCATCGAGATGATTTTCTTATATTGAACTTGATATTTTGTAGCTGTCGATGTCATCTTCAGAAGCGTGACATTCGATGTTTTGCGGCTTGTTGCAGCCCTCAGTGTAATCATTGGCTTCGGTATCATGCTGTTTCCAGATACTTGGAATGATCCATTTCATAGAAAGCTCGGCTGCAGACTGTCCACAGTGACTGAAGATGCTCAGGCTTCTGAAGAGGGACCATGCTCAACAGAAAACGAGGATAAAGATGGCGGAGGCGAAAGCACACAGATTATGAAAAGTGCCTTCTAAATCTATTGTATATTCCTATTTGTCACAGTGAAATGATCAATTATACTATTTGTACTAATTATTTACTTTCACATTGTTAAGAATATGTTTTTGATGTATTTGTCACCTTTGAGGATGGATCAATTTTGGGATGTCCTAGGCCATATTTTATAACCGTCACCTTGGTGTGAATGTACTATTTGAAATTTGTTGCGTATTTGTGATTACATACTCTTTGTTCCACCTTCCATCCATCCTTTTGATTTTTTGTTTTCTGTGGAATTCAACCAAGCTTATGCACCTAACGGGTAGGTCCTCACCCATCCTCTCAAAATCCCAGTATTTTGCATGTCTTAAAAAGTATTGGAATATTTTCTAACATACTGGTCATGTGTTTATTGAAACCATCAAAATATTGTAAAAAAATGCATCTAAAGTTCCTCAAATCATGTTCATGTTAATTTGTCCTTTCACCATATAATTGAAGGGTTAAAAAAGAGGTAAAATATTATATTAATTCATTTGTTCAAATTATTCCAAGTGCCAACAGCTATGATTGGTATTTACAGTATTTCTGAATGTTCCATCAATTGCATTTGTACTTTATAAAATTTACAAGCATACACTTGTGACTACAGATAGTCGAGATTTGTATTTGTCAGTTAGTGGCTATATTGTATTCATTTTGATAAATAAATAGCAAAATATCTTCAAGAGATAGATATCATGTTTCATGTGAGTTAAATGAAATAAGTGAGAGACTTCGTGCTTTCGGTGTCAGCAAATCTTGTTGAATTTCGGGTTGAACACGTGGTAATCAATGGTGCGAAGCAATGTCAAGGTGATGTACCAGAGCAGGTAGAATATTTACATGCCTTTAGTAGAAACATAAGTATTGTAAAAGATAATTCGCCGGAAAAGGAAATCTACGGTCTCTCAATTTAATTGAGGGAATGTTAAGTGAAGTTATTCTACTTTTGATCGAATGAACATTACAGTTCACCTACAAGTTCCGAAATTGAGGATAACTTAACATCCCATGACCACCAGTGACTCCATAAAAGTTTAAAAAAACGGAGTTCTTGGAGGTAAATGCCGACACTACCAAACATTTTATTCTTATTAATTTACGGAAACTGAGGCTAAAGTTTAGTTTGTATGATCTATACAGGTTGTAGAATACTAGATAAGGAGATTTTGATAAATTAAATGCGGAATTTTGCAAAATTAGTTCGCAAAATAATCTGAAGCTGGTGTACCTGTAGCTCATCCGTTTTAACTCCCAAATGACTCCTTTAATAGAGGCGGCATCGATGCGTCTATGGCGTCTATAGCAAGTAGGAGATTACTTGAAAAATCAATACAAATTTTAAATTCGAGAGCCTTCCCAAGGTGTGTTCGACGGTATAGATAGATATAGGTAAATGGAACGGATTAAAAGCATGTGTACAATTTTAAACGAACATGTATCAGTTCTCATTTAGCAAAAAACAACAACAGATGAAACGGTTGTTTTCGCGTCTATATAAATGAGAACGAGTTATTTTCATTGTACTGTTTTTTTCTATATCGTAATTGTTTTAGTACAGTTGGAAGTTACAATTTCATGTGGAGTTTTAAAAAAAGAAATGTTTTTAATTTAAAGCACTAACACCTATAGGATTGTATTTCAATCATCCGTAAATTTGATGGCAGCTGTGGTCAAAGAGGACATACCCTGGCCAATTTCGAAGGATGACTACGAGCTACAAGAAGTTATTGGTAATTATTTTACCTATTTAAATATTTAATACTTTTTTATTGGTTCATGTTGTTCTGTCATATTTTTTTTCTTCTTGGTCATCTTGATTAAAACTAGTATTTGCAGTAATTGAATGCAAATATATATATTGATAGATGCTGATTTTATTATCAGGTCATGGAGCGACTGCGGTGGTGCAAGCGGCCTATTGCAGACCACGGAAAGAAATGTGTGCAATAAAAAGAATTCAATTGGAGCAGACTAACCAGGACGAAGATCTTCTGGTTTGTCTTTTCATTCCTTGGCTTTCAAATTCCTTGAAGCATTATCTATGTTTACAATTATTGTGGTATCCATTGTAGTTGTCTGTCATTGTCACTACTATGTTTACAGGCATTATTAGCTGGTCACTCACCATTTAAAATTCTTTTTAAAGAAAGAAATTCAGGCAATGAGTCAATGCAATCATCCCAACCTAGTTTGTTTCTATAAAGCATTTGTAGTCCGAAGCGAAGTGTGGCTTGTTATGAAATTGCTTGCCAGAGGTAAGGATTTCACTCCTAACATTTTTGCACAAATTTAAGCGTACTGTAAACTTGAAACTTACACGATTGGGTCGTGTATGAAGACTTGAATAAACCAAGTGATCGGAATACAGTTTTAAACTCTGTGGTAAATGTTTTTCTTAAGGTAATGCAAACATGTGTAGTGTTGCGTGGTAATAATAACAAAGATAAGTTGCAATGCTTAGTGTAATGTAATCTAGAACTTTAGTGTACTGTTGATTTCTTGAGTTTCATAGAATTTTTATGATTCATTCTTTCAAGGTTCGGTGTTGGACATCCTCAAACACAGAGAGCAAGTGGCCCAGCAACACGAAGGCGATATGAAGTCTGGCATTCTAGAGGAAGCAATTATTGCCACGATATTACGCGAGACTCTTAAAGGCCTGGAATATTTACATAAGAATGGACAAATACATAGGTATGAATGACTATTTGCTTATTCAGTTTAAGTAATCAATGTAAGTCAAATATGGAATAGAAAGTCAGTTTCATTTCAGGGATATTTCTCATTCATTCACTGTATTTGACGATTTTTTAATTTTATTTCTTTAGTAATTTTCATCTTTTGTGCTAGCTTCTCAATAACTTCTAAAGGAACCATTCTCTGTCATTTTGTTTCGTTCACTTTGGGTTGTTTCATAAAACGTTCATCATGCTTGTGTATGTGATTCATTGATTAGTGAAATGTTCAACTAAATAATATTTCTGTGAAAACTGATTTACTGTTCATGTTTGCCAGTAAATATGTTTTGCCATGATATAGTCCGATTTTAAAAGGTTTTGTTATTTGAAGGCTCTTATTTATAAATCCTCCTAACTTGATCTATATAATTTTTTGTAACGGGAACACTGTCTTCCATGAGTCAATCTCATAAGCTACGTCATGGAATAATCCTCAGCGCAGTCGACAGAATGTGGTTCTAGTCACACATGAGTGATAAGTCAGGCTGTTAAACACTGAAAACCTTCCACTGGTGTTTATATATTGGAATTAGTATGCATCAGCGCACTTCACTGTGGTTGATTTGCAGTTATTGAGGCTTGCAATCAGGCTGTTAAACACTGAAAACCTTCCACTGGTGTTTATATATTGGAATTAGTATGCATCAGCGCACTTCACTGTGGTTGATTTGCAGTTATTGAGGCTTGCAATAAATGTCAAGTGTTTGTACATATTATACTTTATGATCTCTAGAACATTCTAAAATTTATATATATTTTATAATATAGGCCTTGTTACCCCTTTTTACGAGTATATACACACTGTTTGCTAATATAAAGATTGCTGTTTGATTGACAGAGATGTAAAGGCAGGCAACATCTTACTGGGAGAAGATGGCACAGTGCAATTGGCCGATTTCGGTGTCAGTTCATTCCTTGCGACTAGTGGTGACATGGTCCGCGATCGTACTCGCCATACTTTTGTCGGAACACCGTGTTGGATGGCACCGGAAGTCATGGAGCAGGTATTTGATGGCATACTGTTTCGTGTTTCACTCATTTTCATAACAATTACATGCGAAAATATGTCGATGATCTGATCACTTTGCTTACATCAAGGGTGATTTAAATGAAGCTTTCGAATGCTTTACCAATTTACCTTGTAAATGTAAAACATTTATAATAAATATAATGTTCATTTTGAAATCTGATTAATGATTGAATTTGATCCCCATGCTCAATACCTACAACACTGCCAACCACATGTTATCACACCAGTAAGAATACCAAGATAGCTGGTCTTTTATTCAAATATGTTGCCAAGGTAATTGCCTCTCGTTAGTTCTGCCCCTCTCGACGGTTCTGGTTAATAAATAATTTACTGATGAGTATTCTAAGGTGTCCTTCAAATTTCTTTTAATTTTAACCAATCAATATATCATTCAGTGTCGCAATTGTCTATGTCTAAATCTTCCTTTTTTCATGTAATATAAAACACATTTGCAGTCTAACATTATCAACCACAGAAAAATTCAATTCATATACCTTGATCTATCATTATTTTGTGATCACAAAATTAAACGATGGTTTTAATTTTTATTTTTTGCTTCCGCGATGTTAATATTTGGTGCTTTGCTTCGATCTGGCCCACATTACTGGTACAAATAATGACACAGTGCCCTTTGGTGTGTGTTGGACGTGAGGTGAAATGAATATTGTGTGTATTATTGCTCGCTATGTCAATGTCAGTGTGGTTTTGCCTTGCTACCGTTCAATCATGCTGTCGTCTGATTGCCGCGAGTGGGTGAATGAAATGTTCAGATAAACAGATCGTTAATGCAGTAGGTTTGATGTTCTAACATAAGTACCGCAGACTTCCTCTTTCATTATTGAATCAGCGGAGCGATTCAAAGTTCATCATTTTATCAACGCAAACCAGAACCATTAAATTTTTAAATATTGTATTGTATTTCAGCATGCTTACTTTGTCTCTGACACAGGGTCAAGTTCACTGGTAAAAAAATTCAAATTTCCCTGGAAATCAAGGGATATTTCCATTAGGAAAACGACAGAGGTCATGGAGACCAAATATAGATTTCGACCCTCATTCACACTTAATGGAAGTTCCCTGGAAGTAGCTCCCTGATTCTCCATTTATCTCATCTTATGGGTCGGTGTTTCCGATGTAATTAATAATTCACAAACAATTTTTCCAATATACTTGTAAGGTTTTTTTCAAATGTACTTTGTTATAAAGAATCTAATGTACCATCGAGAGTCGATTCAAAATGTTTGGGCATCCCTGAACTATAATATTACGTGTCGTTTTGTAGGCAGCAAGTGGTTATGACTTCAAGGCAGACATTTGGAGTTTTGGAATAACAGCAATTGAACTGGCTACAGGAAAAGCACCTTATCACAAATACCCACCAATGAAGGTATACCTTGCATTTCTTTTCTCAGCGTAATGTTATGCATAAAGTATTAGTATTACCACAATTTTTGGTTCGTTCGAATTAATAGGTACTTATGCTGACACTGCAGAATGATCCACCCAGTTTAGACACGAGCGTGGAAGACAAGAATGTTGTTAAGAAATACAGCAAACAAATGAAGAAGATGATCGAGTGCTGTTTGCAGAAGGACCCGGGCAAGAGGTGGCGATTGTTACTAGGATAATTGTGCTAATATTCTGCTCATGAGTTACAGTGAACACTTGACTATTTGAATCCTTGATTGACAAGATTCAAACGTTATATTAGAAAAACTGTCAAAAACTCATTTGATAAACAACTTTATAAAATGGAGAAACAATAATGTGATTCTAGAATGATAAATATAGGCATAAAGTGATTTTAAATGCTAAGTACCAGTACTGGACTCCATAAGTCATATCATAAGGGCTGAAAATTCTAACCTCAATTATCCAAACTTGTCAGGAAGGCACATAATCGAGTGTTGGCTGTACTGAATTGCATTACTTTCTAGACCGACGGCAACTCATTTGTTGAAGGATCAATTTTTCAAAAAAGGAAAAGGGAAAGATTTCGTTGTGCAAAATTTACTTTCCACGGCACCTAAACTCAAGGATAGAGCCAAAAGAGTAAGTTACTGGCAGTGGTATTTCAATGTATAACTCAGTGTTGCATTACATGTGTTACATGTGTGAAATTTTCAGCCAAAACGAGTTCCTGGCTCGAGCGGACGATTACACAAAACTGTTGACGGAGAGTGGGAGTGGAGTGATGATGAAATGGCAGCTTATGACAATAAAGCTAGTGAGGTTAGAAGGGGTGAATTTTCATAGGAGTGACATAACAAAGAGTTGTGAGAAGTGAGCAAAAGATCAGTAAGGTTTTGAAAAAGGAGGAATAAGAAGAGGGTTAGGTTTTGGTAAATAGTGATAATCGTTGTGTTAGAGAGCAAGATTTTTCTCGAAGACTCGGTACTTACCTTTTAGAAGGGTGCTCAGGGATTTGATATTATATTTTATCTCCATTCACTCCATTGTTATGTCACTCCTTACTGCCAGATTCATTCATTAGAATGATCCCCATGTCAGTGTTATCTTCAGGATGTCGGTAGTTTTAATCTCTTCATTATTTTTCAATCAGTAAAGTTTTAAAAATTGAATTATTCTGCAAGTAGGCCTGTAAGGTAATCCTAAAATCTCCCTGGTAGTCTAATCCATTTTTGTAACCCTGGTTTTTCGTTAATAACATATATTCTTTAAATTTTTATGATTGCAATTCATTAGTATATTAGTCTGGTTTTGGGATCAATTTATGCATCATCAATTGAACTAATAGCAGATTTACTTATTTGTCAATGGCAAACAGCTCAATTTAAATCTCTTATTTCCGTTCACTTCTATGATAGTATCAAGTAGTGAGTAACCACAGAGCACACTTCACGTTGTCCTGTTTTATTTGAGATTACGTCATTCCTCTCTTACACTCCCGACAAATCCTGTATCGTTACCTGATTGTATTGATTAAAATTATTGAGTGTTAGTCAGATCCCGTTGATATGCAGGTTGGCCCGTTGTCTGTGAGTAATTCGAGTTCCAGTTCCAAGGTAGACGTTGAAACTGAAAATGGAAATGTAGCTAACTTACCTGCAGATTCGACGCTACAAAAGAAATCATCGCAGACCCTGTCGCCGTCTGTTTCGAATGATGAAAATATGGCTGCCAGTGCTCAGGTAAAAACGTATTACTGATGTATTCGATTATTGTACAGATATTGATGTCTGAGAACTTAGTTGGAATTTAGTTAGATCTGTGTTTTCAGATTTGTTCAATAATTTTGACTTAACGCAAGGTTATGAGATGGAACGCGACAGGTGACTGGACCTCTTTTATCGGGGAAAATCTAGAACCCTAATTCAACACGACGACGCTTTCTTGCGATGATATTTTCTAGACCTCAATGATCTCATTATAACAAAATTATGTGTACTGTTTAATCAATCAGCACAACTACAAATCATTCTTTACATGTATTCAGTAATGATTTCATTNAAAAATCATCGCAGACCCTGTCGCCGTCTGTTTCGAATGATGAAAATATGGCTGCCAGTGCTCAGGTGAAAACGTATTACTGATGTATTCGATTATTGTACAGATATTGATGTCTGAGAACTTAGTTGGAATTTAGTAAGATCTGTGTTTTCAGATTTGTTCAATAATTTTGACTTAACGCAAGGTTATGAGATAGAACGAGACAGGTGACTGGACCTCTTTTATCGGGGAAAATCTAGAACCCTAATTCAACACAACGACGCTTTCTTGCGATGATATTTTCTAGACCTCAATGACAGTTAAATGACTGTTTTTTTTAAATTATATGGTGTATGTTTTTAGCAATCTACACCTGCGACAAATGCCAGCCAACAGCCACCAGTTGTTTTACAAGTTCCATGCAATCCACAGCAACAAAATATTTCAATGGCTCCAGGTACGACTATACATTTAGATATTGATGTAGTGTACTGGACTGTTTACGAATTTGGCCTTTATCAGTTGTATCTATGGGATTAACACTCTTATTTGGTTTCCTTAGACGGGTCAGCGGTACCACCACAGGTGATGAATTATCCAGTACCTAGCGCCAACCCTCTAACTGCGGATGGAGTGAGGCAAATGCAGCCATTTATGACCCCTGAAGGCATATTGGTGCAACCAAAGCCGAACCAATCCCATCCTATCATGATGCAGCCAGCAGGAATGATGCCTGCCCATGTACTTCATTATCCCGCAGGTATCTTATTTTAATCTTAATTAAATTGCCATCGCTTGATGTATACATTAAATTACCTAACATGACTTTAATATAACGAAACAGTCAGCGTCCTTTAAAATCAACTAATGCCACAGATTCCAATTAGTTAAGTCAGTTCCATCACAGCCATGAAGAACGTAGTGTAAAGAACGAATCAATAGAATGTGACTGAAAAAACAGATTTTGCAAATGAGAACATGGTATGGCTTGATTAAATTCAAAGCCATTCATCATGGTCTACTAGAAACTAATTACTGTTACGGTAAAATCTATCTAGAAAAGAGCTAGAACGGATCAATTGTCCCTATATATATTCTTCTGTGAAGGTAAACATTCATAAAACACTCCAATAAAGGGTAATTTAAAAATAATATGGTAAAATTACTGTTGTTGTACATATATAGGTATACAGTCATTGAATACCACTGATTACTGCACTGTATTAATAATATTGCGGTTACATCGGTGGAATAACTACCTGTAATCACATTAACAAAAGGATAACTGAAGTAAACTAATGCTTTACTGAAACCTAGGTTACCATCCAGCCCCGTCATATATGCCCGTCTCTTCTATGCATGCTGGCCAACAGGTAGAAGGTGTTATGCGGCCTCAGTTAGTTCCACAGGGAATGATTCCTGTCCCAGGTATGCTCTTGCTTTGAACTCTGTTGTATAAGATCACTATCACAGGCTCCTTCCCTTTCTTTTCAGGTTACGTCACTAGTTTCATCGACCCAAACACAAACCAAGTAATGTATGTCACTGCGCAACCACCCCCTCATTTAATGCATCACCCAGTTCAACCGGTTCCAACAACAATCCATCCCCGACCAGCGGTTCCTCCTCAAGCTGCCGTAGTTCAGTCCGCTACGCAGGAAGGCATGCCTCAGCAACAGCCTGAACCAGCCAAGTTACAGCAAACTGCTCCCAAACAGGAGCATAAGTCTTCCAATAAACAACTTGATTTTGTTTTACGTGTAAGGTTGGTCTTCTCTTCGGAGAGCGAATAAGCCCTGCCTTATCTGTTCAATATCTTGCTGCATTTATATTTTTGTAGAAATGATAAACAAGAATTGAATGACATAAAGTTTGCTTTCACACGAGGTAAAGACACCCCAGACGGAATATCGCAGGAGCTTGTCAGTGCTGGACTGGTTAATGGGATGGATGTTGTAGTAGGTGAGTCAGCTTTCCTACTGAACACCTTGAGCTAGAACTATAGCAATTATAGAAAATAGTTGAGAACTGCTAATAAATGTCCAAAATATATTTCAGTAAAGTTTTCTTCTCATTTAGTTGCTGCTAATCTTAGTAAAATCATTGACGACCCACAAAGTTCGAGAAGCGTAACTTTTGGACTTCACCAGGGCAACATATCCACTAATCAACAATCCGATGAAAGTACCCTGACTGGATTTGCTCAATTAAGTATTGTAGATGTTTAACGGTTATTAACCTTGACGAAACATTATTTAGAACTGAGCAGAATTCACAGTACATGTGGGTAGTGGACTTCACTGTATAAAATTCTGGAAAAAGTTTTCGGATATACAGTTGAAACCGCTTATAATAACGGCCTTCATGATTAGCACCGGTTTATGGCAACAATTCTTTTATCGATTTTCTGTGACCAATCGATTGGAGAAAAGTAAAGCACACTCAAAAAGATCAATCTTTCATGTTCCAGAACTATTGATTATATCCAGATTCCACTGTAAATAGAGTAATATTAGGTTCGGAGTTTGCATTAAGAAAGGTGAGAATTATTAAAAATATTGAACAAAAAATATCAGCTCTGGTAAATTGTGTTCTACCTATTTCTACTTCAGTAATTTAATTGGACATTTCTATAACCCTAAAGTTTGTTATGTACCAGTCTTTGAGTTCCTAAACAGTGCTACGATTTTTCTTTTTAGATAATTTAATACCAAAAAAAGTTATATTACGCGATATTATGATTTTTTATGCTTGCCTTTATGTCTTACTTGTTTCTATTATTTTGTTTGTGCGATTTTCTTCGTATGTTTCGCACTTCCCATCCCAAAAAAGGATGTACCATTTTGCTGCATGTGTCAACTGCAATCAAGCTGTTGCTTGTTAAATACTTTTCGGTCTGCTTGGTAATATTATAAGATTGTCTTAGGGGCATTAAATAGTTTCTCCTAGCTAAATTTACACTTGTTCAATGCTGTGTTACTATAGAAAAAATGCAATATCAACAGTCAATGACTTCACTGGAGTGTAATCATCTTATTACTTCAATATATTTATTTCATCTCCTGACATAGCACATCATATTGCTTAACAGAGAGAAGCAATTTGACACGATTTTTTCACATGGTAATTATCCTTTTACCTATGCTTGCTAATATAATATTTTAAAGGGATATTACACGACTTATTGTGCTTAGCTGTCGGAAGAGTTCCAACTAGAAAATAATGAGGTAGATGGGTAAAGTGGAAGATGTTTGTATGGATAGTTTTATTTGAAAGCTAAGGGTAAATTCAGTTTTAGTGTCAAATAAGCAAAATTATCAGTAGCCTGCAGATAATATCCACCAACATACAGGACGTTATGTTATGCAACGAATCATCGTGGCAGAATTTACCTGAATAAGCTAAAATCGTGATGATGGAATTTTTGAATGCCTAGAGGCGTGTAACTTTGAATATTACGAGCAGAACCAGTGAGGCGAATCACTCCTAATATCAGGTCGTGTTTTAGTCTCAACCTGTATCTCGCTTCTATACCTGTTTGCGAGTGCGCAATTACACTAACACAAAAGCAAACAAAGTTATTTATTTGCTTGATACCGCGGGCGATATTTCATATAGAGAGATTACTTTTTCCGAGGAGTATGTTGTTTTTACTGCAACTTCCTGTCCCCTTGTAACAAGTTAACGTCACGTGAGACTCCGTAAAAAATACCCGTGTATAACCTTCGATGTGATGTAATCAATATTTGCTGCAGGCAATGTCTGTGACCTACGTAAAAGCAGATGTCGACGAGCGTTGCATAACACTCGAGTTTCTCTGCAAGTGCGGTAACAGCGTTTATTCGAAACTTTAATTTACCGTTTGGTTGTATTTACTCTAGTTTTTGGCGATTCCTGTTGTTGATTTTCTCTTGTAAGGCTGTGTATACTGAGCGTTCAAAATGGGTTCAAACGAAGTTCTTTTGGTTACCTTGACCATGTTATCTGTGGCTGCTTTCATGACGTCGTTAACATTTTCTATTGTTAATGGCATTCCAAACAGTGAGTAATTTTTGCTTTGTAATATGTGCTTTTTGTGGCACTTTATGACCCTGCTGTGGGATGAAAAATTCCATTGTCTATCGTCAAAATCTGTTATTTTGGCCTTCAAAACAACATTACGATTCCTTTTATTTCAGATGGTCTCTTCAATCAAACTATTGGTGAAGTATCCAAAAAGTATGAAACTTATATCACTCCTGCTGACTACACTTTTTCTATCTGGGGCCTGATATATCTTTGGCAAATGGCTTGGCTATTGTATGTTATCAGTTGTATTTGCAGGACCAATGCCCATGGTTGGTAGAGATGAATTGTTTTTATGCATGCAAGAAATACTTATTCTAATTACTGCAAAGCAAATTTTAAATTAATAATCTTATTTGATTCCAGGTATGGTTCTCATGAACCCTGTAATCCTTCCCAAGAAGTTTCATGTGGCTTGGATACTTAGTAATGTTTTTACAATATTTTGGTTGTTCCTATGGGATAGGGAAATGCTTCTCGGATCTGCCCTCGCCCTCCTCATGTCGACCCTGGCTGGTTATGTAGCCGTTACGGTCACGAGCCTGGCGACGCTCCGGTATGAAAGCAGGCTCGAAACACAAGCCAAAGATGATTTAATCTGTATACGTGTCCTTATTCAAAATGGTTTGGATCTTCTTTTCTCTTGGGCAACAGTGGCTTCGCTTATAGGCATATCAATTGCCCTGGCTTATGACCCAAATGTGGCACAAAATTGGTCCGTGGACGGCGCAAGCACTTTATCTCTTGCAATTCTAGCTGTTGCTATTATTACTTGGTCCGTTTTGGAAAATACTAAGCTCTTCCATCTGTTTCGCTATGTCTTCGCTTGGTACGGGGTTCTTCTCTGGGCTTTTGCCGGTATTTTGGTCAAGAATTACGACATTTCCAACCCCAATACAATCTATACTATCACCCTTATCTGTGTCACCGTTGTGTGTCTTGTTGCAAAAATTTGCGTGCTTGTTTTGACTCCGGTTGGTAACCCAAAAAAGTACAAACAGTTCAAGTAAACTATTTGCGCTCTTGTTAAGCTGAGATTTCAATAAAGTAGCCTGTTATAATTGCCTTTTTTACATTGTAATTACATTAATCCCTACCCTCAGTATTGTGTTTTGTAGTGATTGTATATGACAAATTTAATTACAGTATAATTACACCGAACTATAGACTGCAGTAGTTGTTACTCTTATGATTTATTTGTTGTATAAATTAATGACTGTCATGCTGTTTTCTGCAATCAATAGCCATAGGCTGAAGAAAGATAATATTTACTTTATAATCGAAGATTAAAAATTGCTTGCACAATTATGTACAGTAGTACTTGTTAAAGCAATAGCTGCATTGTGAATAAACTTTATCACCTGTCATTTTAATCTTGCATGAATTGTACAAAAATCCTGTAAACCAGCTGGATATGATGTGATAGTGTTATTTGTGTATTTGTGCCATATTCTTGGTAACCTGCAGGAAGTATGAATGCGTGTCGAGCTGAGAAAAGCGTTTGTTGCGTAGTGGCATAGAGAATATGCATGTAAAGTTTCTAGGTATCATTATATAATTTTCGGTTCTAGATCATAAAAATATATCGAAGTACACAGCATGTCATTTCGTTTGTCACGGCATGTTGCAATAGCAGTGTTTCTGGATTAAATATTTAGTTGCAAATCGGGATTTAATAAGTAATTGAAATCCACAATAAATTACTATATTTAGAGCAGGGGTTCTTAAACTTTTTTGGCTGCGCCCCCTTTACATCTTTGAAAAAAATTCACGACCCCCATGACATGGACCGCAGCTCCCCGCGGGCCGCACAAATTCGGTTTGCGGGCTGCCCTTGGCTCGCGGGCCGCAGGTTGCACACTTCTGGACTAAATAATCAGTGTATAACTCCCATTGATTATTAAATAATCAGTAAAAATTTCAATTTTTTTTATAGCTTTACAGCAAATCCTGCACGCCCCCAAAAAAGGGCGCTCCCCCCAGTTTAAGAACCCCTGATTTAGAGAAATGGCAACAGTGAGTGGAATGGATGGTAAACAGGTGATGAAGAGCAAAGAACAATATCATGTAATAGTCAGCATTTATAAACTTGATATCCGATTGTAAACCTCCGGTACATCAAGCAGGCATTAAAACCCCACACCCAAGTCCCATTACGCTTGTTTTAGGTAACCTAATTCTCGTGTTTTGATGAACTCACTACGAAAAGTATCGTATTAAACGCCGCATATCCAAATTCTTGTGGTTGAAAAATCTCCATTCTTACAGTTACACTGAAATTGTGAAACTAGGGATTCCGTGAAATCTCGAAAATTTTATGGAATCCACGCTTTGGTAAGGGATTTGACAGAATTCCTCGCAATTCAGGGTTAGATGGGAATCTATGATTTTTATGAATTTTCTAGAGATTTCACGGAATTTGGCATGTGGGTCCAANTCATGCTGTTTTCTGCAATCAATAGCCATAGGCTGAAGAAAGATAATATTTACTTTATAATCGAAGATTAAAAATTGCTTGCACAATTATGTAAAGTAGTACTTGTTAAAGCAATAGCTGCATTGTGAATAAACTTTATCACCTGTCATTTTAATCTTGCATGAATTGTACAAAAATCCTGTAAACCAGCTGGATATGATGTGATAGTGTTATTTGTGTATTTGTGCCATATTCTTGGTAACCTGCAGGAAGTATGAATGCGTGTCGAGCTGAGAAAAGCGTTTGTTGCGTAGTGGCATAGAGAATATGCATGTAAAGTTTCTAGGTATCATTATATAATTTTTGGTTCTAGATCATAAAAATATATCGAAGTACACAGCATGTCATTTCATTTGTCACGGCATGTTGCAATAGCAGTGTTTCTGGATTAAATATTTAGTTGCAAATCGGGATTTAATAAGTAATTGAAATCCACAATAAATTACTATATTTAGAGCAGGGGTTCTTAAACTTTTTTGGCTGCGCCCCGCGGGCCGCACAAATTCGGTTTGCGGGCTGCCCTTGGCTCGCGGGCCGCAGGTTGCACACTTCTGGACTAAATAATCAGTGTATAACTCCCATTGATTATTAAATAATCAGTAAAAATTTCAATTTTTTTTATAGCTTTACAGCAAATCCTGCACGCCCCCAAAAAAGGGCGCTCCCCCCAGTTTAAGAACCCCTGATTTAGAGAAATGGCAACAGTGAGTGGAATGGATGGTAAACAGGTGATGAAGAGCAAAGAACAATATCATGTAATAGTCAGCATTTATAAACTTGATATCCGATTGTAAACCTCCGGTACATCAAGCAGGCATTAAAACCCCACACCCAAGTCCCATTACGCTTGTTTTAGGTAACCTAATTCTCGTGTTTTGATGAACTCACTACGAAAAGTATCGTATTAAACGCCGCATATCCAAATTCTTGTGGTTGAAAAATCTCCATTCTTACAGTTACACTGAAATTGTGAAACTAGGGATTCCGTGAAATCTCGAAAATTTTATGGAATCCACGCTTTGGTAAGGGATTTGACAGAATTCCTCGCAATTCAGGGTTAGATGGGAATCTATGATTTTTATGAATTTTCTAGAGATTTCACGGAATTTGGCATGTGGGTCCAATCCATACTGTACAAAGAAAACCCGGGTCCCAGATCCCTCGGGGAGAATCCATCTTAGTAGCGCTCTAGCCCTCTTACGGACAAAAATATAATTTGCTCCACTGTACACATACTCATCATTTTTATCCCCATTCGGAAGGTTCAGTAAACACCAAGTTGCTCAAGTCACTCCCACCTTTCACCTATTTCTGTCTGCTGTTTCTTTACGGATTTTTTAACTTTTATTCTATCTATGGTTGTGATCTGATTAGAACCATAATCGTCTGGCCCCTTAGGCAAGTTTTCGAGTCCTATTTTCTAGTTCTATTCTTTTAACAACAATCGTTCGTTGGTTCATTGAATTTAACCAGCCTGACAAGAAAAGCGTATGTTCATACATTCGCATTGTCGCCAGCAACTTGGTTTTAGGAAGCAATAACTGCTATTCCCACATGGCTAAGTGAGTTGAATTACATAACTTTCGAATCAGCAAGCACACTGACAACTGGGAACCGGCGCTAAATTAGAACCATACAACGATAACTAATCATCTGTCAACAGGTAAAAATCATTTTGATATTAATCAAACTCAAATCTATAATTCATGAACGAGAAACACTGCAATGTAAAGCAATCCGATCGGTATTCTTTATTGACTATCTAAACATCAGTTGATAAAATGGGATCCACAAGAGGATCTGATTTCGGAGTGGACTTGAAAATAAAAACAATAATTTTTGCAAACAAACACATTATAGATAGGCATAAGACCACTACGGTTAATATGAAATTGTGGATTGCACCGTTATCTATCTGTTGAACAAGGATGCCCGCGATCGTCCAAATCAGCACGACATACCACGAATAAATGTATTTATACGCTTCGTAATAGATTGTGTTTTCCGATAAGGAGCACGCGACGATGAGAATTCCAAAAAGCACTAGGCATATAGCATCAACCTTTTCGGGTGATATTTTACCGTCTAATAACGGATCGTGAGCAAATGCACAGGAAATACAAACGATAGAAAGAATTGAAGTCCAAGAAAACAACAAATCCAATCCGTTTTGTACGAGGAGTTGAAAAATAATGTAATAGTTTTTGGCGCTTGTCGGAAGCGTTCTTTTATACTTCAGCAATCCTTGGCTGTTGATCGATAATGCTTTTATTCCACATATGGAAACACCGAGTAGATAGATTGTGGACAGCATAATAAGTTCATTACGTAACATTAACAACCACAGGACGATGCCAATGCAACTCGCGGTAAAGAAAATGTGAAATTTTGTAGAAAACACTCCGGATTGTACTAAAATTGCATCTAGATGAAAAGTATGTGGAATTAGTGCTATTTTTGTGTTGTATTGCTGTGAATGGTGGAACAGATGCTTACCTGTACAACTGTTCCTGGTAAAACAATAAAGAACGTAACACATCCAGGCCGATTGCCATAGCACAATACCATACCATATTGCAAATGTGTAGTTAGCTGGAAGGAGATCGCCGCCGTATTTATTCAAAATTCCGATTATATTTGAACTATGAAACCACGTATCTGTAGATTGATTAAAAAAAGCTGTTTGAAAGCTCGTGCATAATCAGAGCTAGCCAATAATAAGAACGAAATAAATCAAACCATACCTGCGTTGACATCGAAAACATACCACGATATTATGACCAGTATCCAAGCCATGACCGATAGCAATGTGGCGTTAATCGGGGAAACTTCGTTTTCTTTCATTTCGTTTTCTTTTTGTAACAATGATATTTGCGGAGTCTACGGCAGCAACTCAGTTAACACTCGATTGCCTAAACTACAACGTACTGTATGCTCGCTATCTATTACTTCCTGAATGCAACAGCAAGTAGGCCACTGCAGCTATTATCCCGTATTAAATACAGAAGCCCTTTAACATTTCTACTGGCCAAAAAGGGACGTTTAAATAAGCAGATAATAAATTCTGACAATTATGTGTTGCAGAAAAAAGAAGTTTTGTTTTAAATCAAACAAAGGGTTTATGCCAATAGCCGCGACTAACAATAAACTTTTCTTCGTTCGGCTGCTGGCTGTTATCTTCTAATTTCAGTAGGTGGTATTTATATCACATTTACTTAGCAAAATGCATTGTCAGTAATTACTCAAAAACATTCCTTTGATATAGTAAAATACCCGAAGCGACACAGCGTCAATACTTAACACCTTTGTATCGTATTATAACATACTGCCAGTCGGGCGTAAAAGTGTCACTGTCAAGTAGGCTGCCAATCAATTTTTTTTAACTCTCATGTATTTAATTTTTTAATATTATCACAGTTTCTGATCTATACTTGGTTCTATCATACATACCCGTAACATGTACGAAAAAAACATTTTATAATAGACCCTTTGGCTGGAAAAATACAGTGCCCGAACAAGTCCTGATTGCTACACAATGCTAGTTATGTAAATGTTTCCCCTATTTTTTATTAAACCCTCTAGTTACTCTAGTGGTACTATTGAACCACACACCATTTGCTTAGCTGCTAAGCGTTACCGAGTCAAGTTGTTTATTGAAATTCTTGACTAACCTTTTAAATCGTTTAAAATTTTGACGTTCTGCAATAAGTAATAGTAATCTATGGCTGGTGCTGATTGTGAGTTTGCCTGAGACTCCAATAAACAGTGGTTCATCGCAATAAATATAAAAATATATGAGGATGGAATTGTTAGATGTTGGAGAGGGAGTTTTTGCTGCGGAAATGATTATGAGAAAACGAATAAAGAAGGTTGCTTTCTAGAGAATATTTCTGACTATAATTGAGCCTTTTCGTGTACTAAATGTATTTTTTACACTTTTAGGGCAGAGAAGAATATCTTGTGAAATGGAAAGGGTGGCCATCAAAGTAAATTTAGCTTCTATGTTTTGCTTTTCTATTGCAAGCTATTTAGCACAGAGTAAATTTTTTTTTATGATTGACAGGTACAATACCTGGGAACCAAGGGAAAATATCCTGGATACCAGATTAATACAGATATTTGAGAAGCAGTAGGTGTTCTCATTGCAAAAAAAATTTTTAATCGGAATTTGTGTTCCTTGTTAATTTTATATTTTGTTTACAGAGAAAAAGACAATTCTCAAGTCATTCAAAAGAAAAGGGGTCCTAAACCAAAGAAACCTGTCATTCTGGTAAGTTGATTTTTGCTTTCGATATATAGATTTGACAAATGCGGAGGTCTAGGTCCTTCGGCCTAGTTTTATACCGAATTCCAGGCCAAATGATTTTATTTTGTCAGCTAGATTAAATGTGAGTGTTCCCAGGTAGGATTTAATTCCCCATTGATTTTTAAATTGAATTTAAATAACGCTCAAGTGCATCTTATCTTTTGTAGTTTCGTTGTTGGACTTTTGCAGTATTATGTATATTCCACTTAGCCTAGATGTACAGTTTCTAAGATAGGTAGAAGTTTTCTAAAGTTTTTGTTTTTATCAGGTGAAAGTGGAAGAGAATAAAGAGGACAGGTCAACAGATGAACCCAAGCAAAAAAAAACTGGCGAAACTGTTTCAATCACGGTTGGGAATACTGTAAAAATTGCTGAATCTGTAACGGAAAAAACACCTGTTGTGGATTTAAGCGATTCTCTGGCTTGCGTTGAATCGAATGACCAGACAAGTCAAACAATAGAAACATATGCGACTGGATTTGACCATCTGTCATCGAGGCATAAACCAGAAGTAGACAAGAAACAGGCCCAACCTAAAGAGGTCGTAAACATATTCAAAAGAAAAAGAGGTCGGCCTCAGGGAAGCAAAAATAAATTTGTGGTGAGCGGAAGAGGAACTGCGTCTAAACTTCAGTCCTCAAAGGTAGCGATTAGGAGATTGGAAAAGAAATTGCCTTCGTCGGTCAATGCTGAAAAAACGATTAATATTGCGTCGGGTTCTCTGGGATTAATAAGAAATGCTAGCACTGCTGGTGCCATACATAGAAGAAAATATTTAAGAGGACGTGTTTACAGCAAGAACAGTGCCCTGCCGAACACACATGTCCCGGCTAAGGTGAAAAAATGGAAGGACAACATTTTAACTAACAGAGTCGAGGACGACCCTGACAGTACGATTTCTTGCGACCCCAATTGGGCAGAAAAGGAAATTGTTATCACAGACGTGACACTGAAATCAGGTGGAACAGTAACGTTCACAGAATGTAGGTCTCCGAATGGTTTTTTTAAGTCGAAATGGAAACATTGATGTGAGGTGATAAATATTTTGTAAGTTCCAAAAGTTATGTTTGGAGGGTAACAGGAGAACATTGACTGTTTCCTTTACTAGTTTATATGTCTACTGATAATCGTTTTTATTCCTATTGTATTGTTTGCCTCTGTGCTTATCTGATTGTCATTAAGTGAAGCGAGACTATGATCTCTCTGATGAAATTTCAATGGCACACAAGCAATGTGTGGTTGTTTGTTATTAAAATTTGAATTACTGAAATATTGGTTAAATCACAGCAATTGCCAATGTTTATCTGGTGTTTTATTAATATTTTTCTATACTTCATTTGTAGTTTGGAGTTTTAATACTGTAGACCAGTGGTTGGGGCCAAACTTTTCATGTCCATGACTTTTTTTCAGTTAAAGCCTAATAAATATATTACAATGCCCTTGTTATAAGAAAGTTTTTCTCGTCAATACTTAAGCCATTCCAGCTGTTAGGAGTAATACTATTTTTTGGTATCCAGGCTAAATTGTATTAGCCAAGAACAAACCAATGCTGTGTATCGTTAGCCTATTGTTTAAGGACGATTCCGTTTGTCGGTATTACTGTACTTCTTTTATTCAATGTATATTAGATAATAAATAACACAATACGCAAGAAATCCTTATTTCGAAGTTAAAAATTTGTCAAGGAAGTCATTTGGTTGCTCTAGGGCGCTGTCTTGACGTATGTAGTTCATTATTTGTGCTTGCTGTTTCCACTTTTCCATTGTTTCTTGAAGTTCCATCCTTCCCTACATACAAATGAATCATAAGTAAAGAGTCAAAACAATCCTGCACACTGCAGCCTGAATATAAACATGGACCCTCTGCAACAGTGATGTCTTTATAATATCATCTTAGCAGGTATGTTGATTTTTTATATGCAAGATTCTCTATTAACCAAGACACTGCAGTGTAGCAAATATACAAGGTTTATAAGATCTTGCAGCCATGCAGAAAATGATATTGTAAGCAAGAGACAAGGATTTCTTATTTATATTACCTTGACCACAAGATAATCTATAGCTCTGACATCTTGAACGTGGGAATTTTTCAGAAATTCTTCTCTTACTCGCTCCCGTAATTTATCCGGCGTTGATGGTAGTTTGTAGAGATTACCTTAACAAATATGATTTATCGTTTATTATTACCAGCAACAATGAAATGGAAATTCTCTAATGAACAAGTCTTACATATTTTGGGAAGAGCCCGGTACCACGCTCTGTAAAGATTCAGAACTCTTAGCCTGGCCTCCGCTGGATTAGAGGACATGAACGGCTTTACCTGTCGTCTCCCGATATTTATGACTGCCTTCCCTCCCTGGGTCGCCATGTCCCAGCTTACGAACAAATGTCCCGGTGAATATATTAGGGAGTTGCAACGGTATATTCGAGATTTTGAGCTGAACCAACTAACCTAAATTGCAGATGATTTACAATATCGATTGTAAGCCCACTGTCTGTTGTAAAGGTCAAATAATATTTTGGGGTTAAACGTTACGCCTGAGTGACATACATTCTATTTTGTCAGTATAAACAGAACTGGGGTATGACGTATGTCGTATGGCCTAAGTAGGCGCCACAATTCACGTTAAGCTCTGGCTGCACTGAAACAAATAATATGTCTGCTCTCGTCAATACATTGCAATGTATGTTCAGCTTACAAAAATATCCCACAGCTATCTTACTTAGATCCTTTGATCTTTCCTTGTGTTGTTTGTACTTTTCGTTATTGTATGAATCTGATAACTTATTAAAGTAACGTATTCTATTTTAATTACAATCCTCTTCTAGTTCTTAACCATGTGTTTTAATTTAAATCATATCGTCTAATATCGACCACAATGGGGTGCTAATGGGGGCTGCACAATGCTCCTCCCGTCTGAAGTGTAGCGTATGAGAAATGTATACTATACTCTGTAGACTGTCCAAATGATAATGACTTCTGAACCAAATCAAAACGAGTGCGTGTGAAACAGGATTTTTGAGAACGCGTTATAAGTTATTACCGGACAACAAGAAAACACTATTGGGAGTCATTCTTCCCTTCAACTCTACTAATACCTATCCCGACATGAATAGATATGAACAACTAAAACGTGAATATGTTTGTGATAATGTTTCGCACTTGTCACATTCCTGCAATGAAACAGATGTTCGCACTTACAGGCGACGCAGTTTCAATGAATCCTAGTCGCCGAGGTGCTCAGAAAGAGGGAAAAAATGTTCCTTCAGCGTTATAAAACGAACCGAATGACATAATCAGAGTGTATTCCTGTCGATCAAGCCCAGTTAACTACTTCTGCACTTCCATCGGGTAAGTTTGGATAATCGGGATTTTGTTCTTTATTAGCATAGCCAGAATTAACTTTTATTGTCTTTCTTAGGTGAAAAATACTCAATATGTCTTCTAGCGAATCAGAATATTCAAGCGAGGAGGTGATATGATCGTATTTCAATAAAGAATTTAAATCTCGTTTAATATTAGTTAAATAACAATTGAACAACTTGTCTAGGAGATTCAAGAACAAGAAGAACAAGAAGAACAAGAAGAAGAAGTTGAAGAGGAAGTCGAAGAAACAGTTGACGAAACGTCAGAAGATAAACCTGAAGAAAAAGTAATATTCTCAAGAAAATGTCGAAAAGTTTATAATGATAGTGCTTGCTAACTCCTGTGTATTGTTTTTATATTAGGAGACCCCAACAGAAACTCAAGCAGCCGAAAAACCTTCTGTTCCAAAGTAAGTTTAGTCGAATCATTTATTAATAAATAAAACGATTCAATTTCTCCCTTTGCTCCTTTCCTCAAATTTAACATTAGTTATTCGGGTAAAAGGCAATCCCATTCGTGAATTCTTTCTAGAGTTGAAATATCTACCATCTCGAAATAATATATTACTACTTCAAATTTCATCACCCACAATAATATTTTCATTATACTACTATGTTACAACATTTGCGTTCAGGTTAGCGGTCCCAAACATCACACCACCCAAAATACCAGATGGAGAGCTCGTCGATTTGGAAGATATTTACCGCAAAAGAATGGACAAAGATCTCAGTGAACTACAAGCATTGATCAATTCCCATTTCGAAACACGAAAGAAAGATGAAGAGGATATAGAAGCACTGCGCATTCGCATAGAAAAACGTAAAGCACAACGCGAAGAGCAAATGCGCATTCGACAGGATAGAGAAAAGGAACGAATGGCACGCGAAAGAGTACGTAATAATTGCTACTGATAACCCAAGGATTATTCAGAACTATTCTCTCAAGGTCATCTAATCTAATTTCGTTTTAGGAAGAGCGAAAGAGAAAGGAGGAAGAAGAAGAGCAAAAGAGATTGGAAGAAGAAGCCAGAAAGAAGGCAGCGATTGCAAACATGTCTTTGCATTACGGAGGATATCTTGCTCGGGTAGGTGGAATTCATTACAGTTTCAGGCAATCCTATAAACATTTAGAATTCATCGATGATTTGCCCTTAGAACCGTATCACAATGAGACTTTATTATATTCGTGTTTTCAGGCTGAAAAGAACAAGCCAAACAAGAGACAAACAGAGCGCGAAAAGAAGAAGAAACACCTTGGAGACCGACGAAAGCCTCTTAACGTTGATCATCTTAATAGCGAGAAGTAAATATTATATACACATTCTATTGTAAACTAACGAAACCCAGTTTTGTGTCCGCCCGCAGCATGAAAATCTCTCAACTATTATCTAATCACCATATTCTTTATTAGACTCCAAGAAAAGGCGAAGGAACTCTGGAGCTGGCTGTTTACGTTGGAAGAAGAAAAATATGATTTCGAAACGAGGATTGACCGTCAAAAATACGACGTAAGAACAATTTCAGTTTTTTAATTGTTGCAGCAAAATTATTCCATACTTTTTGTTATTAGATTAATCAACTACGACAAAGAGTGAATGAATACATGGGCAAATTCTCGAAAAATAAGAGACCGGCAACAGGAAAAGTTAACATCGGTGCACGCGGTGGAGTTGCTGCGAAAACAGGAGTTTTCAAATAAAATATGGCTGTCTTCTCCACTTCAGATCGCACTTCTTTAAATTAAATTAATTTCATTTTGATTAATGAATGTTTTTGCATCTGTACAGCCTTTCTTTTCAATAAAAATAGCATGAAAAAAGGACGTTTTATGACATTGGAAGTTATTCAGCCGGTTCAGTACTTTCCATCTGCTGTTAATTACTAAGTTTCATATTCTTCAGAACAGGGATAGTACTGCTGTTTTGCTACGTACTTCTAGTTATTAGGATTTAACTGCAGTCACGGTCATGTGATTTTGGTCACGCTTCATGGGTTAAGGATAGAGTATCTGCAGCGTTGGTAAGATCTTGTTGTGAATTTGTTGACAGAAGGACAGGTATTAATATTATGCTAATTATCACTTAGATGCCCTACTAATAAATGTATCAAGATGCAGAAGCTTCAATCATTGTTGGCAATATTTATCGTGAGCGCGGTTTCCCTTATTCGCGTTCGTTCCATCTCTTTCGATTCGTGCAATAACGTCAACGATAAAAATTTAACATTGCTTTCTGGGTGAGCATGCTTATCTGATTCTATGTCCCGTTTAGCTAGCAGCATAGCTTAAGTAACATAAAATTTAAATAAATGTAAACCTTACGAATAAACATAGAATATCATTGGTAGTTAGCCTGCAAAATGATTAACACTTAACATGCTGTTATTGGTAATTTTTTGAATATCATTATTATAGTGGTGCTGAACTTACTTACATATAGCTTTCGAGACTCTGCTTAATGAGTTCAACTAAAGTTTTGAATTTTTTTTTAATGTAAGCAACTATAACATACTACTAACAGCAATCCTTAGCTAAAACAGCAACAGTATTTTGACCCTGACCATTGATTTCGATTACTGTTTTTTTAGAACATGGGAGGTTCATACAGACAGCAAAATCTATTATATAAGTGTCTGTGCATCTCTACAAACACCTGTTACTTGCAGTGGAAGCTCAATTTGTGTGAAAAAGTTAAACGAAGGTATATTTTTATTGTTCTATAATTCAATGCACATCGTATTAGAATTTCATCTATTTGATTGTTACACATTCAGGCAAATCTTTGGGCCAAACTCCAGAAGTTGTCACTAACACTTCTGACGTTGGCTTTTTCCTCGATTACAAAACTACAGAAAGATGTGAAGCAGGAGTGTTTAGCAGCAGCATAACATTTGAATGTGGAAAAACCTTGGTAATTTTTTGTAATTATGATGGTCACCAAGATATATAAATATAACATCAGATATTTTATTTTTATTTGTGTCTTATTTGAGTTTGGTAGTTATTGCATTTATCCATGGTCTGTTACATGCATTCATCTCATTAACATGATATTCTTAAAGTTATCATAGGTTAAAACAGTTTAGCACTTATGTGTCAATGAAGCCTGTTTGATGAAGTAATTTCATGTCAGCATGTAGAATTGCCTATCTATTGTACCCATATAAATAATTTGATTGTCTTCATGCTTGGTAGGGGTCGCCTGTCATTCTCTATGACCATAACTGCAGAGCTGATTTTTTGTGGGAGACTTACTTGGTATGCAAGCACAGTGACCACGACCCTGTTAAAAGTGTCCGGTGCTACGATTTCCGCGCTGCTGGGAAAAAACGGGATTTAAACGGCATAATTAAAAGGGTAAATATTCTATTCATATGCTACCTTATATATTTAATATTTTAGTATTTTAATTGTGCTTTGTTTACCAATATCTATTGCCAGATTGGTGGTTACAAAGTCACAGATCCATCCCAGAGCAGTCCATCGGATCTATATATCAATGTTTGTCAAGACATATCAGTTCAGGTTAAAGATGAAGAATATGAAGCTGTTGGAAAATGTCCCTTGGGCTCAGCAGCTTGCTTGATTATCAATGATCAAGCCTTTTCACTTGGGGTCCCCAAGGAACCAGTAAAAATAAAACACAAAGATAAGTATGTTACAGTTATCGTTATTGAATGGATGACATTGACTTTGTATTGTAATGTAATCTAATGAATCTCAATTATTTCTTCACTGGCTAATTTCATGTACTCCTTCTTTGCTTCAATTTCCCAGGCTGGTTATTACCTATTCAGCTGAAACTGGTGATGCAAAACCTTCCTCTTGTGGAGACCAAACTCCAACAGTGACCGTGACTTTCATATGTCCTGGGAAAGACAGAGGGGGAAACAGGTCTTTATTATAATATTTGATGAAGAATGATGGAACTAAGTTGCTTGCCTAATTTGTGCATATGTACCACATTATATACAACAATACAGCTTTATATTTGCAGACCTCCACTGTTGACAAGTTCGGTGAACTGCCAGTACAATATAGAATGGTGGACCGAAGCTGCCTGCCCGATTGATTTTGTCACGAGCACGACATGCGGACTGGATAGTCAACAGCACGGCATTGATCTTGATCTGACGCCGTTGAAAAAAGATGAAGGTTTGTTTTAGTTTCTGAAATTAATTCTGTTGCTACATGGGTGTTTGTTGGTTCCCATATTTGATACATGTACTTTGAAATAGGTGTCTATCACGTCACATCAACAGATGGTATGCAGTACTGGCTTAATGTCTGCGGTGTAACCCATCAACCATGCGGAGATGATGATAAGAGTGGTGAATTAACCACTGTTTGTCAGAGTACAAGTAATATTTTTCTCATCTCTATATTAATTCGGTTATCTTGACTGATGTTCAATTGATTTATTACCAGTTTTTCAGCAAAATATTACATGAAATATTCATGCAACGCTTTCTCTAGCATATTTATTAGTTACAACTTAATTACGAAAGCATATGGGATTTTTACTTATGTTATTTTAGGTATTCATCTTGTATAGCTCATGCTTTTCCCATTCTGTATTTTATTTAAATTTGGATTTTATTCTTTTCTACTGCATTATTAGGTGACAGTAAAGGGAAAATATGTGGTAAATTGGAGAAATATACTGTCAGTTACGTCGATGATGTACTGTCTCTGACTTACAGAAATGGCGACAGGTGTCATTCTGGCTTTCGTAGAAACACGATCATTGTATTTATCTGTAATGAAAGTGCAGGTGAGATACATTTTTACATTTAAATACCAGGCTTACAGATATAAAAAAGAAGAGATGGAAACAATTCTCTAATGCTTAAATATCTGTAGATTACTTTGAATAATTTATCGCTATGCTGTATAGGAATTGGAACACCAACATTCAGTCACGAGGTACATTGCACCTACTACTTTGATTGGGTCACTAGCTATGCTTGTGTTGCCGCCGCACCTGTTTGTCAGTTGACGGATAAAAATGGCATGCGATATGATCTCTCTCCACTCACGAGAATTGCAGGTAGAGTATTTTTTTGTGATTAAAGTGAGTTTTGTTATGAGCATTTCTCTCATATGCAAGTCTAATAATTCTAATCGGTATTAGGTGAAACAACGCAAGGAAATTGGGAGGTATTGACTGGAGACACATCAAACAAGCAAAGATTTTTTGTCAACGTGTGCAGGTATCTTGCCAGAATACAGAATAGATATACCACTGTTTAGGATGTTGGAATGATTGTATATTTGCTTTCGTGAAATGGAAGTGCTTGGGAATTATGATCTAAGCCTGAACGAGTTCTTCAATTACATTTCATAGTATAGCTTAGACACACAACTTGAAGTAGTAGTAGTAGTCATTTTAATAATTTTGCATGCATACACACACAGGTAGGACATTGACATTGGTAAGACAGGCTACACTAGTATTTATTTTTATGTGGCGGTGAAATTAAGATTCAACGTATTAATAATGTCTGTAAAAATATTTAGTGTGCCCATTGTAGTTATTGTATTAAAAATAAGATAATGACTACTTACAAAACAAAGATAAAAGCAGCAGACAACTCTATAATTAACAATTATTGCACTTATCTCTTGAAAAACTTTCGGTTTTTCAGATTGAGAATTATTAATTTGTTATTTGATACACGAGACAGCTCAAATACATTGCCTTAAATGATTTTGTTGTTCATAGTGAACTGATCAGAGTTGGAGAAGTCCCAACGTCTTCCTGTCCGACTGGATCAGCTGTTTGTTTAGTGGAAGGTGATGAAGATCCTACCTCTTATGGATCGTATGCAAAATCAACTCTTGTCAAGAAAGTAAGTTTGCATCAATTGTTGATTAAAACCCTTTGTGCAAAAAATAGGTCAATAGGTCAAACCTGGTTTATTTGGAGCAACCTCGCTTCTTCACACTGACATATTTTTGACTTTAACAGAATGGTACTATTGTTGTAGACTAGGTGTCTCTACTTTTGCACTTGGAAAATATCTTTCTTTTGTACTGATAGTTTCTGCTTAACTGTTGTAAAATATTTCTACTCGGACTCAGGGCAACTCACTACTACTGACCTTCCAAAATGGCAGTTCTTGTACTGGCGGGAAGACTCGTACTACTCACGTTTCCATGTACTGTTCGCCCGGTATGCTAGTGTATCCCTGCTTTTACTGCCTTTCTTCAATAATCATTCAAATTCATCTAAGGAATGTTTTAATATTTATTCACGCAGGTAATTTAGAAAGCAGTCCTGTTTTGAAATACAAGTCCAGCGACAACTGCGACTTGGAACTAACATGGCACACAGCTACGGCTTGCCCACTCAAAACCGTCACCGGCAAGAACTGTGCCGTATCCGACGAGGAGTCGGGTCTCACCTTTGACTTGGGGAGATTAACTAAGAAAAGTAATCAAGACATGTATCATGTTAGATCTTTTGTCAATTTCATTTTTCAGTTTGTGATTGTGAATTAATTTTAATTTAAGGTTAATGTATTTAGTTAACATCTCCCAATCACGATTACTACATAAATGTGTGCGGCCAGGTCGTAAAGTCATCTTGCGAAACGGGATCGGGTGCTTGTCAGTCGGAGACAGATGGTCAACATAGATCATGGTCCCTGGGTCAGGTTTCAGGTGCCAAAAATTGTGTATTGCTATTATTTAATTATTTGAACTATTATTCAGAAATGAATGTATGTATGTACTTGTATATATGCAGATGAGTTGATGTACTATGACGGCTTTGTGAAGCTTGTGTATAAAAATGGTGACCTGTATAGCGACGGCGTTCACAAACGCTCAACACAGATATCTTTCTTGTGTGATCCAAAGGCTGGTGCGGGCAAGCCGACATTTGCAACTGAATCCAATCATACTTATGTTTTCAACTGGTACACAAATTATATTTGATCCTCATCGGGTATAGTTCATTAATGTACAGACTTTTTGTCTAATATTGCACATTTCTTATGTCAGGTACACGTCATATGTATGTCCCACCTCTTCAGTCCAGTGTATGGTGACTGATCCGAAAACGGAGGACCAGTATGACCTTTCCAGCTTGGCAAGGTCTGAAGATGACGCTGATGCAAACTGGTCTGTCATGGACAGTGATGGATTGGTAATAGCCCAATTTTATCTATGTTTATCCACATGGAAGACATGTTCCTTTATTGTAACATACATTGGTTTTAATTAATCGCATGAAAGTCGAGATTTGAAAATTCAATTGATCTGATTGTATGAAATTTTGACATTTTTAATTTCAATTTTCTCAGAAACGAAACAAATATTATCTCAACATCTGTCGACCTGTGAATGAAGTGTTTGGCCACACTCATACTTCATCGGGTTCCAGCAGCAGCAAAAATGGGTGTGATCCTCTGGCTGGGGCTTGTCAGACCTTGTTTGATGGCAAAGGGATGGTGAGTACCCTTTTCTTACTGTGAGCGTAATATATTTCTGATATCATTTTTTTAATATGTGAGCAAACTTCTAACTTTTCTTTAGTTTAGTGTCATATGCGTATTCATCGGTTAACTTTTTATTGCAAGAGTTTGTACTGTAGGCTTGTGAAGCCTCTGACGAATGCAAAGATTTATTTTGCAATTTAATGAAGATCCATGTCCAGTTGTAACGAAAACACTAGAATTGTATTAAAAGTACATACACATTTTTATTTTATGTACAATATAATAATTCCTATTATAGGAAAGTGTTGCTATTGCCAGCCTGGGCAAGCCCATTGAAGGTCCTAAGTTTGAAAGCGAAGGTCATCTGCTCCTGGAATATGTTAATGGATCAAAATGTAAAGAAAACACGACTCTGCAGTATTCTACGCGGATTCATTTTCAATGCACAAAAGGAAAACTGTCGAGCACCCCGAGGTTAGCCTTTACTTTATTTCCTCCATTCTGTGAAATTTTGAAATATTTTTTTGCCTCATTCTATGATTCGAGTATGAATTTCTCATTCATTTTTTTTCCTGGTTACATATACATCACAGATTTCTAGAAATTGTCAACTGTGTCGTTTCCTTCATTTGGGAAACCGAGGCTGCATGTGCGATTTCTAAAACTGAAGACAGCGCTGAAAAGAACTGTGAAGTGATGGACCCTAATTCTAAATTCATTTTCAACCTCATGCCTCTGCAAGAGAATTCAAACAATCCTTACCTTGTCAGGGGAACAGATAATTTTGAATATGAGGTAAATTTAACAAGTAGTTTTGTTTTTTATTCACATCTCTGCAAATGTTCATTCTTTAATATACACTTTCTCATGTCAAGTTCAACATATGCGGCGAAGTGAACGAATGCGGAAAAGGCTTTGGCGGATGCAGAAAAGCTGTTTCAAATTCCAACATCGATCACAAAGTCCACAATAACTCACAACCGATGTACTCTGATGATGGTGTCCTTACTTTGTATTATGCATCTAACAGGTAGAGGTTCTCTTTGGAATTGCATATTGCAATTGTGGATATTAACTGTTCAATACTTAATATTTATCCATGGAATCTATGAAATACATTACTTAACATAGTTAGGTTATTTAATACTTGTCTTACTTACTAACTTGAAAATGAAATTTAATATAATTTTATATTGAGGAAATCTATTTTACAGAGATGACAACGGCAATCAATATCAGTTTGTAATATCATTCATTTGCAACCGCAACATTTCGTCAGAAAAGCCTTCCTTTTCAAAAGTAGATGGTTACAACATGCACTTAGATTTCCCAACCCATCTTGCTTGCCAGCCCCAAGCAGTCGACTGTTTAATCACTGGTATGAGATTGTATTTTGATCCATTGTATTTCTGGAAGCACTTGCAATACTCAGAAATCTACTTAGTTGTAATTAGTATAATACCTTATCTATTATCTTTCTACCAGATGACTTCGGCAATCAATACGATCTTACCCCTCTATCAAAGTCATCCAATGTCGTTAGTTCTCCCGACCGCACAAAGCGTTTCTACTTGAGGGTTTGTCAGCCTTTGAATCCTACTGCTAATTGTCCAGGTAGGCATTAGATTAAGAGTCATGTAATAGTGGGGTACAGTATTTCCCTTATATATAAAAGTATATCATATGAAATATAATTATTAGTATTGCCTCGTCTACCCGATTCAAAATACAGCAATCAAGTTGTTTTTTTAACTTTTTATGAAATAATACTCTTCCATACAGATATATTTTCTCCCTTGTTTCAAGTTTAGCAGTAAGATGTTGATACAATCTATCCTTTTTGTTAATAAGTTGGACCAATTGGAGCATGCATGGTCGATCCCTCCAATGAGGCAAAGAGTTACAGTATCGGTATCGTTCAATCTAATCCTTCAGCCGTAAGCCAAGTAGGACAGAGTCCCGGCCTGCTCGATTCATCCACAGTTTCAATAACTTATCATAATGGTGACAGGTGCGAGTCTGATCACAGCAGAAGATATTCAACTCGGTATTTGAATCATTTCACTAAAGATTAATTAAAAATTGATATATCCTATTTACCTGATGCAATATTCTTAGAATTCTCTTTTTCTGCTCAACTGAGGAAGGACAACCACCTACATATTATAGTGGCAACCCAGACTCCTGTGAATTTGTATTCATGTGGCGTACTCCCTTTGCATGCAAAATCAAGAAAGACATTTCTACAGACCAATCCTGCTCCGTTACCGAATCCTTCTACCAGATGACTTTTGACTTGTCACCTTTGAAACAAAGTAAAGATTACCATGTGCCTACAAGTAAGTGAATGTTTGAAAGTCATGAATTATATTTTCTATGATTATACGAATGTGATTATTTTATATGTGTATAATATGAGCCCATTTCTTAAATGTTTTCGAATTTACAATTGCAAACTAATCTTTTACCGTTATCTAGATGAAGAATGGGAATATGATCTCAACATTTGTCAGAAACTCCAACATTCTCAAGGAACATGTAGTGAGAGTGCTGCATGCCAAGTATGTATTGCATAATGCGTATCACTTTAAATGCATTCCTACCTTATCTTCTATTGGTGTTTGACATGGACACAGAAGTCACAGTGTGCTTCATAATCTATGAACAAGTTTGCAATGATTTTCCTGTAAAAAAAATTCAAAATACATAGAAAACAATAAAATGGACTTCCGTGAAATTGATCTATGTTCTTTCCGACTACCCTTACACAAGTTAAGAAAGTTCCCATTATTTTTGTATACTTTTTTGTATGCTACAATTCAGTGAGATGGATTTCATATATATTAAAATATATCGGATTCTAGTATTTGTATTAAATACAGATATATTTGATATGAAGTTTCAGTGCTCATGTTTGTTTAAATCAAGGTTCGAAAAAATAAATCCCCTCTGACAGACAGTGACATACATGATGCAGGCAAGCCCAATTCAACGCTTGTATATGAAGATGGAGTCGTTTCTTTAACATACTTGCATGGTAAGTTTATTTTATTACAGCTAAGGTTGTCAGCGGGTACATATGTACCTGATCACCATTGCTCTACCCCGCAGCCATTTTTTCTAATGCATGATAATGTTAGTTGGTATAACACAAGATAGTGACTCCTCATATACTGGTATATAATGTCAGAAATTGACATCCCAAATGTGTTGTTCTTCAAGTAGTTTATGTTCTTTTCATCATTTTATCTTCAGGCCAAAAATGCCATGACGATCAATACGAACGTTCGACTACTATTCGATTCACTTGCCATCACGGCGACATTTCCAGCGAAACCAAACCCACCTTCATAAATGAAGAAAGTGATTGCACATATTTATTTGACTGGCCGACTCCTCACGTCTGTCCACCAATCAAAATTATTGGGTGCACTGCAAGGTACATATTCTAATATTTATACCTAATCCCTGTATTCATTTTACTATAATTTCTAGAAAACTAAAAGCAAAATGAAAGAAATCCTTTTTCCATATGCCAGCATTTGAAAAAAAAAATTTCATCAATATAACTATAACAAAAAATAAGTATATTGAATGTTTGGAAGTACATAGGGGTAATAAAGTTCTATTTCCAAATCCTGAATACTCAGCCTCCCTGGAGAAAACTTTGACTTGTCTGCCCTCTCGCTCGACCACACGAACATCCATGCGGCTACTCTGGGTGATACCGGGGACAAATCCTACTACTTAAACGTCTGCCGGTCTCTGCTCCATCAGAAGGGTGTTTTGTGTCCACCAAATTCTGCTGCCTGCGTGAAAATTGGAAAAGATAAGTTAGTGTTTATTGTATTCCAAACTCATTCCAAATCTTTTCATCACTTTGTTGTTTCGTTTCAAAGATGATTCAATTTGGTATATTTACTTAGGTATCTCAACCTTGGTCAAGTGGAATCAAGCCCTCAAATAACCTCTGAGGGTGACTTGAAGTTGTATTATACAGACGGAGAGAAATGCAAGGATGGAAATTACTCAACTACAATTACTTTCAAGTAGTGTTCATTCAATTACATTTGTGTATCTTTATAATTTGTGATTTGCATCTGTGATTTGTATTGTTTCTAGATGTGTGAATTGTTGCTTTATCATAATTCTCCAATACCCGGCCGAGTTGAAAATTGCCTAAATTCCCAGTATATCAAGGCATCAATAATATTTTTCTGCAGATGCAACCCCAATCAAGCTGTTCTCACCACCCCTGTTGTCACTGCGACGGAAGAAAACTGTCACGTTGAAATACTCTGGACCACAAAAGCAGCATGTCCAGTCGGAACGTCGAAGGCTTCAACGTTTGAGGCATGCGTTGCACAAAATCCCTTAACTCGTAATATTTTGTTCTGGTTCTTGATATTTTTGACAGAGTATATTAGATTTTATATATATTATTTCAGAAGAATCAATACCATTCTATCATTCCTAGACAATGTTTTCAATTTGACAAGCTTGGCAGCGGAGACATACTACGAGGTACAGTCAGAAACCGGAGAAGTTTTCAAAATCAATGTGTGCGACACTGTCATAGACACCAAATGTCCCGTCAATACATGTAATTATTTTATATTGTGGTTTCATCTGAATACATTATTGATTAGCTCATTTTTCCCCCCTTGAAGCTTGTGTAGAGTTGGATTATCCTGTATTAGTAAGCTATCGTTGTGATATTATATTCCTCTGATCACACTTTCATCTTCTCAGCTGTCTGCATGTTATCAAACAACGTGGCAATGTCTGTTGGAAGCATGTCTAAAAACCTGATCTACAATAATGGAGCTCTATCACTGACATACAATAACGGTGCCAAATGTGCGGCTAATTCTAGGTAAAAGATTATTCCAACTATTTGCATTGAGTTTACTAGATTTTTGTGAATGAATATTATTTTATGGGTGTTTCTAGTGGAATTTTGCCTATTTGATCACAAATGTTAGGCAATATATTACGTCATTCGAATATTTCTAGAATGACCCACTCAACGGTATTGAGCTTCATTTGCCACCGATCCAATCACCCCCTGCTCACCCGTCCAACGAACGAAGCAACAAAACCTGTGTACATTGGCGAAGATAAAGAATCTTGCACTCATTATTTCTCCTGGCACACTTTCGAAGCTTGTGAAGTGCAAACTCCATGTGCCGTTGTTGATTCCACATCTGCTGGCAAGTTCAAAACAAATTTCCTATTCTTGAATTTAATTTTCATCTAATTTTATTCTACTTATGTCGTTGAGCAGTCCCTCGCATCATAGATTTGTCTGATCTGATCATCGAATCAGGACACACGGTGGCGATAACAGATGCAAGCGATCATTCCGATGAGGTTTATTTTCTCAACGTCTGTCACCCATTAGAACCGATCCATGGTTACTTTTGTCCGCCAGGGTCAGCAGCTTGTAAAAAAGCCAAAGGTCACAAGGCAGAGGTATACCGTGTACTAGATCTAGATTATCATAGCGCACTAGAAATTCACTTGGCATTGTTACCAGAATTCCTAACTTGTACTTACTAAATATATTATTTATTTATTTAATAAATACCTTGCTTTGTCTGTCTGTTATTGTTATTTATACAGCTGTATCCTGAATCAATTTTATTGAATGGATTCTACAGTATAAATATCTTGGGAGTGTTATTTTTCAGTATCTTTCTTTTTCAAAGTCCATTGGATATATGACCCATGAAGTCATGCCCAAGCTTGACCCGAACAAGAAAACCATAACCCTAACATACACAACCAACCAGATGTGTGATAAACCAGGTTCCACCGCAAACGTAACAACCAAGATTATTTTCACCTGTGTCCCAGGGCAAGGAAAGGTAATTTAGAATGATATACTAAATATGTATGTTGCTGTGATATAAAATGTTTTTCTTCACCCAAATTGGATTTTCATTATGTAAATATATAAAAATTTAAATTTATTGCTTCCAGGGCACACCTCACATGACAACCGTTACTGACGACTGTACGTACTTATTCGAATGGGCGAATGATGTCATATGTGACAAGTCGGTCTCTACCGGTACCAGCACAGCACAAACATGTTCGTTCGCAGATAAAAATAAGGGAACTGTGTATGATTTGACCAAGTTGGAGCCATTGAACGTATATCTTTCATTATAATCCATTCAGAATATATTCCTAATAATTCCTGTTATTCATACATTATTGATATTTTTAGTTACGTCATGGCTCTGAGAGATTTGATCTATCCATTTGCGGATCTCTTGGCTCCAGTGGTGTCTGCGCTGACGCCTCTGCTTGCCTTACAAAAGAAGACGGCACCTCCATTTCCATTGGAAAGACTCGGACCTTTTCCGAAGGCCCCACAGATAACGTTGCTATGCAAGCTGTTTATGTTGGTGCTGACTGTCCCAAAGGTAGTAGATTACACTTCAAATACATGTTTACTGCACCCCTACTATGTATTAATAAAAGGAGATAATAAAAATAGAACAAGAATAGCTGTAGGACTAGCTATATATGTGAATTGTGAATTGGTTCATAATTTTATGTTTTATCCATTATATAAAAACAATTCTTTGTTACACAAGGATGAACTATTTTTCAGGTTCTGGAAAGTATACAACAACTGTTATGTTCATCTGTTCACAAAATGCAGACACTCATTTTAATTCACCAACAGTCATTACAGATGCTCAAAATCAATGCAATTACATTTTCTATTGGCCAACGCATCATGTATGTCCTCCTCTACAAGAAAGGTTAGTTTTCATTGGAATTTTTTGTTGGAATAGTTGATCCGTTACCAAATATAGCTTGGCGTTTTAATGCCACATCTTTTTTCATTTGGAAAGGTGCACTGCAGCTGACCCTTCAACTGACAAAACATACGATCTTTCTCTTTTGTCTTCCATTTCTCACTCTCACAAGTTGTCAAATTCGAATCGAGATAAGTGAGTTATAGAGTAAAAATCCTGCTCATAAATCACAGAGTGATGTTAAATTACAGTTGAAAATAAATTCTCTAATCTTCCAGTTACCTGTATGTACAATTTTATTAGGAAATTTCCAATATATTTGCATATTGTTATCATATCACTATAGATTTGTGCTCAACATATGCCGCCCGGTCCACAGTCTGTCCCAGTTGAATGGGTGCCCAGAAGATGCCGCCGTATGTGTGCTAAAATCAGGGGAAAACAAGGTCATTAATAGTTTGTTTTTTCAAGTTTTCTTTTGTCTTCTCGTAAACTCACAAATCTTCTTTAGTATCGTAGTGTCGGTGCTCTAAAATCGCAAAGGATTGTTGTCAACTCCGATAAAGATATCGAAGTTCGCTATACTGGAGGTGATTCGGCCTTATGTGAAAATCGATTTGCTACCACCATAATAACATTCACTTGTGGAAAAAATGTGCAAACAGCACCAGAATTTGACAGGTGTGATATTCCTTTTTACATTGTATTAACTTGGCAATTATTTTTTGACTAGTTTAATTTTAATAGATGAAATCTTTCATTTTTATCCTTCAAGATTTGATCAAAACTACTGCATTTATTACATCACCTGGAAGTCTAGGATTGCTTGTGCCATAGAGGCTGACACAGTCTCACTTTCAGGCGATGGAAAAATAGTAGATCCTAAGTCAGGCCTGATGATTGACCTTTCATCTTTGCTGGCAAAAAGGTATAATGATATTTTTTTGCCTTACATATTGTTTTTATTACTGTATTGACATGAGTATCTGACCAATGTATAAAAAAACGATATGATTCTTCACAATAGTTGGATTGCCACCGGTGATATAAGGAACAGCGACACTGGTGTGAAAACCTACAACTACATAGTGAGTCTTCGTGGTAACCCTGACCTATCTTCATCTGCAGTCGAAAATCATAATTGTGACTCCAATACAGCTGTATGTCAGTATTCTGGAACCTTTAAAGGTTCTGCGGCTTTCGAACGGGTCGTCGGTGAGAAAGACCATGCAAAATATATTATGTCTGGTAAGATTGCTAAGACATGTAAAGTAGTTTTAGATAAAAGCAGCTACCGATCTTGTGATAGTGTAATAGAACATTTTTTGCAGATGATGCTCTGGAAATAACTCTAGATTCAACTAATGGGTGTGGTAAAGATAGCAGCAAACACAGTCACTCGCTGATATCGCTACGGTGTGCACATTACAGGTAAGAGAAATGATGCAATTTTATGATATAAAAAACCTCTACTTATAATAATTAATTACTAGGTAACTATCATACCCATACCATCAGATATCATAGCGTACGAGAGAGAACAAGCCTGTGCCAGTCAAGATTCATGGCATTTTCTCAAAAATTTGGTTCCTGTTCTATCCAAGCTCCTTATTTTATAGATGAATCTGCTCCGTCCTATTAATATTTCAATTTGATAATATCACACACTACATAGAAGAATATTTTAACTATGTCTTTAAAATCTTTGCCCCTAAGATGTATCTTACTTAACTAGGATATATCAGTTTGATATTAGTTAGAGAATGGTGGTAAGTTCTGTTTATCAAATGAATATATTTTTACAGCGGTTATGGATCTCCACGGTTTGTGTACGAAACCAATGAATGTGGATATTTTTTTCAATGGTACTCGAATGTTACTTGTGTTGCATTAAAAATGTAAGTTGCTCTATATGCTTCGAATATTGCCATTGATCTCTAGATGTTTGAGATTTATAATATTCAGACTTTAACACTAACATATTCATTAAACATTGATATATATTTTTTACAGGCCATCTGAAAATAGTGCTGTGAGTCAAGACGGCTCGTCATCCGGTCCAGATAGCATAGTCCCTGATTCCAGCAGTCACGGCCGTGCCGTTACAACAGCTGTGATTGTCTTTTGCAGTGTTGCTATGCTCTGTATTTTGGTTATCGTTTTCCACAAGCAGGAAAGAAGAACGGCATTTTCTTCTTCCTGCAAAAGATGCTACTGGACATGCTGCGGACATATGCCGGGATCTCGATACAGATATTCAAGGGTATATCGTGTTGAATGATTTTGTTTCATTTTTGTTGTATTTGGTGATTATTTACGAACCGATTACTAACACCAGTGGGATGATGCTACTGCGACTTAGTCAATATAGACCAATCCTTAGTTTTCATCATTTTTTTTATACGGAAGGTTGGTGATGAAGAAGGTGGAACTTCTCTTATTGAGGAAAACCCCAGAGAGAATTCATCGTTGCTGCAGAGATCCAAAGAAAATGGGACTTCAAAAGGTACTATGTTAAATATCATGGGCATTCATTATGGTTTAGATGGTTATACTGTCTCTTGTTTGAAAATTAGATCAAGTTTCAGTCAGACCAATAGGTGGCATTATTGATATCAGTGGTGAAGAAGACAATGACCAAGACATCTTCGGTTTGCCTGAAGTAAAAATTAAAAATACGAGTAACAAACCCCAGAAATCTGTACGGTCTTCAGGAGATGGGATACCATCACATAAAAAAGCAAAAAAGACTACCAACCCATTCGAGGATGAGGATGACTTACTTGACTTTGTTCCGCGGTCAAAGGGAAAGGGTCAAAGGTCGCAAAACAACGGAAAATTGCAAAAAATGAAGAGATCTAAAAACGTGCCCAAAGTAGAGACATATCACGATGATGATGATGAAGACTTATTGGAAGGATGATCAAAGGCTTAGTTTCTTCAATGTATATTTGTGAGAGGTCATCTAATCATAAAATTCCTGTTTTTTGACACATCTAGGTTCAGTGAATCGCTATATATGCTGGAAGGATTGAAAAATTTATAAGTTTGAATTACGATATACAAGAATTGTTTGATTTTTCCTCACTGATATAGAAAATCCCATTCCTAGGTGGAGGTTTACACAGACAAACGATATTTAACTCAGTATTAAAGCATTTCTTGGATTTCCTTAACTTTGATTACCTGTTTCTTGAAATAAGCCCATTAACACCCCAATGAAATGCATTTCTAGTCATTCGTAATTGTAAAGTCGTAATTGATGCACCTGAAACCCTCCTTATATTCAGGACTAATTAATTCATCTCTCGTCACAATATTTTTTATTAAATCCTGGTATAATCCTATGTTCTTATTTGCATCCATAGGTAGTAGTCATATGTACCATGAACTGTGTAATATCTATTTGATCATATTGGATCTGTTTTCGTGCAAATGTGGGTAGACTGATTGTTTTACTGTTTATACAAAGCATAAAAATGCTGCTAGTTCAAAAATTTGGTCGGAATTATATACCAGAATAATTACTACAGTACTTGTTCCTTGTCGGAAATGAAATATGGATATTTTTCTATGTTTGGGCTACTGGTATATACAGTAGTGTTTAAAGTTTTGAATAAGGAAGGCCTTATTATCTCTGATGACATTTCTGTTTCCTGTCTACCTGCTACATCATAGACAAGATCTTACAAGTTTTCTATGCAATCATATGTATAGAAAACGCATTCAAGATTTCAACTGATATTTTTCCATTGAACATTCTAGTGAAGATGTTTAATACTACTGTACATGGTTTGTTTGCTTAATGATACATTATGTGATGAATTTGACAGATATTTCACACCGTTACGTCCTGTGCAATTTCTACTTTCTTCCTGTGAACTATATATATGAATAAATGATGATTAGATGTTGTGTTTAAAGTTTTCCTTTTTTAGCGGTAGCATGAAATGTGGAATGAGATAAGCTATACTGGTCAAGGCTAGAGGAGATGATGCCTCCGCCATTAGTGAACTACACTTTTCCCAAACAGCTAAAATAAAATAAATGTGACCGGTAGATGGTGTTGGCCATTTACTGTTCTCCAAAGGGCTAAAATGAAAATAAATGTGACCGTTAGATGGTGGTAGCGAGCAAATCTGTAGGAATTGATTGCTTCTTGCACGTATTATCTGGTTTGTGTTGATGATCTGTCTTCAAACTAACCACATAATGTTTTTTATGCGATAATACCGTGTTATTCTTATATAGCCTTACTATAAGGAAACGGTTCGTTCGTTCGGTAGTTAATTATGTCCGGTTATAACACCAAGAGCGGTCGCCGTGGACGGGGAATTAAGCGAGACGCTTCTCAGATGTTTAAAGGTAGGTCAACCTTGAATATCTATTTGTTAGCTTTCACGCTCGAGATTAACTATTGCGATCTCTTAATATGCAATATGGAATTTTCCTAAGATGGCCTGAACTGGGACAAGTATCTTCAACTGTGCAATTTGCCTGCTGCGCCAGATAGATTTTTCACTCAGGCACCAGACGTCACTTTGATTAATAAATTTTCAGTGAATCAAAAACTGGAGGCACAGGATCCTCGAAATCCAACATCAATATGTTTGGCCACTGTGATATTGCTCCAGGTGAACTTAAAAGTTTTGTTGTATCATTTCAATGATAGACCATTTTTTCTCAGCCAAAATTATTCCCTCCTCATGCTTGGGTTATGGATTTGGATTAACCTCACCGTAATGCCTTCATTATGATCCCTTTTCATAGGGCCCACGAATCTTGCTAAGACTAGATGGAAGCGACAAATGTAACGATTTTTGGCGACTAGTTAACTCCAGAGACATCTATCCTCTTGGTACTCATGAGTCGAAGCTGATTCTCTTGCAACCTCCTCTTGGATATACTAAGAATGTATCAACATGGGCATCCTTTTTAGCCAAGAACAGAATTAAGGCAGAGAGGGCATCAGAAGAATGTTTCGTTAAGGTGTGCTCATCTTTATTCACTCTAGAGAATTTTTCATTGTCCCTAATTTAATTATTCTTCGGGTACATGAAGGAGCCTGAACCTGTTGATAGAAATCTGTTCGAGATAGGAATGAAATTGGAGGCTGTCGATAAGAAGAATCCAGATTTGATATGTCCTGCGACAATCGGTGACATTAAAAATGATCAGGTAATCCCATAGTAGTCATTGGCAGACAATAAATATTTTTCATTTGGATCATTTCCTTTTTCAAACAAAGCATAAATTCGTGATCGCCCTGATACTTGATCGGCCCTTCTCTTTTTGAATTCAAATTTAGATTTTCATATCGTTTGATGGATGGCGTGGGGCCATTGATTATTGGTGTCACTACACCTCTCGAGATATATTTCCTGTCGGATGGTGCGAGGCAAACGATCACCCTCTGTCTAGTCCCGGGACAAAGGGGGACAACCCTGCCGTAGTAGAACGTCTCAAGATCATTGCGGAGGAATCAAAAAGACAGACAAGAAGCGGAGCGAGCAACCAATCTGAACTTGAGAAACCTCTTTCAAATAAAGGTAACTAGGTTTTTTTAGAAATTTATATATATCTTAACTTGTTAACTGATAGGACCATTACTACAGCTAAAACCAATGAACACTCGGCAGCAGTCACTGGTCCTCGCATCCGAGCTAAAGCAAGGTCTTCACGATCACTGACTCCAGTTCCTAGGAAGGTGATGATTGCATTTGAGTGATAGTTGTGGAAAGAATTCTATATATGTCTAACTACTTATACTAGGCCTCCCACCTGGAATTTATGTAAATGATGAAAAGATTTTTGTAGATTTATTTTAATGGTTGCTAACTCACAAAGTGTATTTCAAGCAAATGCCAATCTAAAGTATTCAAGTCGCGGTCTTAGATATAGTTTTTCAAAAATAAATGGTACTCGAGCAATCATTCATTTTATATTTGTGATTTAATTCGTTAATAAGACAGTATTGGAATTAAAATTGGATCAATAATGCAGTTGAATATGTTCTGATGTGGTTCATTGTGATGATCATGATTTTCTATATTCCTGTAGCATAACCCCACTGAGAAACCCAGTGAAGAATCCACTGACCGATCAGTTTCACCCAAAAGAACAAAAGCGCCTTCTCCCACCGCTACCGAATCATCCGCAGATGAAGACACTTGTGACTCTTCTCCTTCCTCTTCCCAGCAGTCGTCAGATTCCTATTCTTCTGAAGACGACGATAAGGATGCAACAGGTGACCTGAGACATAATGAAATTTTCAGCAAAGAAAATAATGGGGAGAGCATTGAGAAAAGAACTGGTGAGTTACTTAAATATATGCATTATGATCAGGGGACAGAGTAGGTGGGTGTGGACATCATGGACTGTGTGGTGTGTCAGTAAAATGATATCAGGAATCGAAAAAATTAAAAAGTTTTCGAATTCATTTTCTATTTTTTGAAGAGGACGAAAGCCTTCCCGAGACCGATAAAAGTGTCACTGCAGACCTAGAAGACCTGGGGGACATGATGAAGTGCGATGTGAGTTCATTATTCAGGGTAAAGTATTAGTTCTATTTATATTGAAATCTTTGTTGTCCATAGCAGTATGAGAAAAGACGGAAAAGTGATAAAAAATCACGGAAAAAGAAGAAGAAAGAGAGAAAAAAATTGAAGAAGTTTTCCAAACATAGCAACCTCGTATCTCCGAACATTATTCATTCGAAAAGGAAGCGTTTCGCCTCGATGGGAGATGAAGAGCGAAGTGTTGTAAGTAATTAGCGCAATATACTGAAAACTATATAATATACCACTCAGTCAGGCATAAAAAAACCAGGGAGGAAATTTGCATTTGTCACTTCAATCCAATCTTTTCAATAATCCAACAACTTTCCATTAAATGGTTCAGACTGTTTGGATTAAGGAGTTACTGTGTTTTATTATATCTCGATTAGAATATGGATTGATAATTTTTGTGTATTTGAATGATATTATTGTTCCACAGAGCAAACTTAAAAAAAGAAAAAAACGAAAACACAAGCATTCCACATCATCCCTTTATGATTCACCTAGCAAAAGAATGCATGGTTTTGGTCCGCCAGGTTGGTTTTTATTCATTGGAGAAATTTAAGACTAGTCCTGCCTAGTAATAAGATCAGTTTTTTAATTGCCCTGCTGCAGATTCACTTATTCCCTCGCAGCATCATTAATTTGTTTTTTTAATCGCACCTTTGCACAGACAGATCTGTTTATTATTGAGTTCATAGAAGCTTAGCATAATTTGTGAGTCTACTGAGCTAGGTTCTTATACTTTTAGCTGAATCAATCTTGAATCATTTACTTTCAGCAACCAGTTTCACACCGAGCAAAACAAGTCTTTCGTCTTCCTCTGTACAATCTCCTTCATTTCTTGATAACGCAGCTCCTTCATCCTTGTTTGGTCTAAACAGGTAATTATTCATTGGAGCCATTTTTTTTTTGTTACTATCTCATTAGTAATTTTTCATTTCACCAGGGAGGACATTGTTAAGGAAGCCACCAAAGGTTGGCCTTCGGGGTTCCTAGTCGGCGGGCCCGGTAAGGTCGTGACATCCGACAACAAACTTGCCAGATTCGGGAGCGTCTCTGCCACCACTACTGGATGTCAAACTTTGTCAGAAAGTGAAACGGCGATAAAACCACAAGTGGAAAGTATGAGTGTGTCATGGTTGCACCGTTTAATGTATATTTTTAAGCATTTTTAGGTTAATTTGTGATTGAGCTATCTGAAGTAAGACATTTGGGGGTATGTGAAATACAAGGCTAGAGCTAGTTATATAATTCTGAAATCTTCCGATTCAAATTAAAGAAATTGTTATTTTAATTTAATTTTAGGGGTAATTGCTTAACCACCCAGTATGTATGTTTTGTAATATTTTTCTTTTTCCGCAGACGTTGTGCAAGGCCATGTGACAACAACCACAGATATTGAAGAAAATGATGAAGAAAACGCAAGCAAAGAATGTGAAAAATCAGTCACTATGATTGATACAGATTCAGAAGGTCGGAATAAATAATAATAGTGAGTAGTAAAGTATGTTACAAAAATCGTTTTTTCTTAGGTGAAGACAATCTTGCTCAATCCAACAAAAACAATGCAGAAGTGATAAAAACTATATCTTCGCAAAGTAAGTAGCAGTAGTAACATCACTTCTTTGTTGTTGCTGTTTTAAGAATTCTTTTCAATACCGTATTTCTTGGAATATAAGAGTTGTCTTATAATTGACATTCAAGTGTGTCTTCTAATTATTTCAACAGATGCTGAGGGACATTTAAGCACAAAGCCTGTGTGGCACTTGTGTTGTTTTTCTTGAATTTGCTCTCCCTCTCGTCATAAGCTAATAATCTCACTGTAGACTTCAAATAATCATTCATTCTTTCGCTTTCGCACTATTCCCTTTTTTGCTGTAGTGCAAAAGTGCAGTTAGTATATCATGATTGTTCGATCTTCTGAAAAAGTAGGTGAGGCAGCCGTAGTGTCAACGAGACTCAATATGTTATTCAATGATTTCTTCGACCTAATAATCACTTTAAGGTTACAATGAATATCCGATCGAATTGTAGTGCACAGCTCAAATACTGTATATATATATATATATTATTTCAATTTGTGGGTTCATGCTGAACATTTCTGTCAATTCCTGATCCCAGAATAAAACAAAAATCCTTTTATCATAATATCACAAAAAATGAATTGATTTTTCCAGCTGTATCATCGACCACAAGTCCTGCGCAATCAACGCCTCCTTCTCTTGAGAATGTAAACCATAACATCACTCAAGAAGAGCCCGCATCATCCATGCTAATGATGGAATTACAAGAGACGAAAGTTGAGAAAAAGCGTTCAAGAAATCCCCAACGATGGTCTGTTCGAGACGTCATAAATTATGTGAGCGAAAATGAGCCAGCACTCACTCAACACACTGCTTTATTTCTCTTTCATGTAAGTAATTTGATTATTTATTTTTAGGCAGTTCACTTTGAATACATATATTTTATACTCCACCATATACTTATCATCATATCATACAGCAGCTTATCAGGTGAGAAAGCCAAGCAATATCCAATGAAATCCTACTTTGGACCCCTAGCGGCAAAATGTCAATCCTGAATTGATTAAAAGCAGGCTTACCTAATTTACTGGGAAAGGGCTTCCCGTTTTTATTATTTTTTCATGTAATAATAGGGTAACAAAGGCAGATAACTACATGAATTTTATGTTAAAATACTCTCCAGTGGCATTTAATCCAAAATATTCCCTTTTAGGAAATCGATGGCCAAGCTCTGCTATTGTTGAATAGTGCCATTGCTGTAAAATACATGAATATGAAATTGGGTCCTGCACTCAAGCTTGCCAATTTAGTCGAAAAACTAAAACAGCTCGTGCCTCCGCCCCACTCTTCCTTGTGAAAGGACCGATGTACCTTCCGAACAAGTTGAATCTGGGTTTTATTTAGCTTTTTTGGCCATTTTTTTGTCTTCAACTCATAAGAATCATATGTATCTCTTGTTTAAGGTGTGCCATTGCTGAGAGTTTTGACTAGCTGATTTCAAAATAGCGTTTCTACTTAAAGAATAACCTAATTTTTGATGAATATTATTTATCGTTTTCTTTTCTAATCTTTCCGACTCAACAGTAATCATGATTTTGTTTTCGCTGCTATTTTTGATAAACTATATGAAATCTTAATGACACAAGTCTTGATACGGTTGTTATCAGCCACTCTAAAATTGAATACTATCATCCAAACTTTGTATTCTCAAAGAGATTTAATGTAAATAGAGAATTTGGAGAATACAAATCAGCACTCCAAGTAAATAGGTATTTTTTTAATTAAATGCATCAGGTCATATATATATATAGGTTATATATACCAGATCAATAAACAATCTCTTTACTAATCCCAGCGCATTGCTGGGAAGTAATGAGACGCCAACAGTCGTTAAATATTCATTATTTTATGTAATAGTTTTCACAGTTCATTTTTGGTGATTTACAGGATTGAAGCACTCCTCTGGGTTCAGACTTGAGCCCATGAGCTACAGTCTCTGTATTATTTGATACTTAAATTGGATTGTGGAGCAGAATACTTTATAAACTTCGTAAATCGACGAAGTGGTGTATTCTTGTCAGCTTCCAATATTTATAATAATTGGTTTACTAGAACAGTATTACATCAGGTAAAACGTTAATTGCACTACAATGTTTTTAACGAAAAAAATAAAAAATCATAACTGTCATGATTTAAAATAAACATGAATAAGAACACATGCTGTCTGTACATTCCTTTCGCTCTGGTGAAACCAGAATCCGAAAAATGAATCACCTGATGTATAAAGGTTCTTCCTCATTATCTGATGTCTCTGTGTTGTTCAAAACTACACGGTAGTGCCTGGAGGACTTTTTCACAATCCAGCCGGACATAAAAAGCCTTTCTATTTCTTCCAGAGGCTTCCCTTTTGTTTCAGGCAGTAGCAGAAAAATGAACACCAGCCCTGCTAGTGCAAAACTGGCATACAAGAGGAATGCCCCTTGGTATGTTAAAAAATCTGAAATATGAAGGAAAGTCAGTGATATCAACATGTTAAAAATCCAGTTTGTGCCAGTGCTCATTGCATTCCCAGCACTTCTAGCCCACTGCGGGTAGATCTCTGAATTAACTGTCCATGGAATTGGACCAAGGCCTGGCGAGAAGCTCAAGAGATAGAAAACCATGCCTAGCAAAGCCATCCAGGAATATTTAGTCGGACAGTAGTTTTCGGCAAAAAACGGTCCGTACTCTAAATCTAAACTGTTATTGGAGCAGCGGCCTATTGATGAGTGCTGCCATTGGTCTTTGTTGGCCGGCACGCAAGTTGAATCGGTCACACCGCTGCTGTTTTTGAACTGCATGTAACAGAAGCCACAGTTTACGTCAAGCATACAAGTTTCGCATGTTGCGTGCCTGTAGCATTCGAAATTATCTTCAGATATTACAGTGGAATTTAATGTCACTGATGGTGAGTGGATTGCAGGAAGCAAGAATGCCAGCGACATGAACAAAAGGGACAGGGTCACTCCGGACATGCTGAATAAGGCCAGGCGCCTTCTGCCAAGTCTCTCGATCAACCACAACCCCAAAGCAGAGCCCAGGAAGTTTACTGAGGCCACAGCGGCAGCTAGCCATATAGCTGTGGTGTCGTCTTTCACCCCGGACATTTGTATGATGGTTGCTGAATAGTACATAATGGTGTTGATGCCTGCCAGCTGCTGAAACATTTGTAAACCACAGCCGACAACGAGGGCACGTCGAACGCTAACCTCAGAAAAAACTTGGCGAAACGGAACTGAATGTTGTTGCTCACTGTAAACTTGTTTCAAAGTCTCGATTTCTTGCTGAACTTTGCTCTCATTTTCCAATATTTTCTGAAGAACTTTGGCAGCACGGTTTACTTTTCCTTTCTGGATCAACCACCGAGGACTCTCTGGCAAGACAAGAAAGCCCAAAAATTGCACAATAGCCGGTATAGCAGCCAAACCTAACATGTAACGCCACCCGTTGACTTTGTCATTGCTGAATGCTCCGTCAATGCAGCTCGCTACCACCTGTCCACCTGTAACAAACAGAATGTTGACCGTGACGAGGTTACCACGGATTTGGGGTGGAGAACATTCCGCAATATACATTGGGATTGTCATGGAGGACAAACCAATGGCAGCACCGACAATGGCACGCCCTACAAGCAGCATGTATTTGTTCACTGCAAAAGCCAATACACCGGAACCTAAAGCAAACACGGCGCTAGAGAGCAATATGACTCCTTTTCTTCCAAGAATATTGTTAGCAGGACCGCCTAGCAGCGCGAACAACGCAGCAAAGCCGACAGTTATAGAAACGATGAGTTCTTGCCACCCATTGTCGAGAGCAAATTTTTCCTTCAAAATTATCATGGCACCGCTTACGACACCCGTGTCATAACCAAAAAGAAATCCACCGATGGCGGCGACCACTGTGAGCAAATAAACGTATCTTTTTCGACCGGCTGCGGTCGGATCCTCGATGTGCTGGATGATGTCTTTGATGCCATCTCTGGATTCCATCATGGTGCTACCACTGAAATATATGAAGATTATTAGGATACTATGGAGGAACATACGAAGTATATTGTGATGCGGGATTATATCTGATAATGCAAACTTGGATTTGTAATGGGAAAATTGAATCAGTTGTACCGAGCTTGTTTGACCTAGTATATACTTTAGGGATGTCAATGCATATCCCTGGCTCCCATTTCCACTACCTGTCTACATGAATTCTACACATCAAGTCAGAATAACGATAGTTGGTATACAATATTACAGTGACTCTTGCTATCTGTTGCATACAGCTAGCTTTTCTATAAGGTACAAGCGATATATTATTGGCAGTTCATAATGCTCTCCAGGTAGATGAAAGGCAGTTATAGTTCTTTCAGCGCCTGTGATAAATCCATATATTCTACCACTGAAATAACTGATGCTGATTACTACATAGTCAGTGTGTGAGAGAGTAAGCTGAAGAGCAATATGTGATATATTATATATGGTATGACATGATCTGGAATGGAATGCTACACAAGGATATAGATTTAAAAGGCCTATTATTTCCCAACAACTTTCTCCCTTAAAATTGTCCAGCAAGCAAAATTATCAAAATGAAATTACTATAAGCACCAGGCATCTACTATAAATTTGCATGCAAAGATTATACAGACCTCAAGCGTATGTTTTCCATCGAATTTGCACTATAATCACGGAGTAATGATTTTTTGTCCATATCTTGGAAAGTGGGCAAAATATTATTTGGAATCAGACATTTTACAATTCGATGGATTGAACCAATTTCACGCAGTTAGAAATAATGAATTTTTACCGTAGAAATTGCTCCCAGGTGAATTCAATCGTTTTTAATCCCAATTCCTGCCAAATTTATCATGACAAAACCGGAATCACTACCACAACAACAAATTGATTGACAGCTACCAGGTCACAACCCTTGAACTTTCGGGTGAGTTTCCATAATTATTTCAGCTATCTATGACTTGTTCATGAATCCCCGGATTATTTTTCTGCTTTAATATTATGTGCAACATAATAATATGTTATATTGAAGCCTCCGTATCATGTTATCTTCTATATTTTCCACTGAGAGTCATTTAGGTTTTCAGGTACAGTACAGTACAGTGGATTAGCGCGCAATATGATTGTGCACGGGAGTGCCTCTAGTGGTAATTTTTCATGGGCCTCATGCATACACATGACTGTGGTTTTTGGTATTTGTAGTTGGTAAGTGTAGTACAGTGTTTTTTTTTCGGAGAGGACTTGTCGATTCCTGCTCATGTTCATGGATTTCGGATACAAAGAACCGTCTCTGCTCTTCCAAGAGATACCACTGTACGGGCACTTATGCAGAAAAGGTCCAATACAGGAAATATACGTTCAAGAAGGTATGGTTGTTGTGAAATTACGTTTTGTTATGTCCATATAGATACATAGTTAATTTTCGTCATCATTATATGAACAGGCTACATATGATCTATGTTAATGAATGAATATAATTTATCTTAATCAAGACATGAAAATATAGGAAACAAAGTGATGGGTGAATGTTGGGCAAGTAATTGAGGAAGTAATTTCAGTTCTATTATGTGGCGGATGTTGTATTAGTGGTCAATGATATCTTTGGTATTACTGATAATAATGTTATCAGAGTATTTAGTCTTGTCTAATTCTGAGGCCATCAAGTCGAACATTACCTTCGTTACATTTATTTATAGGTGTCGATGCCATCGATGGAATTGAAAATGCTTCGTTCAGTGAAAGAGGTGGTGGAGTTTCTTTGGATCTTGGTGGAATAACACGGATGATTTGCTGGTAAGGATAATTTTGGTTCAATTAAATCCCTCGATGTGAAATTATATTCTCTATAAGAATTCTCATCCAATTCAACTGACATTCAGATCTATATACTTTCTTATCTTATATCCCTGCTATATTTTTCAGGCAAACGTCTGATAATGCTCTGGAACTCCACGAGTATTCTTTAGATGCCGACCTGCATTCCAATCATTTTTCGATCATCTTCGAAGACTCTAAAATACTGCCAGGTAATTTTGGTTACCATATACCATTACCACTGGTAATTTATAGAAAAAGGTTTAAGTCCTTCATCCTGGCAAAATTTGTTATCAGTGAAACGATACTTATTTGAACCAAGGTAAATTCTCTTTTTGCAGAGGTTCACATCACAGTTAAAAATCATCACCTCGTAATCGTATGCTGCACAATTCATGCAGCGCACTTCATTTCGCTCGATATATCTCAGCAAAACAGGACAATTAAGGTTTTTCGTTTAGATAAATAGTATGTTTCGTGTTGCCTTGTTTTATATCCAATATTGAAACAATATCTCTTTGTTTTACAGGATGTTAAAGCCGGCCAGTCTCACTCCTCCCTTCTAAAAAGTCTTCCACATTTCGATTTTGATAACCCCCAATATAACTATGCATTTGGTCATCAGGTATCAGGAATAGCCTGTGGGTTTACTGCCAAAACAATGCTACCAGGAAACGCAAACGTAGTCACTCCTTTGCTCGGTACTATTATCGCGATATCAACCGCTAGTGGCAATCTTGTCATTGTTAGGATGCCAGGAAAAGGTGATTGCTATTTTATCATTGAGGTAACATCTAAACAAATTGCCAGTATTTCCCTAACAGCCACGAACATTTTATTATTTAATATTATATTTCATTACTTTAAACTTTTATATTTTTACTAGTAGAGAAACCCCACCCTGTCCATGTACATCTTTGAAGAATTTAGTGTAAGGATTCAGTCGAAAATAGACTAGTGAAGTAATCTTTACCTGGTCGCTAGGGAGCGATAGAGCAGTCCCAGGGCGGGCCCAGGTATCTTTATTAAATGACCTGCAATAAAATTTATTTAAATACACTATAGGTTCTCCCAGTCATTTCATGATCAACCAGTCCTCTAGGATGTCCCGTTTGTGGTCTGGCATAAATCCTTGGGCTGAGAGTGGTGGCTCTGAAACAGTGGAGGATATGAAGATGCTTATGCTGTCTGACAATCCATGTGTAGTTGCCATTTGCATGGACAGGAGATTAAGGATATGGTCGTGCAGGGTAAACATTTCGTATTCAAGTGAATATGTAGATATACATTCTATATTTCCTATATTCAGTGCTTGCATCTTCTGTTTCGTTTAGACTCATGAACTCTTAGCTAGTGAAAATATAGCACAACATCTTCCTGTGGATAGCAAGACAGTGGAATCACAAGGTTGGTATCTTAAAGAAATACAAAATACTTGATAAACAATCGACTTTTTAAGCCTAAGAATATCCTTTTCAGCATTTGTCTATAAAATTCGGACATGCGGCGATGCTAATTTGGTCTCCATATACTTTGGGATGCTCGAAGAATGCCGTTTTTTGCAATTCAAGGTATTTCTTTTTAGAAGGAGAATTATCTCACTCTTAAGAACATAACTATTTAATTCTTTATTAATTCAGGTTCCAATTTGTTCAGGCCGTAATATCCTATTATTCCTATTCAGTAGAATCATCACTGGGAAAAAATAGATTTGTTTGAATGAAATAACTACTCTCCATACGCAGATACATTGCAAGAGCGACAACGGCATCAATCTGGAGTTCATTTCCTCCGTTGCGTCACCGCTGGCTTCTACAAACTTTCCTTCTCGTCATCTTGTGGATTATGTACTCACTGATAAAACTGTTTTGTTTGCTCTCTGGCACGATGTGGAGGATGTCGACTCCGTGACAGTATGTAACATCAACAATGCGAATTGGCACGAAGTTGCGACTTATCCTGCCCCGATGGCTGAGGTGTGTTTTTGTGTGATAATATTACCATAAGATTTTGTCATCTAGTATATATTAGCTTTATAGTTATAGTTGTTAATATCTTTGACGAGTACACCTCGGCAAAGTTTTTCAGCTTATAGCAACCAATAAATTCATTTCAAAATATCCAAACGAAAAAAAACACAATACAACCTTTTGTTACTACAAATGATATAGTCTGATTTTTAAAAAAATCTTATGTATATATAGATATAACAATATTGGTAAGCCAAGTCATAGACTAAACTTTATCCTCAGATTCCAGTACAACCTTATCAAGATATCAGAGAGGCCTACATGGACTACATATTCCATCCTGGACGCTTCAGTCCATTGGCCATCACCCGTGCACTGTCTATTCAGCGCAGATCATCTCCCACACCGTCAAGTAGCATGCAACAGCAAACCTTGAAACAAAGAGTGTCTTCCCACATACAGAACGAGGTTGAATTAGTGGATATTTAAATTAATTAGGGACTAGTATATTTCAATTTTTTCTTTTCAGACTCAAGCCCAGTTACCAGAGGAAGAAAGTAATGATGATTTTGCTGCCCTGCAAGAGACTGTGTGGAGTGACTTCTATCAAACCTGCATCCAGTATCAGCAGGTTGTGTCTCGATGCTTGGGTATGACTGTCCCGTTGTCTTCAAACGCCTCATCGGCGCAACAGATTGTTACTCTAGTAAAAAAGGTGATTTCAGTGAATTTATATATGTATGTAGGTACATCTTTGATTTCTCGCTTCTTCGTTGGAAGCTTAGGCTTGGGCAACGCCAAGTAAAAATTACTTAACTCTTCCCGTCATATTTGACCAGATGCTAACACTGAGTCCCTTAAAGTTCTACAAGTATATATATATAACTGTATAATGGTGAAAATATTAGTAAATGACAATACTAAATGAGGTAAGAATTGAAAAAACCCGGGATTGCAGAGGGGGGGTGTGACCTGGGACTATGAGAACCACTGGTCCAGACTAAAAGATACGCCAGACTATGTTTTGTCACAAAACGGATGGTGTTTTGTATTAGTATTTGTTTCACTTCTGTTTCTCAGCAATAACGGTCCCATTCTCTTACTTAAAGGGTCACTTTTCTGTTCTCACACCTGTTTCATCTCTTGAAGCTGTCTGCAGAGGAGCTGATCCTTCAATATTTGTTGGAATATTACCGGAAGAAGGTAAGTTTTATTATACTATTTGTCCCATTTGAAATATAATAACCATATTTCCTGTTATCAGCCTGCACAGATTTAAATCTCCGAGATCTCTCTCAACTTCTTGAATGTCTCGGCGTCTTTCACAGCCTTCTTGGGATAGAATTCTTAGAATCCATACAGCAAAGTCTCTCCCTTTCCGGTACTAGCCCAGCTGATGTTGTCGCAGGTGTATTGAACGATGTGTATGATATGATAAGGTATCGATTTAATAAATTGCTGGTTTAGTTTCATCCTGAATGTTACTTGATCCTGATATGGTATTTCTTTTAGGAAGCCCGAAGATATTATTGGACCTGAGGCCATGCTTAATGATATGTATGATGTATCGGCTGTGATTGAGTTGCTAATCATTATTCTTGAACCCACAGAATTTGGAGTTGATTTCGAAGGTAGATATTTAATGATCTTGTGTAGGAGAAATAAAAACTAACACAGAATAGAGATGGAACACGGAAATGCAGGTAAATCACTGCAGCTGGTGCATTAGTTAAATATAGAAGGCCTAAGAGCATCAAGATTATCCTATTTCCACATTCACATTCATAAATTTTTAGCAACCTCGATCTTCTCTCGATTCCGAATTGATGAGAAAAGTTACAAATTCAAAAAAATTTATTTTGGAACAATTGTATATTTTAAGCTCCCGATACGAAAAGCTGGCCAACGGGATCCATTGGAATTGAACTGCTTGCACGCTGTGTATTTCGACATATTGAGAATCGATTCCAGCTGACTATTCTCCTTTACATTCTGTCTTGTGTTCTTGAGAATGATAAGGTAAAAGACATGTTACAAAAAATTTCATGTTAGCATACTATCTAACAATGATTTAAACGTGACACGCAGGACCACAGAACGATTCTTTCATCAAGAGTGGGCACCTATGTCCAGGCATATCAAGCAGCATGTTGGCTTTCTACTGTAAAGAAGCAAAACATATCACAAACCACTCTGTAAGTTATTTGTAGCTTTCTGAATATTAGTACACCACTGCGTCTATTCATGAGTGAGTTCTACTTTTTCTTAATCGTTCGTATTCCACTTGTGATTAGGGAGAAGACAATGCAAAATTTATCTGTTTATGATACCACCGACAGCATCACTGGTGGTTCCCAGTCCCAGATGTCATCATATGGTAAATCAAGTGACATTACTCTGCTGGAATTTTTTATCACTGGCGAAGGCGGAAAACTGCTCAAAGCGTTTCTCAAAGCTGCAAGGAACCCGGAATTTCAGATCTCCCCGAACACTCCAGAATATTTGAGTCGACCCTATGACGGACACAGTCTTCACCCAAAGATTGTGCCTGCTGTGGTTAATTTCTTCGTATACCTAATGTAAGTATTTTTTATTGTACTAGTAAGCTTTTACATTAATTAATCTTTTTTTTCTCTCAATTGACTAACATGTTTATAAGATGGCCGCTTGGACCAACTCTTACATTTCCGGATTTCCTGCTGTGCCAAGGCCATCTTTCCGTTCTGCAGAGATATCTTCAGAGAGAACTCGGAGGGTGGTGCGACAGGTGCCCTGGCTCCCGGGCTTACATGTTGGCCCACTGTCATTTACATCATGGAAATTATGATAAGGTTCGTTTTTCTTTCCTTTGTGTTAATGTCCATCTATTCTTTAGTGGTTCGGCAGTCGATAGGAATTTCAGTAACTCTTGCATGTAGATATACTAACTCGTGTCAAGCGCCACTTAAAATATATATATAATGTAATGTCTTTTTAATGTTAATTCCTTAGGCCGTGCGATATTTTGTGACTGCTGCTCCAGCCATTAGCAAAGAAGAATATCTTAATAATAAACTTCTGCAAGAGGAGGAAGATGGTTCACCTTCAAAGATATTGGAAGTCATATATTACACAAAGGTGATGTTTTTTAAAACTATTACAATCATTCATTCCATTTGACTATCATTGGATTTGACCATGCAGGTTTTATAAATGATGCAATAAAACTTTAAGGTGCTGCCTATCTTTGAAAAGTTGGACTTACCGGAACAGGTCATAACTTTAGCGGAACATGCGGTTGAGGTGGCAAAAAATAACGAAAATGATCCGAATGTGGTAAATGCCTGTGAATTTAATCTTTTTTAAAAATAATTTACTTACTGGCATGATATTTGCCTATTCAAAGAATAGAATAATTCCTTGCAAATTTAACCTTTATATTTCTTCCCATCAGCCCATTCTCTGGTCGAGTATATTTCGCCAAAACAATTCTCTTCTTCGTCACTCTGCGGCTTTCAAAGCTATTCTCTCCAATCCCGATCCGGACCACCGCAAAGTATTAAAGGAATATACTTTTCTAGTACTTAATATAGCCTAATTTTTATATACTACTGATTATTTTCTCAAGGACTGCCTCAGAGCACTTGCTGTCTGCCTATGTGAATGCAAGCAGTATAAAACCCTTGTTGAATTTGAGTATGGTGAATTGGAAGACGATGTGAGTACTCCGGACTTACTGCATCAAGATGCTATATATTGACTCATATTTTTATTATCTTACTAATTGCTTTCAGCTTGTAAGTATTCTGGAACATCGAGCACGAGGCACTGACCTTGCGTTCTCCAACCACAAGTACTATGACATACTGTATGCTTTTCACATACACCGAGGCAGTTACAGGAGAGGTTATTTTGGTCTTTTTGTTCATGGTTTTAAGTTAAGCTAAAATCGATCACTACTGTGAACATGAAGGTTTTTTTATGCTGTAATATTAACATAGAATCTGATCAGCTAATAAGTACATTCCTAAATAAATAACCATTCTATGAAATATGATTACACAGCGGCTTCTTCCATGTACGAGCAAGGCTATCGGCTAGGTTGCGAGATGTCGCCCTCTGGACCAGCAGCTGTAAACAATGCTTCCATGCTCGAGCGACAAGCTGCCTGTTTCCTTGCTTGCATAAATTGCCTCTATCTTGTATCAGAAGATGACAGGTGGATCCTGCATCCAACAGCTGGACAAAATAACGATGGAGTACAACACCAGGTGATTACCATGTTAATGTAATACTGATTTATCATAGATAACTGATAACTGAATTGTTTGTCATATAGTTGGGTTGCAGATCACCGAAAAGACAGTATGATGGTGAGGAAGTCGAGCAGCAATCATGTAGGTTGATTTCATTGAAAATTGTGCCTTAAAATGATACACTATTTAGGTATCATGCTAAAGGCAGCATTTGGTGAGATATGAATGTAAGGTTTATGTATATAGCCATGTTTGAGGCTGGATATTAACAAGGGAATTTGTTGAATTATATTTCATTGTATCTTATGTACGATAATGTTCCCAGAATGTGCAAAGTGATAATTTATGCATTTATTCATATTTTAAGCAAGAAAAGTTGTCATAAAGGAATTGGTTGATATAGAGAAAGAAACTCTACTGATTGAAACGAGAGTAAAACTGGAACTTTTGAATAAGGTTTGTTCTATAATTATCATCGGAATTCGTTTGATAAAGTTCTTTTAAAACTATATTCACCTCTTTCAGGATAAAAAGCAACCACTGACTGGCCCGCTGACAATTCCATTCGAAATCATAGCATTGCTCTGCCGCATGGGCCTCTATGATGATGCGATACTCCTCAGTTCCAAGTTTGACATGTCCATAGTGCCCATATTTGAGTCACTTGCTTCAAAGTATGCAAAATCTTAGGATTTTTTGACATTTCTGTCAAATTTTTCTGCTGTTGATCAACTTGATGAATTTATTTTTGTTCCAGATGTGTCCGACTGTCATATGCCGATGAAAGAGGGATATCAGAAGGATGGAACTGGCTACAGGAGAACGAAACAGCCAAAACACACTGTTTCAGTGCCGCAAGCAGTTCCTCTCAATGGACGGCCGCTGATGCAGCTTATAGATTGCTGCAGGTTTATCTAGAGAGGCACGGCAACGCTGAACTCAAGGGCACCACTTATTATTATGCGGCTGCCAAAGCCCTTTTCAGCCTTAGTGCGGCATTGCCAGCATGGTTTAGTAATTCTTACAAGGTAGTATGAAATATTTTTGATCCTAAAGGAAGGGAAATTTTTATTATATGTTGTTAATATATGAAAACTAATAAAATTTTCTTTTGTCATACAGCTCAGGAACTGCCCAGAACTTCTGCGGCTGCTTGTGTGCTTTGATCGTTTGCATGAAGCGACTCGTCTAGCAATCGAATTGATAAATGCAGCCATGGGTGTTGGACCAGAACTGTTTGGCATCAAGGTATATTTCGGTGGTTCTTAACTCTTTTTTTCAAACTCCCGTTTTTCTGATAGTTGCTTGGGTTGGCTCTCTCCTATGCCTATGCTATGCTGACCTCAGTGAGATTTTGCTGGGTTAGAAATACCGGTTTAGATATTTGACAAACAGAACCTCGAGTCTTACCTATTACAGATCTGTAATCTACTCTGTGGCTTTGTTAGAAGTTGTTTTGCTATGCTGAATCATTTCTCGACAAAGTATAGAGATTGATAGGCTAACGGCAGTAATTTTATTTCTTGCCAAAGATGAGGATATTTATGTCCGTTGCAATGGAGTCTTTATCTATTATTAACTGCATGTGATTTTCTGAATTAAATATTTTTGACAGGAATCACTTTCAGGATCTGGGAAGCCAACCTCGCTACCATACACAATCATAGAGCAACTTCTCCATATTCTTGATGAATCGAGGATGCATGACGATTTTGATGTGGTATAGTCTGCATTTATTTTTGAGAACATTTCATAACAAAGATTATATATATCAAACACAAATCATTTTTATTTTCATAATATATATATCACCAGCTGAACGATACACTAGAAGAATACCTGTACGCAGTTGAAACTGTGTCACACGATATGATTCAAGCCGCACATCAGAGAGCATTTGCCAGTCGGTAAACACATGGCTTGACTCAGATGGCTGACAAAGTTAAGATTATATAATACCAGCATATGATCATGCTATACATAGAAGTCATAAAGGGTATGTATCAACAGTACTATTCATCTCAGCTGTAATACAAAAAATTGCAGTTGTATAGAATGTGACGGAGATTTGAATTTCTATCTGTATCTCCAGTTGAATAAATGCAATATGGCTCAAACAAGATACAGTGGAACTTATTTAATACAATCAGACTGTTGTTGAAAATACATTTCCACTTTTGAATTAGCCCGCAAATTTAAAGAAATGTCAGTCCTACATAAGAACTACAAACATTATCGTTTTCCCTGTTATGAAAATATGTTTATGGTTAGTGAAGTGAATCCAAAGTCCATATTGTAGATTTACCTAACAAATAAATAATAATAAAGTATAATTTTCTTGAGAGGTTGATTGAAGTTGTTCTTTCTGAATGTAACACGAATGAGAGGCTTCTCAAGAGAACAAAAGAAAATATATATTGATGAAAATTTAGTTAAACAAGTTCCACTGTATACTTGATAATAGGAACAAAACATTTCCTATATGTTTGTAATGTGATTATAATTTATTTTTGCATCCATTGGGTGAATTATTGTATCCTACATAACTCTACCCTAACTAAATTTATCAATTTTCACCCATGCTTAACATATATCTTGAAATGATATCATTTTTTTCAACCCGTTTTTTCATTTGGTACTTATACCACATAGTTTCATATTTGAAAACCATGCCCTAATTTTTCTTTCACAAATAAAGTTAAGTTAGTATGATATATGTACCGTAGTGTATTTCAGTAGGTTACTTGTTAATTTGGAAAAAAAATCCCCTCGACAATATTCTCATCCATAGAAAATAGTCCAGAATTGTAATTCATGGTATGTAGTTTTAATGCTGCACAGTGAAATAATATAGAAGAAATTCTGCAAGATTTTTCGCTAAAGCTCAGTGTCCTTATCTATATTTTTAACATTTTCTTCATAATAGCAATTCAACGCATCAATCTGCTTCTGTCTTAGCCATACATGCGGTCGTTTTTTTACCAGTACTTTTCGAGCTGTATCTGGATTATAATGATAAGCCTGCACAGAATGCAGATTTCAGCATTAGCCTGTATCATTCACAAATGTTTTCCTGTTACTCACCGACATTAAGTAACATGCAGCCAATGTTGCACTTCTTGTGCGACCAGCTTTACAATGAACATAGACACTTTCTTCCCTTCTCCGGTGATCTAAAATGAATTCGACGCCCTTCTTCAGATCAGACTGCATGCAGAAATACATGGATATGGGATTAGTGAATATTCTGCTATTGCAAGTATTAGCACGGCCATTATATGGATTTCAAAAACATTGGTGTATTGCGGTAGACTGGGGTTTCGCTCAAAATTACCCTACTCCTTTCACAAGCATCTAAAATTGGCCTACATGATTGAACTGTGGCTGTCCCATTTAATTACAAGCCTTTCAGGGTGTCCAAATGGAGGTTTCTATTATCTAAAAGAATGCATTGTTAAATGGGCAATCGTCAAGTGACATGCTACATATTTTGTGGTGAAAATCTTACAAAAGTAGTACTGTCAATGCAATTTTTCAACAATATTTCTAATCTTTACACTATCTACACACCATTCGGATTACATTCGCACATAATACGTATTTCAGTGATATTCCGTTTTCAGTCATTTCAGTATAGCCCGTATGAAAAGCTGACTACCACACCCATAGCTTGGGATTTTTACCTGGGAAGGAGCTGCAACAAAATCGACAGTTGATAAATACAGAGAGTTGACCCCTAATTCCTTCCATTCCTGCTCAGTATTGACTAAATTGCGCAATTCATATTCTTCGTTTAGCGATACCACGCCTCTCACTCCCACGTTCTCAACCAGTTCTTTGTTCATCGACTTGAATGGTAAAGCACCAACAAGAACGGTGTTGTCGATTCTGCTATACCATGCACGTGAGGTAATTTTCTCAAGAATAATGTTGTAAAGGAGAGTGGGGTAGAAGACGATTCTGGCTCCTATTCCACTCATCCCGATCTTTACTGACGGTACCATCGAAATATCGGTGAAGATACGATGGGGGATTTCCACTTCTTAGAACCCGTGCTCTGGTGCAGATTTCTTTTGCGATGCAATAAGTGCTATACCTTATCTGTTATGTTAACTTCCAAGCAAGTTTAGACGTCTTTTTCATCACTTAAATAACATGAAAAAATATATGGTAGAGTAAAACTGAATTTATGAATCCAAGTTAGTTACCAAACCGACTGTATTAAATTTCGTAATATACAGGAGAAAAGCGTATTCGTGAATATGGACGGAAACGGTTTTTAGACGTTTAATAGAGAGATTCATTATAGTAGCTTTATTTGGTAATAATTCCTAAATTTGCGTTTTCTGCAGTCTGTAGATAATTTTTTCTGTTACCAAATTTGCATTTGGCATTTTCATCCTCAATAGCGACACCATGTGGAATATATCTTTCATAGCTGTCAATCATTTGGGTGCTTTTGCACAAGGACCACGGCGACTACACGATGTAGCTTATGACGCATTGCTGTTAATTGAAAAGCATATGGCAAATCAAAATTGAGCCATCTTTCAAATTAGTAGCTGGCGCGTTTTTAGTTTTAGCAAATAACTCCAGTCAGATATTTTTTTTTCTTCTGTAGAGCATTTAGTCGAAGGCGATTTAAGTAACTAAAATGCATGTGGAGAATCCGGGGGAAATCGACTTTGAATTGTTGCTCTGTATAAAGTACTAAGAAAAATATCAGATGCTTAAGCTATATTTAAATATACGAGTTGATTCTAATAGAATTGCATCGATATTGTTTGTATTATGCAGCAATTTGAGTAGGTTAGTTACCATTTTTTGAAAGAAATGCCGCAGCAGATCAATTACGATGAAAAAGGGAATACCTTCCTCTATTTCTTGGTTTCTTTCTTCGGAATGATATTGATACCGATTACCTATTCGTTCTGGCCGAAGGGATTGAAAGAAGGTGGGTGTATACTTATATATTTCCCTAATACACATTAAATAATGATTGCTATAAATGTTAATATGCTTCAATTTCATTACAGAGGATAAGAGGCTTGCTCAACTAGGTCATATTCATGGAAAGAGCAAATGGTATAAAAAGAGTCAAGATGCTTTACGAAGGCAAAGAGCAAAACCTAGCATACGGTATGGATCGAGCAATTCTGTTGTGGCCTTGAGGTTACGAAATTGTTTCGTGAGACAGATATTCAATATATACCAAAATTTTTAGGAATATAATAATTTATCTGTTTATAGAAAATGGTAAATTAGTTTATTTGTACGCTATTGTATGTGTCAATAAATTTCGTCCATGATAACACCTTCCGAATAATATTATGCGATCTAATCCAAAGTTACCATATTATTACTCTTTCAGCAAATATTCTTTATTAACTGAATATTTATCCTTTTATCGCAGAAAATTTCTATTTATCATCGCGTGGATTGCATTTTTCTTCTTGGCTTACAAAGTCTCACATATTGAAAGAGATTTTGTTGAATATGACCCCTATGAAGTCTTGGGAATAGACAAGGTATGTCTATGCTTTTTTTTCAGACTTTATCATATATTATAAGCATGTGATTTTTAGAGCATAAATAAAGATAACTTTGATGGAATACATACATTTGCATAGTATATTTCGACCGAGGAATCGTGGTTTTCAACCACAACTATCGATATTTATAATAATATCAATTACATATCGAAATAATCCCGTCATACCTAACAGTTGAAAGTATCATGATGTTCCTCAAAATATCGTCCGCTCAAAATAAGATGAATGGTAATAGTCCTATGCTTGTGTTTATAGGCTCAATCAGAAATTTGTAATTCTTTGATTGTAATCAGAATTGCAATTCTTTCTGAAACTCTTCTAATTGATATTGTAATTACATATTTGAACACATCGCCTTTGCCTGAGGGTGTAATCTTTACAACTGTTGAAAATAAATCTTTAAGAAAAACATGGTTTCGTTCACGATGATATTTCTAATGATGTGTAATTATATTGTTTTTAGTTCTGAGTTCATGTTCTGTACTTTAATTTCTATCTAATTTGTGAATAGGTCAAAGTACTATGTTAAACTATCACTTGACGTAAAATCTTTCAAATAAAGAGAAATTCATATGTGCGCTTATCTGGAGCTATGGCTGGCCAAACCATACACACTGGAAAGCTAAAATTGTGCATTGTGAGTCTCGGTTCCTTGAGGTTGCCTTACTACTATCTGATTTTGTATCCGCCCTCTGGTATCAGAGTCCTGAGCCAAAAACTGGTTATTGCTGCTTACAGCGTGCAACTATGTCTCTATATTACCTATCCATGATACTCAGATCCTAAATTTAGAATCGTCAAATTCATGCGTTAGTTTAATATATTTCTATTCCTTACAAATAATTTTTACACTGTTCCATATTTCTTGTTACCCAAAAGTGCTTGGGATCCTAATCAGAATTTTTTCTGTTACAGAGCGCAGATACACCCTCGATAAAGAAAGCCTACAGGCAGTTGTCTAAAGAGTTTCACCCTGACAAAGGAGGAGATCCTCAGACGTTCATGAGAATTCGTAAAGCTTATGAAGCGTATGACATAACACACAATTTTTTGTAGTTCTACTAGTGTGATACTGACACAGTTTAGTTGATAATTTGAAATCTCCTCGGAAATACATATTAAATATTTGGATTCACATGCAATACCCCGCTTTGCATTATCATGTATATGATTACATCTCTGCTTTTGAACTTAAATCTTAAAACTTTGACTTACCATTGCAAATTTCTTTGCAGTTTGACAAATGAGGAAATTCGAAAAAATTGGGAAGAATACGGTAACCCAGACGGCCCACAGGCGATGGAATTTGGGATCGCCTTGCCGAAGTGGATTGTAGATTCAGAAAATTCAGTATGTCTTTCATAATTATATACCATAGCCACGGACATGAACCCTTCATTAGAATGTATTTTCAAGACCTATAATTTCATTTTGTTGCATATATTCAAGAAAAAAACTATATTATAACTGATATTGGTTTATTGAGACGAATGAAAATGTGATAATGTGATGTATTATTTCCGCTGCTTGATATGGTATTTTATACTGTTTGTAACATCTGTGGTATTTATAAATGCAAATTTTCTTATCAGGTATTTGTTCTCGGCATTTATATGCTCGCTTTCATGATCATTCTACCAGTCATTGTCGGAATGTGGTGGAATCGTTCGATAAAATACAGCAAAGAGAAAGTGTTGCTGAGTACCACCCAGCTTTATTATTATTTCTTCAATAAAACTCCCAATATGAATTTGAAACGTAAGTTATATCCTCATAATTTATACTGATTGATAGGAATTATATTTTTTATGCCCGGTAGTGCAGAATTACTTCCAATGTCACGAGTCTTAAGTAATAAATATTATCTTCATATTTTCATTATCCAGAAAAGTGGTGGGATATTTTGACAACCAAGATCATATATAAATATGTTCACTAGATGGTGCCACTGAGCTAAATCTTATATATGAGAATATAGATTATGAAATTTTGTTTCTTGGCTGTGAAATGGAGTAATTTTTTTGAAAAGGGAATGAGGCTGAAACAAAGCAAACTATATCATCAAAAAATACAGATTTATCAATCAACTGAAAATTGACTAATATTCCGTTACCTGTTGATTATTTGATTCTTCCATAATAATCCAGATCTATTATGTCATTATTTTGTTTAGGTGCTTTGACCATATTATCTGCATCGTTTGAATTTTCGAGGGATCACAACCCTGATGTTCGTGCTCCCATGCCTTCAGATAACATAGATATACCAGAATTGATAAAGATATTGGGCACACCATTTGACCCCAAAGGTCGAGAAGCGCCATTGCATTTGCCTTATAGCGTAAAAGCAAGGTGAGCCCATTGACTTGATGGAGTTTGAAAACTGTCGTTTATAACTAACATGTTATTTTGAATCTGTTTTCTATTGTACCAGAACACTTATATATTGCATTTTGGCCCGCATCGATCCACCCAGCACTCTCAGCGGAGATTTGGAATATGTTCTTAAAAAAACACCACTGCTTGTACAAGAAATGATCAATTGCCTTGCACAGCTAACTGCGTTGGCTCATTGTGACAGAGGTAAATAAGGCTGTTCATTACCATTAACTGAAGGTTACGGGTAACTGATATTTCATCTCCATCCACATAAAAATTTTATTTTTATTTAACATTTGGAATAACTCTTGAAATATTGCACTAAGGTGTCTTAATACAGGGAAAAATTATATTTATTATTAGTAATATTATTGCCTGGTAATATTTCTTTTAGTAGGTCCTCGTGTCTAAATGACAGATCAAAGCCCAAACTTGTTCATTTTTCCACAATACTTTTTTGTGAATATTTAGCTTTCTCAATTGACTTTGAGCATGGGTTTGAGGAATGAACTATTTGTGATTATTTTGCAGCTGCTTTGCCAAGACTGGAAACAGTGGAGACCATTATGAAGCTCTCACCAATGATGGTGCAAGGACTGAAGGACACGAAATCACCTTTGCTGCAGCTGCCATATTTCAATGAAGACTTTGTAAAGTTTTGTCATTCGAAAAAGGTTAGTAGTGGATGAAGGAAAATTAAGAGTGTTACCCTTACACCATTCGTATAGTTTCGAATATTTTCAACAATGTATTTTTGCTTCTAAATTTTTGTGATTTTTTCTGGGATCTCATAGGACATGCGCTTGTAATATTCATTCTCCACTGTAATATATAATTCTAGTGTAAGTGTATCATCAAACTGATAGAAATATATAAAATTATTTTATTATTGTATTAAGATTATTTGGCCCACTTCATTTCATTCTGCCTCACAAATAAGTCGATTCGAGAAAGAAATTTATATATATATATATATATTGATACACAATTTTACATACGAACACCGACATACAATTATCCTTTCATTTATAAGGTTATAATACCTTACATATTTTGTTTATGAACAGTTCGGTTTGAGGAACCTACGTACACTGAGCAAATTGAATGATGCAGATCGGCGACAACTTCTCCGTCGTATGGGCGATGAAGAATATGAAACAATGATTACTTGCCTCAAAAACTTTCCTCATATTGAGCTTGAAGTCCAAACTCAGGTAATATCTAAAAATTCTCCTGATTAATGTTGAAATTTTCACAACAACTTCACATTGTAGCCGTGTACTGCATTGACCAATTCTAATACTTTAGCTTGACAAACAGAAAGTAAATAAAAAGATTGTTAATTACTTGAATTCTTACCTATGGAAGAAAGCCTATGGGACCAAAACAGTCCTAAAATCAGAATGTGGGAGTGTCAACCTTTTTGCGGATATTAATTTATGGGTCACTGAGCAGGCATCTTACACTTAAAATCCAATATATATCAGAGCTATCATAAAGGTATTCCTGAATGAAGTCAGGAAATAATTTTCATGCAGTATCGTTTATCATTGTCAAGGTCCTCGACGATGAAGAAATGAATGTCATCACAGCCGGTGCTATAGTTACCGTCACCGTTAAACTGACAAGGAAAAAGCTGGGCGTAAGTAATATTCATTGCTATTTTAATTGTTGCTCCTCTTTAGTCAAGATATTAGAAGAGTTTGACTTGAACCAAAGCAAACATGGATGTTTGATTAGGATAGCGTCCTCGTAAATAATGAAATTAGATATTGAATATCTATGGCCCGGCCTACAGTTGCCGTTGTTCGTTACAAATTCCATGCATTTCTTTTGTGGGGTACTGACCTATAGGCTATAGCATTATGACTTATTGGTGATGTAATGAATTTGTCTTCAGTCAGCCATATGATCTCATGCTTAACAAACATTTCCAACATCCTCTGCTCTGGCATAAAATCCATCTTCTTTTATTTCGATTGAATAGGCTTTCTTATGCAGACAAAGTGCTCATGTACTTAAATTAGCATTGGCATTTCACCTATAGGACCTTAACGTTTGTTTACAGACTTCATATAAGTCTTCATTAAATCCATTTTGTAAGGACCTTTGTATACTTAGTATGTTTATTAGGGTGTTATCTTTGGCCATAGAATTTAAAGAATGCCATATTTTTGGCACTAGAAGAGTTTTATTTGGAATTTCACAAAAAATTGACTCATGGAATCATAATAGTTGTATTAATATTTTCGATGGTGTCTCTTATCTCTTTAATACTGGGAGTGCCAGAAGTAATGAGACTTATAGATGATTAACCAGAATTCGGTGCTTCTGTTCCTCCAAACACTTCAAAAGTATGAATCTACATGACTACTTCCATTTGTCTCATGGAAGTTTGTTTGGCGAAGATAAATAGTAACTACTTGGAACTGGCATTGCCATCCAACAACCCTCCCATTTGATTGGTCCTCCTCAGATTTTCTAAATATTTGAATGCTGTCGGAAGTTGAGCACGTTATCTCACGCCCCACGCTTTTAAATAATTTATGTCTTGAAATATAACGTTGGCAGTTGCTGGATACTAGTTACTGGATACAGTAAACCCCCTTCTATTTGGCACCACTGGGACCGGAGGGTTGTCGGTTAACTGAATTCTTCGGATATCTGATCATCACTCTTTAAATTACCATATCACCTCACAAAACTCATCAAAGCACTATATATGTGTGTCATGTGTCTGTACTATGTCAGCATTAGTATTCTGAATACAGTAGAAATGGGATTAATACAATGAAGTAAAAGTGTAATTTGAGTAAAGATCAAGTTTTAATAACCCAATAAAATACAGCTACTGTAAATGCAGTAATCATAATACTGTAATATAAAGTCCGTTTGAATCGATTGACACGAAATTAACGCAGTTATTGTTAACCGTCAAACAAACGTGCTCTTTTATATATATATATATATGTATGGATTCAAATTGTTAACAAACATCCAGGTCAAAATCTGAATAATTTGAAAGTCTTTGTTGCACATGCTAGGTTACAATCTAGGTCACATCATGCTAGGTCACATCTAGGAATCCCATAAAAACTTTATTGCCACTATTGAGTTATTTAACTATGTACCTTTATACATAATGATCTAACCTTACATTTATTTTAACGCGAGAAGTGCTGGAGAGAACATGCTCATATAAATCCAGCAGTTGTTTGTAGAAATAGATAGAATTTTCGAAGAAAAGAATAATTGTTTTTTGATGATTCCCACAATTTGCCATATGCTGATCGGCGTAAACACGAAACCACTTGCGAAAATTGTACCCTATTTTCAAGGAGGTTTGCTTTTCTCGCCATGTTCGAGCTAGTTCATTTCCCTCAAGAGCGTATAACCACGTACACAAATGCCCGGCAATATGGCGTGATGCATAGGAGAGGGGAGTTGATTAATCATTAATTGTAAGACAACGGGAATAAACATTTCAGCGAATTGGCAAAAGAGGAGTGCCGTTATCATGACGTCGATGATTTATTTAATACAGCAAAGGGAGGGAAACCATGTCACAAGAGTTGTTTTATATGGGTCGTCAGTGTTTAGGGTAAATATTTGCAGTAGATTATGAAATGAGAAACCATCCTCATCTAACCACTCAAAGATTGCCGTCTGCTCCTTATAAGTGTAGGACTGCGTAGTTGGACGGACACTTACTTAACCTGCTTTTGTTGAAACAGGACCTCGGTGAAGATCCCCCTCGTTTGCACGAGGCTGCAGTATGTTTAGCGGACAAGGAAGAAAATGGACTGGTGAGTTGATGCTTTGACCAAGTAATCGCAATCTTATTTTATTTTTTTTCTTGGTTTCTTCCAAAATTCTTTGAATTTCGGTAAGCTGAAGATTCGTTTTCCACTTCAGTGTATAATCTTGGAATTGAATTTCTATGCATTTGGATGTGGTTTAATTGGAAACTGTAAAACCTACCTATTTACACAGACTCTAATAATTTGAACCCTAAAGCAGTATTTAATCTGAACAAAGGTTTCTTTTTCTTAAAAATTATCATTGTATCAATTTTACCTTTGTTAATCTTAAAGTCAGTCAACTGTTTCCCATTAATGTGTTCTGAGTACTTTAAATTTGCACACAATTTTTTCCCCAGGATAGATTCAAAACTCGTGATTATCATCCCCAATTCCTTTATAATTATCACTGCTATAGACTTGTTTATGATAAGTAAAATATAGAGTTATATCTGTGAATTTCCATTCCTAATCGTTAAAGCCATCGTGGCAGCTTTTTACAACATGATTTTTTAAAAGTTTTACAGTTTTATTAATATGGTGTTTTCCTTTTCTGGAGCATGGTGCAATTTTATCTACTCCTATGATGTACTTTGAGCATTGCTAATGTATATTATACTTGTTATAATTCTGTAGCATAGAGCATTGTGCAGACTTTACTAAAGTTCCTTTTAGGTCAAATCCCATTCATTTAGATATGTAAAAGAGGAAATTAGCTACTTGTCAATCTATTTATTTATCTTCATAATACCATTAAACTTTATATAGAATACCAATAATTATACTATCTGCTCCTATGCTACAGAATATTAGTGGTAATAATATGTTCTTGGTTTGCCGCCCAAAGTGAATAGCTGTTCTTCCATGCGGCCAATTTTAAACTCTTTGGGCGTGGTTCAACTCACGTGAAGTAGCAACACGAATTCCTCGCTACTCTTTCTGTTTGCTTGTCAACATTTCATCCGTTGCCCGGCTCCCAATCTCTGTAAAAAATTAACAAATTTCTAATTACCTTTACTTTCGCCATATCTCTCGCTTACTCGGTCCCATCTCTTCCTCCTTCAACCACTCGAAAATCGCTACATGCGTTTGTTCATCGTCCGATTATTCATTAACCGAACCACGCACTCATTAGTCACTTTTCCCTCTGTTTGCTCCTGACAGCATTGTGTAATAAATTAATAATTTTGACAGACTACCAATCCTGCCACTAAAACAAAAGTATGGGAAAAGCAAAGCAAAAAGAAAAAGGTCGCTAAAAAGAAGGGTAAAAAGACCCCAGCAGGGAATAAAAAACAGCAACAGGCTGCTAAAGACAAAGCACAGCAGCAACAAGACTCCACAGATGTAAACTCCTCCGAAGTGAGAACTCAAAAGCCTTTTTCTTCGTTAGCTTGATGTTCTATCTAGTTATAGTGTGGTGTCTTCTGCTGTGGTGTATTCTGGGAACATGTCTGCTGCCTGACTTGAGCAATATCAGGATGTGCTGTTACTTTTTGTGGTGAATGACAGTCATCCTGAATTGTACAAGTAGGGTGTGTCCTATCCTAATGTTTTCGCTGGCTTCTTGCTTTTGGTCAATTTTTTACTTTGGAACAGTTCTTCAGTTCTTCCTCTGAAAGAGAATGTTGTTATTTACTTGACAGAAACAAGATGAAGTAAAAGAAAGGCGAGATGATGAGGAATCGTCACTGAGCGATTCGGATGTACACTCTACTAGTGATTCTGAGGGTAAGTTCCAGCATTATGAATGCTAGAATATTGAACTGTAATTAATTTTTCCATTTCTTTTGTAGGTGAGCTTGATGAAGAAGAAGAATGGGAGGCGATGCAGCAAACATTTAAGAAAAAACAAAAGAAAATGATTGAACAGTCCGCAAATAAAATGACACACACCGTATATGCACCTAACTTCCCAGAAGTAATGAAAATAATCCAATATTAACATGACCATACAACTTGTCATACTGTCATATATATATGTATATATATATATATATACCTGAATTACAACAAAATTCCGGAAATCAAGTAGCACTTGAATTTTTTTATCTGGCAATTTGGTTGAATATAATGCATATGATAAATTTTTGATTTTAGTTTTTTAATGCTTTTATTTCTATATTTCTATATGTTAGGAAAAACAAGAATGGTGGTGGGGGTATATTTGCAGCCGCAAGCGTCATATGTTGATGACAGCACCTGTATTGTTATGCACCCTCAGTACAACTGAAGAAGTAAGTATCTTAAGTAAAAGATTTAGTTATCATTGTGTATATTATTTGTACATTATTTTATTATTACCTTATGCCAGTTCGACATGAAATTCCCAGCTCCACAAGCACCAGGAAATTACACCTATGCAGTTTGGGTTCGGTCCGACTCCTATCTAGATTGCGATCAGAAATTCGAGCTGAAGGTAATGGTGTGTCTTATATTGAAACTTGAATAGATCGTTGAAATTAACTGATTTATTGTATAGCTGAATGTGAAAGAGGCAAAACCAGTGGAGGAAAATCATCCTCAGTGGGAGATGGACGAGACAGATAATGAAGAAGATGAAGATGCAGTTGTGGAGGAGAGCGAAGATGAAGGAATATCAACGGATGATTCTAGCGACGAGTCGGGTTAAAAATCTCGTAACAATCATTTGACTTGCTGTCTAAGACTCAAAATTATAAAATACAGTACTATTGAAATCCTATTATTCCCAAGGAAGGGATTATATTTTGCTACAGCAAATATTAACATCTGTTTTTGGTGCATTGGAACACACGGAATGCAAGAAGTTATAAAGAATACTATATTTTTCTTTTGATTGTATTTCACCTAAGCCTGAATTGTGGCTCTCGTAAAGTTACGTTATTGGGAGTCTTGGGACTTTGTTAATGTTTGCTATTGTGCAATATGGATGGTGTGATCGGTGATAATAAGCATTTTAATCAAGATTTGTTATTTGTTAAAATAAATATTAGGATTGAATTTCAAAATTTCTTGTTCAAAATTTCACTTTGCTGCTGATGGCATGGCTTTACCTACTTATGGCTTGAGATAAATGTGAAGTTGAACAGATTTGCCTTTGTTTATTTTGTTCTTATACAAATAGTGTCTTGTGATAAATATTCAATTCGATAAATACATAGAGAATATTTTCTTGGGTAAAATGAGTTGTATTGGAGTAGAAGACTGCACCTTACATTATGTTGGCGTGGTTCAAATATACAATGAGATACTTGAGTAAACGCGCAAAAATATGTGTCATATGGTAAAATATTCACGAGCTCTATGCGTGTATATTTGATACATTTTGTTTACAATATTATGTGATCTAGTAGTGCGGATTAAATGTCGCACATCTTCTCGAATCTTTCTGCTACACTGCAAGGACCATTTGTAAATGAATGGGATCTGTTAATTATATAGCGTGGCAAGTCAACCTATCCAATTGTAAGGTGTAAGTGTAGGGTATGGTTAGCTCTAACGTGAAATGGGGCCCACTCCTCCCCCTCATGGTCACACACGCATAGTAGATGGTTGGAGAATAACTAGTAACGTTCGTGCGTGACAGATTATTAATTGAACCTGATCATCCGCCATTTCACGTTTGCAGTCGACATAAAATGATAAATAAACTACTGTAAAAGACTGATGTAACGCTAGCTAGACTTTTATCGTGTTGTATCTAACTTCTGTGTTCTTCGGTAAATATAATTTCAATGCATTATTTTCATACTGCATTTTCAATGCATACTTTTTTCGAGGTCCTTGTGAGGACGTAATCGAATGGCGGTTGGCAAATGTTTGGTGTGAACATGTGTTGCGTTGCGTGAGTACTGTACAGTTTTCGTTGAGGAAAGTCAAGATTTTGTATGAAACTGTTTCATATTCACCCAATTCAGTGACAAAATTAAACCAGGACAACATTCTGTGAAAGTTGAATCTTCGTTTCAATATGAAACGAAAATTAACTTTGAGTAAACCTTATTCTCTGACGAAAACAAAGAAAACCGAAAGTAAAGCAAACGATACTTATAATGCAGATGCTTTCACTACATTGGAATTCAGGAACCTTTTGAATGATCCTGCAAAAGAAATATTGGGTGGGTACATCTCTATTTATTATAATATACAAGCAAATTAGAATGCTTATGACAGGTCGTCAAAGACGTGACACTCATTGCAAAATTATGATCCATAATTCAAGTAGATATGTTACCAAGACGACTTTGATCGACACATGTAGTTGTTGATTTTTCAACCATCTAGTTGTTAATTTTTTAATTGACAATAAAGTAATAGTATACACATATATCAAATCGTATTTGATGATGACATATCAAATTGTAGCTGTTGTTGTGGAAAAGGAAGGGCGTATCTAGGACCTACGTACCTATGTGCAATCTGTTTTTGTAACATATAAACAAAAATTACCAAATAATCCTCATATCGAGTTGACTTGGTTTTAATAATAATATGTGGCATAAATTATTTCTAATTTTTTAGGCTTTCAAAAGTTTTCCAAGGCGTGTGCTCGCTATAAAGTTGATTCACAAGCGACACATGACGTTGTAAAAGCATATGTTACTGTTTCCCCTGAGTGTTCAGAAATATTCAAATGTTTAGGGTCCAAAAAAAGGAGTACACAAGAGGTAAGATTTTCAGTATGTTAGAATTCTTGAAAATATAAAAATGTCTGAACTTAGAATTACAGTCTTGCTTGCATTCAATGATATATTGGTAAAGAAATACAGAAGCATTGGATATATTACTGATCATTGAGTAATACCAAAGGTTCCTTTGTCATAACAATTCTACCTTGCTCACCTTTAGCTGGCAGTTATATTCGATTGCCTTCTCCAAATCCTGCTGCGTATTGCAAGTGACCTGAACCAAACGTTTTCCAATGTTGGTCACAACATCTGTTCCATGATATTGCAGGTTAAATGTTAAAAATCAATATTGAATTTGTGGGTTTCTTCTCTTGACAGTTCAAAAAGTTTTTATGCCAAACTTTAATTTTTTGAAGAGTCAATTGCAAAAGATTTATCAATGTCTTGGGCAAAAACATAAGTCAAAAGCAACTTGGCTTACGCTGCGACTGTTGACTGCAATGGTTATGCAAAGCAAGGAGTCTGCCAGAGATGTTGCTAATCACCTTGACTTCAGCATGAGGTGCTTTGAGGACGCGTTAAAGGAAAGAAAAACTGGTTAGGTCCTTACTTTCTAAACTAACAGTAGTATTGCAGTTCTGCTGATTAAATTGGTGAATAATCCTCTATGCCTCTATGGGCATGATGTGGAATAAATGAAGACTTCTTGGTAGACCCCAAATTTCAGACTATAATTTGCCTGAAAATATGTTGCTCAGAATTTAATCTCGTAGATTTCTTGAAATGTGATGACTTCAGGGATTTTTTCAGGATTCCCTTGCCTGGCTGGTAGGAATTTTGACAACTGAGCCTTTCCTGTGACGTCTGGGTTGGGTATCTCCTCCAGTAGATAATGACCCTCACTTTTTATCATGTGATACTGGAATTTTTATATTCAAATGATCTTATGCATTTGAAACAGTAATGGTAATCAAGTATTAATAAAGTTAGTCACTGTTTTAATTTTCTTCTAGACAACCATGCACAGACTCAGTATATGGTTCGTCAATGCTTCATCCATTTTATCCTTTCCTTTTTTCTATCTGGCGATGCAAAAACTTCTCAGAAAATCTTGGAAGTGCGAGGTGCGTTGTGACTTTTGATTCTCTATTTTACGTTGGTTTCATAGCGGACCATAAAACTTATCTATATTGTCTTTCAGGGTTTGTTTCTCTTATATTCAAAAATATCAAGAATGATTCAGCGTCTTTAATTCAACTCTTCCTCGGCACTTTGGAGGACAAAGTGATAAAGAACACGTTGATACCCAAAACTGCTAGAGTTCGAATGCTCGCAGAACCCAAAGTGTTGTTGAACGTGTCAAGCTTATTCAAGTGGGATGGTGTAATGGATATAGAGCAGGTAATTCATTTCCAGGATTGTTTCATATTACCTCAATGTACATTTCCTACCTTGTATTTTAGACTGCTGATAACTTATCTAAAGATAACAATGAGCCTAAAAATTCAGTGGCACAGATTGCATATGATTTTTTATTTCATTGCTGTTGTCCTTTCAAATATGGAATTAATTTCAAAGACAAGTCCTTGGGAACTTCTGGAAGGTTAGATAACAAAATTTCGAATTCATTCTACATTCATATTGAGTATATATATCAAAACTAAGCATAGTCATACCGTTTCGTGTTACAGATCGCAAAACCATGTCCTTCTCAATTTCATCACGCGTCTTCCAAATGTTGCCACAGATCCATACGCTAAAGAAATTGTGATACAAATTCTTAAGACTTGCCCTGATTTGCTGTCTCGCTACCTCACTGGTGCTTCACTCTCTTTTGAACCAAGGTCAACAGCAAAGTATGTATGAAATACCTATTTGCGGTTTAATATTATGGTTCATCTAGTTGGATATAAATATAAAGTGAACTTTTTGAGATAAAACATTGCTATGTCACCACATTATACAATCATTGAATAAGTTCTAATTTGATGTCATTGTGTGTGGTACAGATGGAACAGCAATTGCAAATTAGTTGAAGAAATTTACAAATCTCAACCCGATGTTTCTCCTGCCCTCACTCAAGCTTCCAAGTCTCGCTCCTCAAGGACAGGTGATGGTGAAAAGTTTGATGGTGACAAGCTGGTGAAAATGATCCTACCGGGAATTTTTCCCTCAGTGTTCACAAGATTCTTAATCAAGCAATGTCTGAAAGTTAGTTATTATCTGCTGTTCTCTCATAAGTTGTCCCAGTTGACAATAAATCGATTCACATTTATCGCTTTTCTTCAAGAATGAATCCTGGGTAGTGAAAAGAAACGCTTTGCGCATCCTACATATTTCTCTTGTTAAAGCAAAATCGTCCTTTGCTTTCATGGCAGACGCCAGCAACTGGCTAAAAAGTTCTTACACTGCGTCGGAAGTGGCTGTATTTGGTGTTCAACTCAGAGAGGAGCTTGCAAAGGTAAGGGCTATTTTAAAGACAATATGTGAATAAAATTAGAGTCAGGGTGCATTAAATTCGAAATTGCTTGCATTGTTTTAAACTTTTAAAAATAAAAATATTGAGATATAATATTAGATTTCATTTCTTATTAGCACCTGATTGATTTTCCCTCCCTGGTGTCACTGTGGAATGATATTGTCAGCAATGAACTTCCAGAATCAACCTCAGTACGAAATTTGGTACTTCATGCCTTATGCTTGTTCCATGAAGTAAGTTGTTGTATTGCAATGTTGTTTATTATTGAAATAAATCTGCAATCAAATTGATGTCTATTTCAGGCATATTGTTTTATTAGCATAAAAATTCATATTTGATCTAATATATGTAGATATTTCCTGAGACAATACATCAGTGCAATTTCGACTTCACTAAGTTGCTTTTCGGTCTGTCTGGTGGTGCTGAAAGTAATCCGGCATCAACTGAAAATGGTTCGAAGGACTTCAATGATTCAACAGCTACGATTCTGCGTCTTTTTTCGCAAAATCCCGAAAAATATAAATGGTTCAAATCCGTAAGTTCTTTAATTTAATATGTTACCTATCTTATATTTATGATAAAATGCTTTCTACCTACCATAGATGATTTCTGGCCGGTCTCCGTTTCATCAACTGCTGCTTGTCACATTGCAAGCTGAGCCTACAAGCGACATTGCCCAGGAATCTGTCAATTTAATAAAGAAGGTGACTCAGCCTTGTGATCGATAATTTATATATTCTATTATAATTGCATTCAGTGATTTATTATGTTAATTTTTAATACCCTTCAAATCATATGTTTGTTATCTAGATTCTTGTTATCAATGAACTCATCGATAAGACCCAGATGAAGGAAGTTGATAAATGGATTCAACATCTTCCAAAATGCAAAATTCCACATGACGAAGAAAACACGAATGAAATAAAAGTTACCCTGGAATATTTCGATAAAATCTGCGGGAAAATTATCAGACAACCTTCAAGGTATATATTTTCCTGTGAAATTTCTTTAGTATCAACTATTATTGTTATGAATTTAAATTTGTATTGTCAGGTACACGAACATTCTGCAAACCGCTCAGAATACCGGAGATTTTGTCCTTGGTGATGATTATCAAAACCCTCCTCAAATTACTTTTGACTGGTGGGAATCTTTACTAGATGTTGAGATAGAACTAACTGATGACATTCAAGTTCATACCAATACGAATAATGATGTTTCAGATGACATTTCCACAGACTCAAGTAAGGCTCAACCTTGAAATAACTATTTTTGAAATGCATGCTGTAGAAGTAGTATGGATCTACACTCACAGATAATGTTTTACTTGCATAGTACCATTGCTCAATGAAGGTTTGCCTGCGATGTCACTTTTGGTTGCTGCTAGTCTCGACAACCTACGTTCGGAAGAAATATCTGTTAATGAAAATAAGCCGGTCATTGACAGGTATAAAATTTCTTAATCTATTTGATTTGTGGATATCTAACTTAAAGTTTTATGCTACACAGATACTTGTGTTCTGTCATTTCTGAGCTATTTCATTCATTGACTTCTGCCAAAGATGCTGCTGTATTTGCTGGGTTGTTCAGCCTCATAAAATTGAAGGTAGGTTAGAACATTTTTTCGCCGATACTTGAATAAATCATAATTAAAACCAATCGTGTCTGTTTAGATTGAAGAGTTTGAGATTAATTTTCCTCTGCTATATCGACTTCATAACTATTTACTCATCTTCCAAAAAGAAAGTACTGCAACTCCAAAAGAATTTGAAGTTACTTTTGCAGAAGATAAAGGAATTCAAGGACAGTTTCAAACCTGGTTTTGGAATATCTACACCAAAGCTAACATGAAACATTCCGAAAACATAAATGTCCCCTCCTACCCTTATGACGTAGATGATCTTGTCCAGGAGTTAGGCCTTTCAAACAGTCTTTTGAAGAAGAGAGATTTTGGTTTGACTCAAAGTTGTTTTCATCAATTGTTGATGTATTTTGACCAACTATTATCGACCATGAATACTGAGGATAAAACTTTATTTGAAGCTACAAAATATCTTATGAATGCTATTGTCAGAATTTTGGAAGCTGCTTCAGTATTGGATAATCCTATTACAGAAAATGGGAGTCATGATTTGGAAGAGCATGGGGTGAAGAATTTCCATGAAGAGAACAAATATAAAACGAATATTTTCTCGAAGATGGCCGGCCTCTTCTTAGCTAATCATAACATAAAAAGATTTTTTCTGATGAGAGACTTCTCACTCCCGGTTACAAGCTTGGATTCCTCTTCTTCTCAGTTGTTGAGTTCTTGCAGTCGGCCTATCGATAGCCTGATTTCTATAGCGACAAGCGTGGTCATCAGAGATTCTCTTTCCCAGAAACTGTATGTTCCTTCAGATATTCTGGATTATTATTTTTCCAAAATATCTGAAACTGTTCAACAATACATTACAAAGGTAGTCCAACAGCTCTCAAACGCAGATGATTCTTCAAAAAATGAAAGCAACTTTTCAATGTTGGCGTTGACAATCTTCGGTAGCCATATGCCAACTTTAGAGATATTACAAATCCTAAAGTGTGTCTTGTCTCTCATTCCGGAAGTGAAGGCCGAAACTGGTGCTGATCTGTGCTGCGATATTATTTGTAAACTGTCCGATAAACTACCCAGTTCCGGTGAAGATTCAGATAAGTTGCCACTAGTCAAAGTTCTATTCAATTTCATAACATCTCCATACCTGCAAGCTGCTAGTTGCTCAAAACTTCTCGCAAAAATAACTGAACTGTTGCATGATTCGCCATCCTCCGCCTCTTTTGCACCCACAGAGTTGTTTAGCTTTTGTTACGAAAAAATCGAAAGCCACAGCGTAGTTGACATTATGCAGTACCTGATTAGAGCAAATCCAGGTACAATATCGCTTCTTTGTGAAGATAAGGGTAAGAGAAAATTTCAATTCAAGCTGGAAAAATTGAGTGAAACCGCAAAGATAAAGATGTTGCCGGTGCTCAAATGTATTTTTCGATACGTTCCTGAGTTTGTTGAAGAAGAAAAGTGTAAAACATATCTTGATAAGCTGTACAAACAGATCTTAATGGAATATGAGTCACTCATCTCCAAGAATCTCTATACCCTGGAAAACGCTACCAGTCTAGCTAAGGAAGGTGGATTTTTTTCTGTTTTTTTCGAAGCATGTATTGACGGTGGGAAAAAGGATATCTTGGAAGATCTCAAAACTGATTTAATTTGCAAGAGTGACAGTGGTTCAGTAAATTTTTTAACAAGGTTATCGTTGGTCGAGCTGTTAATGAATAAAGGCATATTTTCTGATTTGGAAAAAGCTAAGCTTAAGTAAGCATTGTATTGTGTCTCTCGTGCTGTATTAAGTGCTAATGATATCATGCATCCTGAATTAATGCAACATTTCTTTACATAACAGAATATGCTCTATCGTCATGTGCTTGTCATGCATTGCTGACCTAACTGGTTCAGAATCTACCATGGATGAAAGTAACTATGTCATCACAGAAGCCTTCAAAGCTTTGAACAGATTGCTTATAAGTTTGCAGCCCAGTGAAATTGATGATCTTCAAAATGAAGTTTCTCAAATTTGGAATAAATTTATCAAGAAAGCCTTGAGGTGCATTTTTATAGATACGGATTTGTTGTGTATGGTTTTAAGGCACTAACTTTTGATTATTTCTTCTGAATATCAGACACAGATTTGAAGACGCCCGCGTGCTACAAAACATTGTTAACCTTCTTCCGATAGTTTATAGGAACGCTGATGGATTAAGTTCATCTGATATGGTAGATGAAAATGCACTTATTGATCCACCCACCTTGAAGTACCTTCTCACCCAGCATTCCAAATTTCTACCTCGATTTCTGGATGAGCAAACAGCAACAGTGAGAACTAACATATATATATAGAGAGAGAGAGAAATGTTTGATGTTTAAAATCTTCATCTGTTGATAAATCTGAGAATACCTTGATGCTAATGCTATTATTTTCTCTGAAAGCATGGTGGCAATATCTCGGATACAAATCAACTGGACTATAGATCGTTATTGTGTGAATTGTATTACAAGTTGTGTTTGCAATGCGATAGTTCTCATCTGTCAGACAGAGATTTGAGTTTCTTGCTTGGAGGTTATGGATGCACACTGACATCTTGCGATCAAACCATTCTCAAGGTAAAAACCATTAATGAATTCAATAACTTCGATCAAGCTCGAAGCTCTTAAAGTCTTTGCTTGATTTGAAAAAGCTTTTTATCAAAGTCTCTTGCAAACATGTACGATGTATGTATTCGACAATATCAAGTTATCAATTCATTCATACATTGACAGACTCTGCTACTATATGAGAAAAGAGGAATAACTACAAGAGACTTCAGACCGTATGTGTGGGGCCATAATGCTATCAGCGTGTTTCGGGCTCGTAGACAGCTGGGTGATACGCTTTGGAAACGTCCTAACCCTAATGAGCTTTTAGGTATGCTAATTTTATCCTGCAGATTATTGAACTAAAAGTCAATCAAAGGATATATTATTAATATATTGAGTTCAATTTACTCCTAGAAGTAAAGTTACTGTGATTTCTCTATAGCTCTTTTCATCCCATAGATTAATGTTCATGTTTCTTGGTTTTCAGTGTGCATCGAGTCAGATGTAATGGAAAGAACATTATCTCGGTTTCCGGTACGGAGGCGCATGATACATTTGTCTGAGGCATTTCAGAATAAAGGTTGTCTTCACTCACTGTTCTTCAGATGTTTTTCTCTGTCTCTTTCTAACTCGATTTTCACTACCGCTACGCAGATGACCCATATTTTGAAAACGATCCATTTCCGGCGAGATCTACAGATGACAGAAATGCAGGTGACCCAGGATCTCAGCATGTGTATGATCCTTGCTATCTCCTCCCAGCAATCTTGGATCTGTTGTCTGCCGAAAATTTAGTGGACAGCAGAATGTTTATACGTGGAGGGGCATTATCTTATCTCTTCAGCTGTCTGGCAAGCCATTGTCCATCAGTAAGGTCGGTTGCTGCAACTTGTCTGTCTGCTTTTTGCAGTCATGCTGAAGGTTTGTTACTAATGTAATCCTGTTGCTTATAAAACTCTTTGCTTATAAACTTTTTGATAGGAACTGTTCTGATTTTTTAGCTGCCTGGTTTCCAGAAAAGAATCTCGCTCTCTACCTAACTCATTGTGTTCGTAATGGAATGGCAACATCTGTTTTTAAAACAAATAATGGAGAGGTTAGCAGCATACAAAGACTTCCAGCAGTTGTTGCTAATTTTCTCTCGACTGTGGCCATACTCTTCAACAAGGTGTATATTGTATTGAGTTGAGAATGTTTTTTAAAGCTTGAGGCTTAATTTTTTTATTTCTTCATCTACATAAATCCTGTTTACCCTAGTATTTATTTTCTCGACCAGCCCGAAGAGCATATGTACTCAATCTTGCATCGGTACCTGTTGGTTAAGCCCCAGTTAGATTTGAAGAATGTACCGGAATTCTTCGTTCTCTTTTTCAGTGCCGAACTTGAATATAAAACTGAACGATCTTGGATATTGAACTCAATTGTAGAAGGTAATCTTGGAAATATGTTTTCAGTGGTCAAAAATCTTCACTGGACTTTTACCAGTCGATGTGAAAGTTTTTAAATATTGGTTTTGAGCTATTCCTATCTCTTTTAACTGTTGTATAACTACGTCGTTACCTTTAGGTTTGCGAGACATGGGTGATTTCCACACGATTCAGAGAAGGAATGTTGCTCAGCTTTTGATGTGCTTTCACGATTCACCATTAAGTGACAATCACACCAGGAGACAAATTTTCCAAGTATTTTTACCACATTAAGTTTTTCATTTGAATATATTTTTTTTAGCATTGATGGGAACACATAAATTTTTGGATACATTTGTATTTTAGGTATTTGAGGAAGCCTGCCGGATACGGGGTGCTGCTTTTCAACTCGTCAACAAGCATGGTTTTGTTTCCTGGCTTATGGAAGCGATATTAAGTCAACATTCGTCCTCTAAATCAAGTCACAATCATGCAAAGAGTTTGGTTGCTAAGTCAGATCCCATAAAAAGACAGGATAGCACCTTTCATATAATTAATGTTTTGAGATCACTTTGGAAAACCTTGAATGTAAAGGATTTCAAAGTAGACTCTTCATTTAATCAAATGGAAAGTTCAAAATCCAACATTGCGGATGGACAGTGTAAAGTAGATGGAGATATTTCTGATGCAATTGAGATAGATAAAGACATGATGAATGATGGTGTAAGTGTAAAGAAAGATGGAAAAAGTACGGAGCCTTTAACAAAGAGAGCTACATTGGCACCTTTTCGTGTAGTGGAACAAATTATTTCACTTTCTATCAATTTGTTGGACCATCTTTTGAACATAAGTGGTTTCTGTCTGAATAACCATCCATGTAAAGGTAAGCGGTGACAAAAGTATTAAATACACGAAAAGTTTCAGTGATATATACCTGTTTCACTGTAAAAACAATCTTTTGAACATGGACTTGTTTAAGAGAGTATGTTTTTGAGAAAACATGGCACTTCATGTCTTTTACTCTTTTTTTCATCAGATAAGGTAAAATATCTCTCCTCCGGAGCTGTCATTGCCTTCACTGATGTAATTACAGTTCTTCACTCTTGCATTTCCAATCTCCGTGAGAGAAGACAGCAAAGCAAGCTCAAGTCTCGTATGTTGGTTTTACTCCGTCTGTATATATTTAAAACTGAAATATATTTTTTTGTATTGAAGTTAAAGTAAAAACCATCAGCAAAAAACCACCCAATCCAATTTTCAGAGTTCCACATCAAGAACATTAGGCTTTATCACATGACATCCCTCGTTATACATACAATTTAAATTTATGATTTTTTTTTATTTCAGCTGACAATTCTACTGGATGCTTGGATGAAATATGTGATATACAGTTCCAGCAGGCTAAAATCTTATTTGAGTGCTGCCAATTTCTGAATGGAAGCAAAGCCAATGAATTCTGTGTAAATTTGGTTCAGATATTGTCAACTTGGATATCACTTCCGAGGTATCTTATTTGCCCTGTAACTCAGGAGTTAACTCATTTTTTCTTGTCTTTAATGGTTCCTTCTGAAAACTTTATATTTAGCTACAAGAAAGAGTATGTTTGTCAGGAGGAAATAAAATTTGTAAAGAAGTGCATGAAATGGATATTGACTGAGATGTTTCGCAGTTGTCTCTGTCTGTCGCAGAATGACTTGATCCAAGTTTTGTTGTGGTTCGAAAGATGGATGACAGGCAACGGTAAAATAATAATTCTTTGTAAAATTGAAGCTATATTGTATTGTTCTAATTTTGATGTATTTAGGAGGATACCTGCTGGATGATGATTTCAAAAGTTGTCTGGTTGGTTGCTACGACTGTACTTTAAAAAATGAAAGTTTGACTCGTGAATCCTTCAAAAAATCTTTCGGTATGCTGAAATAGGTATTATTGTAACAACAAAGATTCTATTGTAATTATTTGTTGATTTTTTATGTTCTACAGAATGCATTGAAATCATCAATCGTCTTATCAAGGGAATGTCTTCTGGAACTCAAGGTTCGTGAGTTTTACCAGTAATTGTTTTCTAAGAGAGGCAAATATTTTACTTGAGAAACCACTTTATGGAAGGTAGTACAGAAAGAGGCAAAAATACCAAGTTGAGTTAACAGTCTATTTGGGCCCGATGACAAACTGCTTCCAGACAATTGCTTTCAATGGGGTTTGGTAGAAAGAACAGTAGTAGAGTTTTTATTTTCAAATTATTTGGAAAATGTTTCGCTTTTAGGAATTATAAACCATCCTACCGATCGAATTGAGAACTTGAAAGAAATGAGTGGTAACTTGTCAGAGAGCGGGTCTTCTTCTTAGCTGATCTCGATGAACTGCATAATTTGTTGTATCAAACATGGAATTGTACAATTGACTGTTTCTGTTTCCTTGTCAGTTTTCATTATTGATTCTATCTTGTCCAGCATTATGGAGAATCTATAGGTTGATTGAGTTCGTTCCTGCTTAGTATGATCTGTCTTAGGATATGCATTCGGAATGCAGATTAACGACATTATTATGTTCGTGAAAATCATGGTGGATCGAGCATCGTTTGGTAAGATTGGCTTAGAAGATAAATTACAAGGAAAGAGACTGTGGGTCTCGAACGTGTTTGATTTTTTTTTATTGGAAGAACTCGGCATAACTTGATTACAATTCAATAACACTGAAGTAAAGAAAATGTAGCCGTTCATGAAAATAAAAACTAGATAAAACAAAAAATTTAAAAAACTTGGAATCGATAAAGAAATTTACCAATCACTCGTATATTTTTTTGCGTTTGCTTGCATGCTGTTAGAAGAGATCCATTGAGTATGTACGGTTGTACGACACTATTTATGGAAGTTACGACTAGCAGGTTAACAGTGGATATATCTAATGTATATAGGTAACGAATGCTCCAAGATCATTCCATAATTAGTTTACTTCTTCGCTGCGCAGTGTGCCTAGCCACATTTTCACGGTCGATGGTTGGTCATTTGATATTTCGTACTAACACATAGGTTACTTGGTAAACGTGTAATAGAAAAAATTGGCAAGCAAAATAAATGCACTGAACGCTGCTTATTGTGATCGCTCTGGAACACAGTCCCTCTTTGATAACAATCATTGGCTGATAACATCAAGGGTAAGGTTTACGAATATGATAAAAATATGTTTTAGATTTATATTGAAAGCATTATTCGCTATCATAATAAGCGGTGTCCACTATATATGCAATAGAAGAAACAATATTATCCACCTAAGAAAATAAGTGCTTGTACTAACGGTATTATATTAAAGTTACTGTTTGTGGAGAAGTTTTCCATTTATAAATGGAAGGTTTGTGTATTTTATTGTTGCCGTTCGAAATATATCCTTGAATGTCATTTTACTCTTATCTTTACTCTGTTTTTTTTTGTTAGCTGTACCAGTGGGTTTCCGCAGTCTTTTTGCTGTGTTCTTGCGATCTGGTTCGCGGCCTTGCACTGGCTTGACATCACAATTTATTGAATTAATTTGGCACTTCGTTGCTTACGACCTCCAATTTGTTACCACCTAAATTGTATCTTTCAGTTCGCCTGAAACAAATGCAATTATAAAAATTCTCTGAAAATGCCTGATAGACTTGCCACATTATGTCAGTTTTGCAAATCCATACTTGTAAGACAAGCAAATCGATCCCCTGTATTTCATCACTGCAACGAATGTAACTATGAGTATCACGATTCCCGCCAAACTTCCCAAAGCAATCCCGAATATTGCACCTGTCGCAAAACGAAAATACCCAATATTGTATTCGTTAAGATTACTGAGATAATCTAATTTATAGGAGTGTTATCGACGTAGTCGTAATGAACTTTTACCGTATTATGAAGTACATAGTCTACATCAATGCTATAACAAAAATTAAGTTGAGAAAATGTAATAGAAAAATGGTAGCGTGGTCGAATTGTAAAAAATGTCGTAACGCCCCTTTTCGCACACGTTTTTCTCATTTCTAGTAATGGTAAATGATAAATAGTGAATTACCATCACCAAGTCCATTAGCAGTGCTAGTTGTTTCCGGCCCTCCTAGTCCAACTGGCTCTGTGGGTATATTAACTGTCATATTTTCTGTTGCAGTTGAGATCACGTCAATAGTGACACTTGTTCCTGAAGATGGTATTATAGATTCCGTTTCAGTTATCTCTTCTGTCGTTAAAAATATCGTCTGTGTCGTGAGTGACTCACTTGTAGTAGCTGCCTGTTCACTTGATGTTACTGTTTCTAATATTGTCGTAGATGTGTCGCTTTCTGTAGCTGTTATCTCGGATGTGGATTCAGTGACTAAGGATGTCGTAGCTGTGTCGATCTCTGCAGATGTTGATGTAGCTGTGTCGCTCTCTGTAAATGTTAGCTCGGATGTGGATACATTGTCTAAGGATGTTGTTTGTATATACGATACGCTTGTTGAAGCTGTCTCAATTGGTGTTGTTTGTATATCCAATGAGGTGCGAGTTACTGGTATGTTTGTTAATTCAATGGACTCAATTGTCGTGAAGACAGTTTCACTTGTAGTTTCGACCGACTCGGAAAAGGTGGTTTGCATTTCACTCGCTGTACCCTCTGTTGCTGTTCCTATAAACCAAGGTAAAATAGGAAAATTATAATGAATGCTAGGTAGACCAAATAACTAAAAACTACAATCACAACTGGGTACGATTCATTTGTTTTGTTTAAAGTAAATATCCCTCTGTTAGGTAAGTGAAAGATTGAAAACAGTATGCGGTAAAAGCACACATTACTAATTTACGATTCTGAGCTTTGATTCTAATAAAATAATAACAGACCGTATTATACTGGAACGCACACCATAATAAATGAATAGATTATTCACTTAAAATATTGATCTCGGCCCGTTATTGTTCGGTTTATTTCCGAACGACCTTGCTTCTCCGAAGAGATCATCGTCAACAGACATCACATGTCTTCTTCATAATACAATGTCGTGAATTTGAATTACCTGTGGTATCGTCAGTAATACTTGTATGTGGTGATGTTGTCTCCATTGTTGTGATCGCGACTTCAGATTCTGTTTTTCATAAATAAAGACAATTAATATTTGTTGTAATATGTATGTGGTGATGTTGTCTCCATTGTTGTGATTGCGACTTCAGATTCTGTTTTTCATAATCAAAGACAATTAATATTTGTTGTAATACTATCCTTACTGTACTATTCGATTTCAATGTTTCGTTCCGCTGTTATAAAAACTCTGTTCCAACAAATGGGCGAGTTTTGGTTCATATTCAGGATATATATTTCCTAATTTCCCCAATGTTAGGTTTAACAAGCGAACGAAAAAATAACATTCAAATAAAAGCAAATATGCTCCCGTAGTACCCCGAATACCTGTCATATGGCTGGTTTGTTCTGTGGACAGAACTGTAGGCGCCATTGGGAAGATGCAGATATCGTCATCTGTAGCTGTTGGTACCGCAGTTACATCTGCTGTTACTGTTGTTGCATCTGTTGTAGAACTTGTGGTCATGTTAACACCACATATGGATGGATCTACGGCTTCGGTTATTAAGTTTGATTCTCCGTTGTCTTTGATTTCGAGGCAGCATATAAAGCTCGATCCTATTCGTAGTAATAAACATTAAAGCTATAAATACCTTTATAATTTCAACGATCAGCTATACTGAATTGAAGACTTACTGTAAAGAAAAAGAAACCTATCGTCTAGCCTGAGTGTTGTAAGTACGTTAATAATGGCATTGAAAAAATCTTGGGTGACTGTTTCGACGAAATTCACAGTGATAAACGTCTGTAATGAAAAGTTTGTTACTAATTGTAAATTCAATCGAAACTAAAAAATATTTAGAAAAAATACCACGTTGATTATTGTTATGTATGGCAGTCCAGCTTGACGTTTCATACGTAACAGGGATTTTCCGGTCGAGTATTGTTCTCTGCTATGTACAGCTTCGTTGAGTATGGACGATATAGTTTCCGAATCTATTGCGTGTGACAAGGCTTTGCCAAATTCGCTTTCCATCACCGGGGCGCCAGAAACCTCCGAACTTGCTATTAAAACTGAAAGCAGAGTTCCGACTAACAAAAGATTCATTCTTCCGAATCCGCGGCACTACTTTATTTTAGGAATACAGTAATACTAAACAAAATATGTATGAGTTATTGCCCTATGTGAAGTTGTCATCGTATTATCGTATTCCATAACTATGACACCAATTGAAAAAAACACTTTATACATTAGATTTCTACCATTAGAGCAATGCCGTATTGCTGTACTCAAATATCGATTTTGTGCTTAAACATTTAATCTAGATAATCCTCTAATTATTGTGTTGCAAATCCAGGATTAACTAGAGATTAGTTAGATATTTTATTGTACGTATATCAACCCTAACATATTTTTATACATTGTAATATGTGTATGTACCAGAATAGTGGTCCCCAACCTTTTTTTGAAGCGACCCCAATTTTCAAAAAAGTCGAATTCTGAGACTACTCGCGACCCCATCGTGAGACGACTGGTATATATTTCTAATCGAGCGATATGTTCACGGACGCAAAAAAGACGTACGACCACTGCCTACACTTCAAAATCCACCCCGCCTAAACTAAGAACTCTCTTCGGTCGAATAATTTTAATTTTTAACAATAGCAGCAAGTTATAGCTCTCTTATTTTGGCCTAACAGGCGACCCCATTAAATTGTTACAGCGACCCTTGGGGTCGCGACCCATTGGTTGGGGACCACTAGAACAGTACTAGAATAGTAGATAACTCGTATAAAAAAGAATTTTACGATTAGGCAAATAAATCATGACTAGAGCACAACGACTGTAATATATTCCAGACTATTTCAGGTAGATCAAGAACCCATTTATTTTTTCAATATTAGGATTTATATTTTGCCATGCCATAGCCACATAGCTCCACATTTAAATATCTATTTCTTGGTGTCCCTGATAGCACAGTAAACTTCATATTATATTAGAATGCACAATACTTCGATTAGCTCCTCATCTTTTTATTTTTGTTAACAACAAACGGTGTGGAAAGATATTTATTTTCAAGCACAGTACGGGGGTATATTGATTTACCGTTTTCGTACGATACTGAATCTTAGTATTTACTTAGTATTTAAGTCTTTTAGCTTTATAAAAACAATCAAGTACAGTGAACTTTGAAAGTTTTGTCGTAAATACACGATAAGCATATTGTAGAACATCATTTTCTTCCCAAAATTTTAGGACTAGCACTAAACGTACTGTAAATGTGTATTTGAAATAAAATATAAGCAAAAATATTTTCGAATAGGTACGGAATTATGGTTCAATGTTCTATCAACCAGTACCCAGGTTCAATTTGCAAAAAAATATCACCCCGCACCGTAATTTGCTCTGCTTCCAGGAAATCTATATCAATCTACCCTTCCGTTGTCTT